>CM075031.1:10426351-10478815 GCA_037576675.1 Pangasius sanitwongsei | reverse complement strand
GCCTCCAGGCCCGAACCACAAGACTGAAGAACAGCTTCAGCCACCAGGCTGTCAGAAAGCTGAACTCTCTCCCCTCTGCCTTAAGAGTCACCGAACTGTAACTACACACACACACACACACACACCCCACAAATGCACAAGCCACTTTTACTAATGCTGCTCTCTCTCTGTTGCACTACATTTTAACCAGGTCCACTTCCACAACTGCTGCTCTCTCTTGTTTTGCACTAAAATGTAAATATCTTTTTAATAACTCACATGTGCCATGAAGGTTTATAGTGTACATATTTTTTATTGTATTTTATTTTACTTTTTTTTTATTATTATTACTTGTCTTGTTATGTGGGTTTCTCACACCATGGGTCTGAGGGAAACGAAATTCCAATCCTCTGTGTGTCCTGTACATATAGCAGAATTGACAATAAAGTTGACTTTGACTTTGAATTTCGAACCTGCAATAAAAATTGTTGTTGGCACTTATTATATACGTAGTTGATGAACTATATACCAATCAAAGGAATCCATAATAGTTCAGTTGTTTTGGAGTGTGTGATGTGGCATAACTGACAGCACAGTTAGTGGTGACAGCAGGGAGCTGAGTTTTGGACTTTGTCTTATTCATCATAGATCTTTACAGTGTATATATAGTGACCTGATTGCTAGAGAACACACACTCAAAGGAGGAGAGATAGAGACAACCAGTACCTAAGAAGTGAGGTATTAAGAGCTTAAGTATATGAATATAGAAATATATATGGAGATATACCCAGTGTAGGACTTACACTTGATTGTCTTTATTTTTCAGAATTCTTGGGAAATCCATCCAGACATGAAGATTCTTGTGGTTATTGCTGTTGCTGTTTTTACTGGTGAGTGTTTTTTGTTGTTCACTACACAGCCAAAGAGATACAAGATAGCAAGCTAATATTTTGTTTTTTTGTCAAAAGGCTGCCAAGCCAGTGTTATACGGCAAGATGAGGCCAAACCCAGTATAGAGATGGTAAAAGACGCATTCTGGGATTACGTGTCCAAGGCAACGCTAACAACTGAAGAAATCCTGCATAAGATTAAGGAGTCTGAAATGGGGCAAGAAGTCAAGTGTGTGTCATAACAGAAATCAAATAACTAAATCACACTTGATTTGTATGATGCATGTTTTCAGAGTAGCACAATAGAAATATATATTTCTCTGTTTAGCACTAGGATCTCTGAGAGTGGAGATGCCATCAACCAGTATGCTGTGGCCATTAGTGGTCAAGTGACTCCTCTGACTCAGGAGCTGCTGGCTAAGATGTCCCAGGAGGCTGAGCAGCTGAAGGCACGTCTGCAGCAGGACATTAGCTCTGTCAAGACCCAGCTGGAGCCGTACATTGAGGAACTGACGTCAGATATCCAGCAGCAGGTGGAACAGTGGAAGAAGGACGTGGCTCCCTATACAGATGCTCAGCAATCTGAGGCTCTAAGAGCCGCTCTGCTCCAGAAGAACGAAGAGCTGAAAATGAGTCTGGAGAAGAGTATGAGTGAGCTTCAGGCCAAGCTGGGACCCCAAGCAGAGGAGCTGGAGAAACATCTTCAGGACTTCCAGAAGAACATAGCTCTGTTTGTTCAGAACAGCGAGAAGGTGCCCCAGACATTGGATCCGTATGCCCAAGACCTGAAGGCCCAACTCACTGCGCTGTGGGAATCATTTACCAAAAACATCCAGTAATCAGACTTGATCTGATGTTTTCATATTTACAATCTTGCAGTGGAGTAACAGAGAACTTTTAAATGGCATAAATGATTGTTGATTCTATTAGCTTTTCCTTTTTTATTTTCTTTTTGTAATTTATGTTTGTATTTAAGGACAATGCAATAAAGTATACTATTTCAGAAGACAAAACATTATTCCTATAGATTTTCTTGGAAAAATACTAATTAAGGGCAAAAGTCTTAAGAATACAAGACAAAAGGTACAAATAATCATAACCAATAATATTGCACTCAAACCTCATTGAGGCGTCCCATTCTGGAAAAGGGCAAAGGCCACTGGAAAATTTCGACTTGAACTAATCTATCCCTGTTTGAAAGAGGTTTTTAAACTTGTTTTTCTGAACAAGTAATGTACTAAACTGCATTACAGCCACATAACAAAGGATAGGTTTCATAAGAATTATCAATAAGACGTCTCAGAGTAGCTTTATATCAAATCATAGTCCTTCCTACTGTTAACAGCACCTGCTAAGCATCACAAATTCCTCTGCTAAGTTATTAATACTATACGTATAGTACATAGTATTTTACTGTATTATTGTACACTGTACTATTGTATAGTATAGTAAATCTAGCCTTGGTTCTTACACAACATCTGGAATTGACAATGATACCTACTTTGCCTCTGTGGTTACTTGATTCAGTAAGAAGTACATAACTGACTTCAGATTCTCACATGACTCAAATTCATATTGACACTGATAAGATGGGTAAAGGAAATGTGCAGGCAAACCTAGACAAACTGATGTATGTCTGCTAGTCTCTGATATGGAGATTGTTGTAGGGGACAAAGTGAAGAAGACTTTAGAGTGTTTTCTTTTTTCTGAAAGTGTATAGAATAAACATTATACAATATTTAAAAATTTCCACTCAGAAAAAAAGGTGATACTACTTGCTACTACTTGCCTAGATGCCATTACATAGGTAGAGAATGTTACTTAGCTTTCCTACTATTGCCTACACTTTTTTGTTTTTCCATAACTAGATTGGGGTACAATTCAATTCAATTAAATTTTATTTGTATAGCGCTTTTAACAGTGGACATTGTCACAAAGCCGCTTTACAGAAATAAATGGATTCAAAAAATATATTGTAAATATGTGAATTTATCCTAATGAGCAAGCCAGAGGCAGCGGTGGCACGGAAAAACTCCCTGAGGCAATTGTACGGATAGGTTTCTCACTTTTCACCTCTGGGGGTAAACAGAATTTACAATGCTATAACTTATAGCTGAGACACATGCAAAAGGATAAATATTTCATTTCAGGATTTTTTTCAGAATTTCATATAGTACAAAATATAAAAACTGACCATGTGAAAGGTTTTCCAAGGCCACTACAAACACATACAGAGTATGTGCATTTCTTTCATTGCTCTCAGGCTCCAGAAAATATTAATAATTTTGTCTTTGGCCCGTTCCTATTTCGCTGGTCTATAAACAGTTTGCCAGAGTATCCCTTATAAATAAGATTCAAAGGTACTTAAACTCCTCCACAGAGATGTTACCAAAACCAAAACACCAGAGATTTCTGGCACTAACTCCTGAAGGAAGGGTGTGTCCACTGAGTTCCACTCAAAAATATCTCCAGTAGACGTCAGTAGAGGGCCCTGCATTTGCTAAGCAGAGCTTGCGTATGGTCATCTCCCTGTCCTGTGGCATTTTAATGGAATAAACAACCTAAAAGTGTATTTCTATTGCGTCTCTAAACTCCTCACATGCCTGGGCATTCGCTTGTGTGACTGCTTTTTTCGCAGCCATACCGGCTCTATTATATCTCTAAACTGAATCAGGAGAGCCCCCCACGAACATTACTTGGACGGTCTCCTTATTCCACTTGACATCTTCCCTCACAACTGGTGTCCACCAGCGCACCCTGGGGTTATAGTTGTGACAGGCACTGACACCCTTCTGGCAGCAGCTTTTGTAGCTGCTTCTATGATTGAACAAGGTCCATGCAGACTCACTGTTCCCAGCCAAACTTTGTAAACAGAACGCATTTTGTAAGTGTGAGATAAATTTGTCTCTCATCAGAGCTTCTGCCAGACATTTTCAAGCAACCTGGAAGGCTCTTTTGGGTTTATCAGATAACCCAGACAAATCTAATGCACCACCAAGTGGTAATCAGTTGATATCTCTCCCCCCCTCTTTACCTGAGTGTCCAAAATGAGTTGCCTCAAGTCTGAGGATGCAATCAAAAAACTGATCATTGACCTTTGGCCCAAGGTTCTCTGGTACCAAGTATACTGCTGAGCAAGCCTGTGTTTGAACAAAGTGTTTGCTATTGACAATTTGTGGCTTGCACTGACACATTTTACTACATTGAGTTCGGCTCCAGGAGGCCGTTCCTGCCGAACCTTCCAAATATCGCTATCATTTTTGAAGTTAGTTTCCATTCCAAGAGTCTAGTCCATGTACAGCTTCCCGATCCAGCAATGAGAATGATTTCAATACGTTCTTCTTTTGTCAAAGGATTCTTAAATGGAATCTGAAAAAAATATATAATATAAACTAAGTATGAAAAATTTGGAAGACATTTTGCTAGAAAGTGTTAAAGTGTTAAGTGTTTCCCCTATATATGGAGACTTTTGCGACACCCTGTAGAACAGAGTAGAATAGAATACATTTGTATTTGTATTGTCACTGTACATGAACAATGAAATTAGGTTAGCATCTAATGTGCAGTCAAATCGGGAATTATTGGCACCATTATAAAAATAAGCAAAAGTGAATCTGTAAGGAATAACACACTTCTGATCGTGCTGTTATAAATAATCCATGCCGGGGTGCTGTAATACATTACCACCACAAAGTGGATTATATTACTATATCAGCACAATCTGAAGTCTGCTATTCTTCTTACACAATAGCGATAGGCCAATGATGACAATATTCAATTTGTTAATGAATTAAATGTTGAGCTTTTTAAGCATTTATGGTTACATTTTATGGAACGTCCATGAGACAATTTAGTTCCTTTTATCAGTTATGTTAGAGTAGCTATAAACAGTCATTCCATTGACAGTCTCTTCATTTTCTCAGTTAATTAGACAAAAAAAAAAAAAACAGAAACAAAAGAAAAAACTTGTCATTTTACCAAGAAACCAGAAAGCGCAAAGTCCTCTGTCCTGAAGACTTTCCAGTAGTGGAAAACTTACAAAGCACCGAGACTCTTTCCATAAATGCTAAATAAATGCTTCCTAACATAAGCGTCATCATATCAATGATTATACATTTTCTTTATTAAATAACAACAGTTTATGATAAAACTAAGATTGTGTGGACAAGCGTTTTCTATACTATAGAAACAGTAACTTATTAGAACTAGCGCATTAATATAAACCTATAATTTATGTTACAATTGTAACTATTGTCAGAGCTGATGTTATAGAAAATTAATCAACACCTTCTTAATTGAGAATTCAACAGCACTGTGGTAAAAACAAACAAATAAATAAACACAATTAGTTAATTAGCTAATTAAGCAATTAGTTTCCTTTGTGGATCGAGGTCTTGTCAATATCAAGGGGTTTATGTACGTCAGTGAACCTCAACACTAACTAAAAAATTGTACATAAGCATAACACAAGCACATAAAACACAATTTCCATTAGCTCTCTTACACTATATATCTTTAAGAACTGTCACATGATTTGATTTGTAACTGTCACCTGCACAGTTAAAAAAAAAAGCCCAGACTTACTACAGAAATCACTTCATTTATAATGTTCCTGCCAAGCACAAGTATCCACATGAATAACATTTTTCCCTCTAGATGCTTTCCCCCTGCTGCAATTTATAATGGGGGTCAATAAGGGGATGAAATAGTAGTGCTACATAGTAGGGAAAACATCTCGCTTGTGATTTTGAGAAACACTGGTGATTCACGCAAATTATTTAACCCTTGTTAACTACAGAAATGGAAGGATCAGCTGAAATGAGCTAATCATTTGTCTTTCATTGTGAGTTTGTTTCAAAAATAGATGCATGAAATGCTTTAGAAGAACAGAAGGAGAAATGCCAAACCTTATAATTAACAGTCATCTATGATGATTTTGATAAATCTTGGTCCATAGGTCAGAATGTGTTTATCTCTTTAATTATGTTAAAAAAAAAAAAAGTGTGTGTATAGGTGTGTATAGAAATGTACAAAGGTGAAGGTCAACCCTTAATTTGATTTGATTGAAACATGCTGACACACTTCAATTTTAAGAATTACTACTTCAATCATTCCACTGAATCCTTAGGTTTGGATATGCTTTGAGTTCATTCTTAGTGTTCACACACTTTTCTGAATCATTTTGGTAGTGGGAAAACATTTGTATCAGTACTTCACCTGTATAAAAGCTTATATATTTTCATTTCCGCACCTTTGACTTTTGGAACCACGCTGTTGCAACGTGGAATATGGCAATTAAAAATGATTAGCAGAGCATGTGGGTACAAGAACTTTGGCCAGAGGCAGCTTCTTTAAATACATCTAAATGTCTTTTGTGGATCATGTGACTAGATCCAAGCTATATAAATTCCAGCCCATTCCAAGGGCTTGCTGCAGTGATTCGATCCACGGCCAGAGAACAAAAGTCACTAGTGGTAAAGGTCTTAGATAATCAATTTTTGTTTGATTCTCTTCATAGTCAGTTCGTTCTTGCTCTCAAGACTCTTGTGTTTTCTGCAGGTGTGCTCTCTGAGGAATAATCATGAAATTGGTTGCTGTAATCTTTGCCCTTTCAGTCATCTCAGGTAAGATTTTATGTATTAAATTAATACTTTATAACACTTAAATGCCATTAATGATCATTAGGGTATTAGCTCTCTAAAGTACACACTGTAGTCTTGTAAAAGTTGATCAAGTGTTTTTATTTGTTGACCAGTTTCTTTATTGCTCATTTTTCTTGTTACACTGTAAATTTTAATTGCACTGTAAACTATATCAATCTCATATGGGTTTCATTCACTAGAAAAAAAAAAACTGATGGTGTAATCCTTCTGCTTTTACTTTTTAGGCTGCCAGGGAAGGTTCTTGTTTCAGGATGAACCTAAAACCCATTGGGAGGAGATGGTGGATAAGTTCTGGGAGTATGTAAACAGTGTGAGTTCCAAGGCTGAAGATATGAAGAAGAGCATACAGGCCACCCAACTTGGAAGAGAGCTAGAGTGAGTATAGCAAAGCTGTCAAAAAACCACACACACACACAACTTATCACTTTGTTATTTACAAGGAAGTGAACATTAGACAGCATGTGTCCTACATGCCAAATGTATATACCACGCTACATACCTCTGACCTCAATGAAATCCTCTATTATCACACTCTAGCACACTGATCAGTGACAGCATGGCCGAGCTGCAGATGTACACTGATGATGTGAAGTCGAAGCTGGCACCCTACGCCGAGGAGACGGCTCAAAGAGTGCACGATGATCTTCAGCTGCTGTCAGATAAGCTACGTGTACATATGGAGGAGGCAAAGGATCGCATTACAGAATACAGCCAGGAGCTCCAGACCATGGTGGACCAGAACGCAGATGAGATCAAGAACAGAGTCAATGCATACATCCGTAAACTGAAGAAACGCCTCAACAAGGACACCCAGGAGATCAAAAAGTGAGTTTTTTAAAACACAAATAATTATATAAGTCAATTACTATGATTCGTTAAAATGAAATCTTTAAATTAGTTATTGGTTTCACAAAAGCTAAAGCTGTGTAATTTTTTAAACCTATGCATCTTCTAGTGAGGTATTTATGGTTGAGATCTCAAGTGAGCTCTTATGAAGGAATTTGGTGTCCTAACATTACAAACTTCTTAAAGTTTAAAGAAATGATGAGTGCTTGTTTGTTTATGCTTATTAACAATAATTTAAATATTGAACCTCAGTGTCATAAAGTAATTTTCCTTCTGAACTGCTCTTAAGGAAAATAGAAACATACTTCGAAGAAGTCCAAGCTCGTGCTGCTCAGCATGCGGATGACATGAATGGGCGCCTGATGTCTTACTTTGAAGTAGTACGCCAAAATGCTGAGGACAAGTTTAACACCCTTAAAGATTTGCTGAATGACCAAGCTGAAAAAGTGATGGAGAAATGGGAGAAAATTAAAGAGCAGGCTGAGGAGGTCAAAAGCAATCTGTACACCCCATTCCAGAAGAAAATGGAGGAGCTCAAAAATTGGTTTCAGCAATTCTTAAATTGAGGAGCTAGAGACCATCACTAAAAGGTTTAAATCACACACCTAAGATCTAACAAGCTGGAAATATGGATAGGAAGTTGGCATTATTCTCAGGTTATGCAAAAAATACTTAGGCCTACCACCGTATTTTAGCAGAAATCTAATGGATGTTTATTGGAGCTGTTGTGACTGTTTACTCAGTACTAAAGTAAAATTATTAAGTACTTCAAGAGCAGTTAAACCTTTTGGTTTGCTTATACCACTTAAATCATTGGCCTCAGTATTGGTTCTACAGAAGAATGTCGATGACTTTCCAAGGAATCTCAGGTCTAAGCTGTGTTATAAAACTACAATATGATGCAAAGAGATAAAGTAATGGTGAGACCATAAAACGTTGTAAGCAAGTCACTGACAAGGTTGTTAATCTTGCCAATGTGTAGCAACATAAGTAATGATATGTTATAAGCAGATAGTTATCAGTTTCAATTGCCAATTTTCAATAAAGTAAGAAACAATATTGTGCAATATTATTTTTGACATTTTCCCTCCATGATATATTTTTCAACGAAAATTACTAAAAAAAATAAACTTTTTGAAACGCAGCAAATTGTGTCTCAATACAAACTGACATTAGGGATGTGTGAGTCAGTACTAAATTATCAAAATGATTTTTTCACCTAGATGTTTCCCTTTTAAGAATAAGAATAAGAATATAAGAATGGATTTTAAGAATGGATATACAAGTATTTATGTTATCTGTTTATTTCTTTAACTAAATGGCAGCTTATGTTGAAAAAAAAAATAGTGCATTATAAGAATTATTTAGGAATTAATTAATCATTTGCCAGGATGCTTCAAGGCAGCAAAAAAACTTACTTGATTGAGCCAGGCATTATACAGATACCAGCAGTGACTGTATCTGAATGTATTTACACCACAGTGCTGCTGAATTCTCAAATCTGATAGGTCAGAAGGTATGGATTAATTTTCTACAACAGCAGCTATCACAATAGTGCTGGCTGTAGGTTTATATGAATGCACTCTTTCTAATATGTTACAGAAAAGAGACTTAAATGTATGGTTGATGCTCCACAAAATCTAAGCCTAATAATAACTACGTTTTAAAAAACATGTTGTTATTAACAAACATAGTTGTTGATCTGGTGAAGCTTTCTGTAACGAAACGTTTATTTAACATTTACAGAAGGAGTGTCGGGTATCAGCACGTTTAATAGTCAGTAAGTTTTCCAGTGATAATAGGTAATAACTTGTATAAGAGGAATAAACTACTTCAGGCCATACTGTTATTGGAAAATAATAAACTTCAGGGTGTTAATATAAGTCATATAACAGATAATTTATCCACAACATGTAATTATAAATGGTTAAAAAATTCACAATGTGTCATTCACTATTAAATTTTAAAAATGTAATCATTGGCAAACTGCTGTGATGGAAGAGGAATAAAACACAATGGGACATGCTTTTATAGGAAAATACTCAACTTTGCAGTCTTTCATTTCTGACTTACATGAACATTATGTTTTGTGTGGTATTGGGTTGTTTCTGAAAATTCTCATGAAATATGTAGTCCTCATTTTATTTATTCAATACTAAAGAAAACAAATCCTTTTATGTACACAAGTACACTTGTATACACGTGTCCGTACTACTCATGGTATTACTGCTGCATTCGACTTACCTTGGAAGTGTAAAGTCGAGGTCTGGAATAACATAATTTTCTACCTCTGTGCGTTCGAGCTACAAAGTGGGGTAAAAACTTGAACGACTCCATATTTGTCTTTTGTAAGCAACAAGCTAGCCACCTAACTGTGATGAGTGATGTATATTTTCCTCCTTTAAACAACAAACCATATAGTCAGCGTCAGATTTAACAAGCATTAATATGTCAATATTTTGATTGATCTGTAGCAAGTACCTGTATATACAGTATAACTCATTTAAAGGTAAGAAGTGCTAGTTTGTTTAATTATGTTGCTGTGTGAAGCCATGTTGATTTGACGTCACTCCCTGAACTCAGAGGATAATTGCGAAGGCCACCCCGAGTTCCTGAGTCGGAATTTGGAATTGAGGGGGCGTTTTCTTTGGCTTTTCCTGGTTGGAGGTCAGGAATTCCAAATTATAACCTCTAGTCAAATGCAACATATGCTACACTATATGGCCAAAAGTTTGTTGAAGCCTGACCATCACACCCATATGTGGGTCTTCTCCATGAAGACATGGTGTGTTAAGGTTGGAGTGGAAGAACTCGAGTGTCCTGCACAGAGCCCTGACCTCAACCCCACTGAACACCTTTGAGATGACCTGGAACACCGACTGAACCCCAGACCTCCTCACCCAACATCAGTGCCTGACCTCACTAATGCTGTTGTAGCTGAATGAACACAAACCCCCACAGCCTCGCTCCAAAATCTAGTGGAAAGCCTTCCCAGAAGAGTGGAGCTGCTTATAACAGCAAATGAGGACTAAATCTGGAATGTGATGTTCAGCAAACAATGTGATGGTGATGGTCAGGTGTGCACAAACTTTTGGCCATATAGTCTACATTCGACTAAAGGTCGTAACTCGATAACTCGTAACTCGTAATTTCCGATGAAAACACTCCCTCAACTCAAGCAAGTGACGTCAAAGCAACATGGCTGCTCACAGCATGAACAGTAAACGAAGTAGCATCTCTTACTTTTACCTTTACCTTTGACGGAGGTCGAAAATGACGTCATTCCCACATCCCATTTCTAAGGTAAGCCGAAAGCAGCATTTACTCGAAAAGAAACTCGGTGATATCGCCCACCCTAACCTGAGGTTTCGTTGTATTTTGAGTACGCGGTTTCTTCGAAAGTCGCTCACTTCCGGTTTTGGCGGAAGTTGTGCTTGAGAAACACGCCGCCACGGGAAAATAATCATTTCTCTCACGCATCGGAAAACAGAGACCTGTGTCAGTATGAAAAAAAGCTGTTCGTGACGTTTTTGACGATTGTGATGGCTCGTGACTCGAGAAAAAGCTGAGGTGAGTCCATCTGAGAGGAGTTTGTGCAGCTCGCGAGCTGAATGACTAACTAACTAACTAACCAACCTACTAACATGCGTTTTCTGAGTTCAGCTGGAGCAATACAGAGGTCCTGTCGGTTTGGTGCAATGTGTGCATTGTGTATTAATGCGTGCAGTTTGGTTACAGGAAGTTGAGAAGTAACTTTTTGCAGTCGATAAAATTTTGCTGTCGTGTAAAGTACTTTATTTTAAGTGACTGTAGTATTGTTATAAAAGCTAACAAACTAAACCCACGTGGGAAAAGTAGTTAATCGCTACTGTACTGTAGTTACCAGAGGTGGGACCCAGTCATTGGTTTACAAGTCACAAGTAAGTCTCAGGTCTTGGCTTTCAAGTCACAAGTCAAGTCTGATAACTCCCAAGACAACTCACAAGTCAAGACTGGCAAAGAAGTCACAAGTCAACACACAAATCAAGACTGGTAAGTCACAAGTCTCAAGTCAAAAGCTAAGTCCCAAGTAAGTGAAGTCAGGCAAGTCACAAGTCACATAATTAAGGGATTACTTATGTGCAACTTCAGAAGATGAACAAAGTTTGAAATTATTGTAGGGCTGTCACTATTGATTATTTTGATAGTTGATTAGTTGACCATTTCCTTCTATTAATAACCGAGTAGTCGATGTTATATGGCACCTTAAGACCTACTTGTACAAGCAATTAGCATTTGCTTTTTCTAGGTAAATGTAAATATCAGTGTTATATAAATACATTTCATTTTATCCTAAAATTCAGAATTTTTAATGAAACAACAATTTCTGGGAATTTATTTATTTTTAATAATGTATATACAATTTTTTTTTTTTTTTTGTATAATGCATGGCTTTCCTGAAAAAAAAAAAAAAAATTAAATCCTACAGTATCTGTAGCTTTGCAGTTTCTGAATTTTCTTAAAATTCTTAATCTCAGTTTAAGATAACTTAATAAATCTTTAGTAAATAATTTGACCGATGTGTTACTCTGAGTTAAGTTTATATCATCCATTAATGAAAATGAAATGTAGGCCTTAATGTTGCAATGTTACAAAAATATTTGTAGTGTTTAATAATAACATATACTTGTTATTATCTGAGGTGAGTAGAGTATCAAAAATAGTTACTCAGGTAAAATTTTCATCAAGAGTTCTTCTAAATAATTGAATAGTTGATTATAATCGAGTATTTGTGAAACCCCTTAATTGTTTCTACATGTTGCAGCCATTTTGTTGTTGCAAACAACATAATATTTGTAGGCGAAAGCTACTATTTTTGGGAGCATGGCTACCACAAAATTGCCTCTTTCATCGATGAATGGAGGGCTTATTTAAATTTGTCGCTGTCTGACTGGTTGAACGTGGACCTTGGAAATAAAGATTGATGCCGATTTGCTGAAAATTAACTGTATGTTGGGGGAAAAAATCTTTGGTTTTGAGAATGTATCAAGTCTAGACAGCATTATTATCCAGCTGTTTTTTTTTTTTTAATCTAGTGTGTATTTTAATCTCGCTTTTCAAGCAGTGTTTCACTCTGTATTTTATCTTATCTTATATAGAAGTAATCTAATCTCTTTCATATCATCTTGTAGTTTGATTAATGCTTTTATTCTGTTTTTTTTTTTTTTGCCATGCAGATGGAAAAAAAGTGTTAAGCCATACCTACCAGAGTGGCAAAAAAATATGGATGGCAAATTCCCATCGTGGACTGCCAATGGCGAGCATAGCCATGGAGTAGCAGATAATACACCATGGGGTTACCAAGCATTGGATAATACTGATGATATTTCCTCTCAATGTGGAAAAGTCATCACTGAGGGGAATTATGGGGAAAGATGGGATGGAGACTTCCCTAATGCTTGTCCACAATCACAACAGTGCAAGATATCCGTGAAAGAAGTATGTCAGTTTTATGAATACTGAGTATGACAAGCTTTGTGTGTTGTATCCTTCCCTTAAAACCTCAAATACTGTTTTTAGGGGCCAGTTGCAAGGATGCAAGGAATCCTGCCTGAAGTTGCATCATCACCATCATCATCAACACATAATGCGTCAATAGCTTTTTCTGCAGATTGCCAGGAAATTCCATCTAGAATAACACCCGAAATAAAGTATTCCAATTGTCCAGTCTACCAGCATCCTAGCACAGAAAACTTGAGACCCGTTCCAGAGGATTATATTGAAAAAATGGAATCAATGACAAGCAACAATTCTGTGAATGACCAGTTAGCTGCTGCACAACAACAGGTAAATGAATATTATACATACACTCATGAACCAATCTATTAGGAACACCTGTATGGCTGCTTATTCATGCAATTATCCAATCAACTAGTCGTGTGGCAGCAGTGTAATGCATCAAACCATGCGCATACAGGTCAAGAGCTTCAGTTAATGTTCACATCAAACATCAGAATGGGAAAAATCTCCGTGACTTTAACAGTGGCATGGTTTTTGGTGCCAGACGGGGTGGTTTGAGTATTTCAGAAACCTCTGATCTACTGAGATTTTCGAACACAACAGTCTCTAGAGTTTACACAGAATGGTGGGAAAAACAACAACAACAACAAAAAAAAAAACCATCCAGCGAGCGACAGTGCTGCAGATGGAAATGCCTTCTTGATGAGGAGAATAGCCAGGTTCAACTGGTTCAAGCTGACAGGAAAGCTGTAATAACTGAAATAACCACTTGCTACAAACGTGTTGAGCATAAAAGCAGACGACAGATGACCACATCAGAGTCAACTACTGTCAGCCAAGAACAGGAATTTAAGGCTACAGTGGGCACAAGCTCACTGAAACTGGACTGGAATTGGAACATTTCCAAGTGATGACAGGTGCCCACTGTAGCCTCAGATTCCTGTTCTTGGCTGCCGGGAGTGAAACATGTTGTTGTCTATTGCTGTTGTAACCCACCCACCTCAGGGTTTGAAGTGTTGTGTGTTCTGAGATGCTTTTCTGCTCACCACGGTTGTACCGAGTGGTTATTTGAGTTACAGTAGCTTTCCTGTTACTTGATGTGAGCATTAACAGATGATTGGCTGATTGGACAATTGCATGCATGTGCAGATGACCAGGTGTTCCTGTTAAAGTGGCTAGAGAATGTTTACCTAAATAAAAGGCAGCTGGCTTTGTTTACAGTCCAATTTGTTTTTCATATCAGGTCTTGAAAAGAGGCAACCCTTCCACCTGGACAGCCGTGATCAATGAGGCTTTAGAGATGAGTAATGGGATGGAATTGGAGCAGAATCTGTTAGCAGACATGTGTGGAACCCCACTGATTTATGATCCTCCAACCGAGTCAAGAGCAGTGGAATTTGTAAAGAACCATTTTGATCCTGTAGATAATGAGTCAAATGTCCAAGAACGCAGAGAGGTGACTAAAGCACAAGAGCCAGCTGTTATTATTTTATCAGATGACACTAAGAGGTCTCCCTTTAAGCCAAATCAAGATTTCCAACAGAGGGTGGGTTATGATTTATTTATTTATTTTTTTAAAAAAGAAAGTTATATTTATAATTATAGCTAATTGTATTCCTTAAAAATTTGCTGTTCTTTTTTTCCTTTTGCAGACAGTTACTCAATACATGGATCCCCCAATTGATGGCTCATCACCAAATGGCAAGGTACTCGGTGAGACCAGTTGCAGGATACTTAAGCGGGGCTCATCAGTGGGATTTTATGATGCCACTGAGGTTTGCTCTCTAGCGCAGAGTAAAACTACAGAGGAGAAAGAGGTTGCATATTTTACCAGAAGACCCTGTTTGTCAGATGAATTAGGTATAATCAGATCTAACATGCATGAGCAGTCCACAAATTTCATGTTCTGTGGGAATGAAAAAGGTGTACCAGTGTTGAGACAAGCTCTTCAACATAGTGCTCACAGAATATCCAAAGAACATGCAAAGTCTTGTAAAAATGTCAGCACTGGGAAATGTATGGATAGCCAGACTAAGAGCTGTACAGACAATAATGCAACTCTCCACAGACATTTAAGCATACCTAGTCATCATTTGAAGTCTGACACTATTTCTGCTGAGCCAAGCCTTGTATATTCATCTACCTCTGACCGTAGACAAGATGACCTTGTACGTAACCTTCAAAAAGGGAATCCTCCAACTCCAATACTCAGCTCAATGGAGCATTTTCAAAAGCCAATGGAAGTTTCAAGGACTTGGATAGAGAGTGACGAGTCTAATCTACCCTCTAAAAAAGAGGAATCCACCAATAACAAATCAAATGCTACGTGCACACCAAGAGAATCAGATGTACTAACTATTACTGCTCAAAGTTCTTGCAAAGTGGTGAGAAAAACAGAAAATGGAAGGGAACATATGTTGGATGACACACCTACCTGTAGTCAAAGTCATTCGTCATGTGAGCTCTCGTCATCAGATACAAACAATACCTCACTGTTGATTAACACTGACAAGGAGACAAATAATGGCCAAATAATTACTCAGAACATGAATGTTGGAGAAGTCAGTGATGATACTACTGCTCATTATAATTCTCAGGGGCGATCACAGTCTTTGACTGTTAGCTTGAACCCTGAGACAGGAGTGAACAGTGTTTTCAGCTTAGAGAACACAAGTAAAGAGAGAAAGTCTGAAGTAAACATTGGGAGTCCACAAACACCCACTGATTTCCTTGAGAAAGAAACAGCCCAAGTAGAACCCTACAAAGCCCATTCCACTCCCTTCGCAGCACATGAATGTAAAATCGATCCTAATTGTAAGTCTTCCTGTGTTAATCTCAGTAGCGTCAATACTCCTGTTACAATGAAAAAAAGGGTTGGTCGCTCCTTTAAAAAGAGAAAGCTACTGAAAATGGCCAAAGTGTTTTCAACAATTCAGGAACCTTCCGAAAACATAACTGCTCATTCTGGGAAATTTTCTAGAGATTTGAAAAAGTTCAAAACAAAGGCAGAAAAAATGCGCTCCCCACCCACGTACAGAAGAAAATCATGCTGTACTGCCATAACTATACATAAAGAAAAAAAACTTTTACGAAACAGTCATACAGAAATAAAAGAGGATAGATGTTGCAGGAAAAGCCGTTTAGTTACTGACTATGGACAGAATCTGTGTGTGAAGTCAAGTAAATTGTCCAGACATCACATTGGCCAGATATTCAAGGCGTCTTCAGGTCCACAACCAAATACTTTTCAGAAGGGGTCAAGCACAACCAACAGATTATTGGATTGTTTTGAAGACCCATTAAAGACTGAAATACATAATGCGAAACATGACAACATGTATCAAATCAATGTAAAGGATTTCCATTCAAATACTAGTAATACACTACTGAAAACGCCTTCTGAGTCACAAAACAAAGATGCAAACGTGACAGAAAGCAGAAAACAAACATGTAATAGAAGGAACAAAGAGAAAGCTCACAGCACTGAGCTAAATGGTGATGCAGCTTTTGAGTTGTCTCTGCAGTCCACTATTAATAGTACAGGATTCCATTCCTGCATTACCAATGCATTTTACAAAAAGGTAAAGGATGAAAGGTCAAGAAATCTCTTAATGGGTGTAAGTGTGAGGACATCTGATCAACATCTGGGGGGATTATCGGAAAAGGATGTTGGTGATGATAATTCTCTATGTGAATCAAATGCAATTTCACTTAAACATTCTCCAATTCAGAAAGTAGACAGATTTACACAGTACTGTAATGAGGACTACATGACCACACTATATAAGGACACATGTACAGTAGCTGATGCTGTTAAGAGTACAAAAGTAGCAAAGAAATATATCAATTGTAAGTACTGTCGTCGATCCTTCCGCCATATCTCTGCATATACCGTTCATCGGCGTATTCATACAGGTGAAAAACCTTATAGGTGCGATCACTGTGGCAAGAACTTTGCTCAGCTGTCCAAATTCAAATCCCATAGAAATGTCCATGTCCAGTCTTTTCCATGCCCATGCTGCAGAAAAACATTCTCAGAAAAAAGTGATTTGATAGCTCATTTTATGACCCACATAAAGGACACCAAGCAAAATAATGAACCAGGTCAACAAGACAGCAAACCCGATGCCCCATTAAGGGATGCTACACGTAGCAAGAGCGTAATTTGCAACATTTATAACAACAAATTTCCTAAGGGATATATGCGGAAAATTCATAAACATGACAGGTCCTGTAAGACCTGTGGAAAAGAATTTTGGACATTTTCACAGCTAGTAGTCCATGAGAAGACCCACTGGCCGGTTAAACCTTATGTTTGCTCCATTTGCGCCAAAAGTTTTAATAAGGTCAAGGCTCTGAAAAAGCATTCTCAAAAACACACAGGGGAGATGCCTTTCTCCTGTTCTCATTGTGGTTCTGCATTCTGTGATCTTCCTGCACTGCGGGTGCATCAAATATCCAAACAATGCAATCGTAAACATAGCATAAATGGAGAGAATTGCGATATCGAGGGCTTTCTAGTCACTCATGGAGTCGAGGGTCAAGTAAATACACCAATATTCTTCAAGTGCCAAATATGCAAACAACTCTATCAGAAGTGGTGTCAATATACTCTTCACCTTCAAACCCACACAAAGTCTCCTCTCTATCTTTGCTTTGCTTGTGGGCAGAGCTATGAAAAGGATTCTGAAGTCAGTGTTCATTGTAGGGTATGTTGTCAGACAAGTGGGGAGGAGGTGGCTTGTGGTTCCTCACTTTCTGAAATCCTGCATAGTAACCCCAGAAAATGCACCTACTTGAAGGATAGGTCACCAACTGACACGGATTCTCTAGAGGCTTCCAAAAGCAATTCTCTGTCGAGTGCTAGCCAGTTTGAGAATTCCCAAACTTGGAGTAATCTGCAGACAGAACACCTTATGCCTGAGTCCTCCAAGTTTGTAAAGGCTTCACATTTGCCTGAAACTGTGCATCTTTCTAATGACAATCAGTTACCCCCATCACCCACAGCTTCTGTGACGACATGTGCTTCCTTGAACGAGCCTCTGGAATGTGTTGAAATATCACCAAGTCTTTGGAGATTTAAGTGCCCACGCTGTGGTCAGAGGTACAAGCGATACAGGACTTTGTGCCTTCACATGCAGACACATGCCCCTGCTTTTAGATATGTTTGTGGACGTTGTGGCCACTCCTTTGAAAGGTGGAACAAACTCTGGTTGCACCAGCGGATTCATCATCGCAAAGGCCATTGCTATACTTGTTCACAGTGCAACCTCCAATTTTACTTCTTTAGCTCATATAAAATGCACCTGCTGAACCATGTTGAGGAAAGACCCTACGCTTGTCCCCTTTGCCCTAAAACCTTTTCCCATGAAGAAGGCTTGCATGTTCACCAGTGCAATTTTCACCAACCAGCAAGAAAATTACAGTGCAGTGTTTGTGCCAGGAGCTTTAGTAATTTGACAAACTTGGTTAAGCACAGTCTCCTTCACAATGGTGCCGTTTCTCACCAGTGCCTTCTGTGCAATCTCTCCTTTGCAAATAACAAAAGCCTACAGGAACATTTAAATACCCATAATAATTCTGCCAGCCTCCTCCCGTCCATCCCATCTGAGCCCTTAACATTTCTGCACAAATGCAATAGATGTAAGAGCAGCTTCTCAACCGGGGATCTACTCTATGCTCATCAGATATGTCATACCGGAGATTTAAAGAGTCAAGTGCATTCTGCCCAAAGCAGTGAATCTACCTCAGTTGGCCTCGGAGGCACACGGTCTTCTACTAGCAGATCTCTGCTATCAACCCTTGACCTTGATGCCATTCCAAAGGAGAGCCTTTTTAAATACCCCCACCCAGATAAGCTCTATGTGCAACCTCGTCTTTCAAGAATGTCAAAAAGTATCCCAATCATTAATCTAGATTTGGGTGATGAGGACCTCCCACGGGAAGCCAGCACTGACCATGTTTCTCCAAACAGTAGAACTGGAATTTCTGGACAAAAAATTCTTGAGAGTTCTCAAGAATATTCTGTAACTGAGATGACGCACCAACCTCAGCCTTTGGAAAGCCAAGAATCAGTCCAGTCTCAGAATACTGAAGCGATTCCAGTGCTTCACACAGATACAGTAACTGATAACCACCAGGACAAAGCTAATCACGATAGTCCGACCCAGATGATTGAATTTGCTGAAACAAGTGTATTCTTGGAGGGACCAACCAGCACTGTGAAAGCTGCTGAAAATGAAATACAGGATGAGATCTTTGAATGTGCAGACTGCTCTGAAAAGTTAGGCAGTCTTATAGGATTATACGAACACTATTTTCTACATGCATTAGGGAATACACGCCGTTACAGATTTCTCTGAAAGAGGACAACTCTTTCAACTCATACATCAACTTTAATGAAGACCTGGAACAAGCAGCCTGGACAGACTCGCAAAAAAGCTTTCTTTTTTTTTTTCTTTTTAAATAGTTGCAGTATTATGAAAAATGGAAAGAATGTGAATGTTAACAGTATGTTACACAGGTGCTCCACACACCAAGAAAGTCATATAATATCATTGCAAAAGGCTATTTTATTTTTTACTCATCAGACACAGAACAGTTACAAATACAGGAAAAGTGTTTCCCCTTGCTGCTCCTGTGCCTTATTTTCATAAGATCAGTTTTAACACCCTGAATTTGTGCTTTCTCATAATGTGGTAACCTTTATTGTTGGCATTTATGGCAATGCAAGTCATGAAGTGATCAGATTGTTTACAAACTGGTGTACATCTTGTCATCCTGTCATGCCAGAACTGTTATGCTCTACAGTGATATGTAGACCTGCACTGGAAATCTTATTAGGAAAAAAAATGCTACCTTGTGATATCTTGATAGAAAGAAAAAAAAGAAAAAATAGCTTCTTTTTTTTTTTTTAAATGCCTTATGTGGTTGAATACTGTATCAGTAAAAAAAATGACCATGTCTGTTTAAAAATACATGAATGGAAGCTAACTGGTTCATTTATGGTGCATACATTTCATCATTTCATGAGCATTTTGTTGAAAAACCTTTAGAGTAGAGTCTTTTACACTGAGCCTTTAAAAATTCTTTAATAAAACTACTTAAACTAAGCACTGTGTGGCTGTTAAATCAACAGGAAAGAAAAACAGCAATAGCAGTGTGCACTAATTCTAGTTTACGGCACCACTGACAATGTATTTTGCCTGAAGAGTTGGCTGCTAAATGCATAAGAAAAACTGTGATCACTGGACACTTAATTCGTTTTTAAAACACAATTAGGTGGAGAAGCAAAAAGAAACAATGGGGAACATTTGCAGTATTCTTAAACAAACTTGTTTTAATGGAAACAGAAAAGAAATAGCTATGAACATGGAGAGCAAGCAACCACAAGAGAAACAGATAATATGCAAGCTGTGTGAAATTGAGGTACTGGCTTTGCCAATGAATATCTTAGCAAATTAGTACGCAGCCAATGCTCCAAAATGTGTCACATTACCCATCATTCATTCATACATGTGACTACAGAATCTTGTGTATATATATGCATCTGTCTCACTGCCTGTTTTGGTTGTGAGGATTTTTTTTTTTCCATTTTATTTTTTTTCGTCAAAGGACTTGTCTATCTGGTTATGTTATTTTCTACAGCGATCATTTCTTCTTCTCCTCATCCTTTTTGCCATCTGGCTTGGTTCCGCTCTGAGAAGCTAAGGAGCCCATGGCATTACGGATGGCCTCATTGTTGGGGTCCACACCAGGCAAATTCTCTAGTACACTTTGGAGGAATTCTGGGTCCTGCATTACATCGTAGTCATCCTCCTCCTGTTGGCAATGAGAAAATATTTTATGAATAAGGACAACAGACTGAGAGTTATTGCATTTTCACCACTGGCACATGTTTTACATGTATTCTTTTTTTTGGTCACTTCCAAAGTGCAGGATGATGTCAAGCAAGAAAAACAATCATGGAGGCCAAGTGAGTCATCAGTGAGCAAATCTACAGAGATTTATGACATGTTGACTAAAATTTCATTGCCAGTATTCCAACAAAAAACATTCACTAGTCCCACTTTAACTATAGCTGCATACAGTCAAGTCAATCAAGCGGTTCCTCTTTTCTTGATTTTCTGCCTCTAAAGCCACAGCGAAGGCGAACGACCTCCTCATCACCAGAGTTAAACCAATCTTTATTTCATCTGTATTACTGATAATAACAAATCTAAACTCGATACACTACATGGCCAATTGTATGTGGACACCTGACCATCACAACCAGATGTGCACTAATATGGAGTTGCCTAAAAGGTTCCACTCTTCTGGGAAGGCTTTCCACTAGATTTTGGAGCGTGGCTGTGGGGATTTGTGTTCATTCAGCCACAACAGCATTAGTGAGGTCAGGCACTGATGTTGGGTGAGGAGGTAATGTATTTTGGAGTACGTTCCAGAAATGTTAAAATGCAGAGCTCTTGAGCAAAATGCATGAAGGGTGGCAGGCCTGATACGGTCATTTAAAAATATATTTTTTTGTATTTTCCAACTCACCCCTCTGCAATTCTTTCCCCACATTTTGAATACCTCTGTACCAGAGGTTTCCAGGTCAGACGCAAAACAACCCTGTCCTACAGGTGTCCATATCAAAATTGTTTTCCCGAATTACATGCGGACAATTGTACAATCGGACAATCATCCAAGTCTATCGTTTGCTGTGTAGCAGTGCGAAGTTATACAACTAATTGACAAGCTTCTCTTAACATTATCTTCTTATCTTTCCTCCAATGTCATGGTTGCCATGATAGGTGTCTTAAATCACACATTATTCCTCTATACTTACAAATATTAATCTAGAAGATTAGTACATTGTACATTTTAGGTAGATTTATATGTTACATCAGAGTACAGTTTCTGCTTTAGACATGATATCAGTTTATACTGGAACTGCACCACACACACACACTCATAGCCTTTTAAAAGTCTGCAGAATACACATGCAACTGTCTCGCGGACATTAGGCTTTGGGTGGCTTTACCTTTGCTGATTCGGCTGTGTCCATTGGAGCTCCTGTGTCCATTGATTCACCAAATTCTGTAAAGCAAACAGAAATCAATTTAAGCACACTGTATTACAGGTAGAAGGTAGAATTATGCCGAGTCACTCCAGAGTTTTTAAAACCAACTCAATTACTATGGCAACGTATGCTTCTCAGACAAAACTTGACAAGCCACATGGTTCCACCGGGCCAAAACAAGGTTCCTTCGCAGCATCTGTAGCCTAACAACCTTTAACATTAAGATATAATGATTTTTAATAAATAAATAAATAAAGTAGCCTACAGAGTTTCTTTTTTTACTACTCTGGCTCCAAGGTCATTTCAGGACAGGTTTATCTTTACCATTTACAAAGTGCATCAAGTCCACCTTGGAAGGTGATAAGGAGCACTCGTTCCACTAAGAGGTCAATACAGAATATAGCATTACTTCAGTTACCACTTAATAAGAATTAGCCATTTCCCTTACGTGAGTGATGTAGATATATCCATTATAGTATTGTGTAAGTGTGCAAATTACATTTCAAACACTACTTGGTGCAGTAAAGTGCAAACTGAGAGTCAAACTGTATCGCTCTGCGCTACTTGACTCACCGTTGATTCGTGCAATTATCCAATCAACGAATTATATAGCAGCAGCGCAATGCAGATACAGCTCAAGAGCTTCATATCAAACCGAGAAAAAAGACCTCATTCTCGTTTCTGCTCATACATCACATTCATGGGAGTGAGCCTCGATTGTTACCGCCACACTTGAAGTAGTGGAAACATGTCGCAGCTGGACTTTGATAGGGAAACATACTGAGCCTGGAGTGACGTGTCTGGCTAATTTAAGTGAGGCTATTTCAAATAAGCCTGGATTTTATTAGCTCACTTTGTAGAAACATCAGGTTATTTCCATATATGAATCCAACGAACCTCCTCCAGCCAGGGACATCTGCATGGCATAGGCAATCTGCTCCTCCTCGGTCATGCTGCTGAAGTCTGGCAGTGATGTCACACCAGTTTCAGGCTGAGACACGGACATCTTCAGTAGAGCTTCCTCTGATTCTGAAAACACAGATAAGTGACTGTGTGAAAGTCGAACAGAACAGATGCAAAGCATTTATTCTCTTCACTGAGGGAGATTTCCATTAACGGTTACCAAGGTTCATTTTATATACTGTAGACATGGAACTATGTAGTGCTTTTTTGTACAATATTGTGTTAGTCATAGACCATGAGAACAAGATACGAAATTACTAAATACTACAGAGCTGATGGTATTAAAGTAAGACTCAGTTAAACATAAGCAACAACATGTCAAATTTTTCAGTGACGCAAACTGCCACTTTGCAAACACCAGCCAAGCTTCACTTGTAGTCAGATGTATAACTTTATTTTCTTGATGTATCCTTACCATCAGCAGTAGGAGTGGTAATTCCTGCTTCAGCAGCTGATTGGGCAGCCGCTCTCCGAGCCTCTTCCTCCTGCCGCTGCCTCTGCTCCTCCATGGACACACGCAGAGCCTGATAGAGAAAGGAAAGACGTACACGAGATGTTTAACCCCTTTGTAGTTTAAACACTATAAACAGAATGAGTGCACCAGAATAATGATACTGTAAACTGCTATTTTGAATAGAACCATATTCTGACTGTGTTCCTGTGTTTTGTTTTGTTTGGATTTAAAACAAAGTAAAACTCAACGCCTACAACGTCAGCAGGAATGCCTCCACCACCAGCAAATCTAGTTCTTCTTGTTACTAATCTGTATGCCAGACCTACCCTTAAAATATAACTCAAATATGAAGGAAGCTATAGAGGAAAAACTACGCCAGGCATTTGATCCCGTTGTGAACTTTGTTCTGTTGGATCGATTCCTAAATGTAATCAGTTCATCTGCTGGTTACAATGATAACTCCATATAAACCCTACAAACATTCAAACACTCGTTTTTGAGTTAACAAGAATTTGGGACACACAGACAGATGGACAACCCGAGAACATAATACCTTCACCACATAAAGCTTTCGACACGGGCTGCTTTACTCTCTAAATTGGGCATTTTTCAATGTTTATTTTAAAAGGTGCATTAAGTACGATTAGTCTTTTCTTCCCAAGATTAGTTCTCTAACAGTTAGCTAGGTTCAACACTTGGATGATTTTTTTTTTTTTTTAACTCTTAAGTGACCCGTAGAATGTCTAAGTCTCCACCTCTATTTAGTGCCACAGCGCTGCTGAATTCTCGAATCTGATTGGCCAGAAGGAGTTTTTTTTTTTTTTTTTAAACAGTAGTGCCAGCTGTAATTCAAATCTCTTATTTTCAGTTATGCACTCCTTCTAATGCATTATTATATCTAATACATTAATACGTTATTAATATATCCTTTCATTTGTGTGTTAACACCCTTCTGCTGCTATATTGTCATTGTCTTATATTGTCTTGGACTTGTTTGGCTGATGCTCCACATGTGCTGATTTTTTTAGAGTTTTTAAAATCTGTGTAATCACTGATATGGTGAAGGTTCCTGTGAGGAGACATGTAGCATTTTCGGAAGGAATCTCCAGTGTCAGTATTCTGTAACAGTCAGAGTTCGAGACGGAAGACTTTGCGCACCACTCGTCTCGTGTCACTCCGCTCGTCTGTGTTCGCCACGTAAAATTCAACTTCCTAGTTCAAAACGGTTACTACAGTAGAGTTAGCAGCATCATCAGCGGACATGGCAATGATACTTTTCAAGAATAAAAGTTGTGACTAAAAATATGAAAGCTCGTCAGATGGAGCACCTTTAACGGGAACGTACAAATCCATGTGAATCAGTGCAATATTGCTTAAATTAATGACGTCGATTCCTCTGTACATGCATCCTTTCACTGAGTCCTCATAAAAGGGGGCTAAGACGTGAGGAGGGGAAGCAGGAGAGGAAACAAGGTGGCACAACTGAAGAAATCAAAAGCATCTGCTATCTTCATTTTTGACCCATCATGTGGATGACAGTTGACAGAACAGGATCCAAATCTGAAAGCTGTTTGCCCTATACTGCAATCGTACCAGAGCGAGCTCGGGGTCAGCGCTGGGATCCACCCCAAATTCAAAGTCGCTGGCTCCCAGACCCATCATGGTGCCACCTTCGCCCGCCAGGATAGGAGAGGAGAGCAGAGCGTCTGCCAAGCTGGGGCCGGGAGGCACTGTGACCAGGTGAGAGCCCGTTCCTTCCTTTCCATTCAGAGTGTTTACAAATGCAGTCAACTTCTCAGTGTTCACCTCCTACAGGGAAGAATTAAATGGTATAACATTTGTTCACAAATTTAAATATTAAAAATGCAGCCGTTATGGTGCATAACTAGCTGTTATAATCAAATCAAAAGGACCAGAGCCATTCACCTCCTCTCCAAAATTAATCACATCCACATTGACCTTCTCTTTCTTCAGACGCTTTGCCAGTTTCACCAGCTGTGAGAGAGAAATCGTTTCATTTTAAAGAGCATAGTACCTTCACTGACACATCAAATTAAAGGTCTGAAAACTCATGAGACACACAGATAGATATCTTACATCTTTCTCATTGTCCTCCACTGGGCTGCCCACAAAAGCGATGATCCTCATCTTGTGGTTCTTCCCCTGTCTGTGCTTCAGTGCCAACTATAAAGGCATAAACATACACAAAACGATCATCAAGGCACGTGTAAACAAAACACGTGTAGAGGTTAGTGTACTGAACAACAGAAGCTGACTCACATGGGCTACTCTGATGCCAGTACAAAAGCTGATCTTGCCGCGGGGTTGAACGGCGTGGAGTTTGGAGAGGATGCGCCCGGTGTCTGGCGTTAGAGTAGTCAGGACCTCACAGTTACTGCACGCGCACACACACACACACACACACACACACACAATCAACTACTAGAGCACAAATCAGATGCACATTATAACACACCTAACAAATAGTCCACGCACAGGTTGTCATACCTCCCCTACATCGTCCATCAACGAAAAGGGACCATAACAGGAAATAACACATTGGATATTTTTAGGGTTTTGGATAACTCCTAATTCAGCAGAGTTTACAGTCACACTGTATGATTTTGGCATGTCTAAAGTTCTTGTGAATCATGCTGCATAGCATGCAAGAGCTTTTTCAGACATCATGTAGTTTGATCATTGCCACAATCCAATATACATTATATGGCTAAAAGTATGTGGACACCTGATCATCAAAACCATATGTGCTTGTTGAACATCCCATTCCAGATTTATTCCCCTTTGCTGTTATAATAAGCTCCACTCTTCTGGGAAGCTTTCCACTAGATGTTGGAGCGTGGCTGTGGGGATTTGTGTTCATTCAGCTACAAGAGCATTAGTGAGATCAGGCGCTGATGGAGGTTCCAGTTCATCCCAAAGGTGTTCAGTGGGGTTGAGGTCAGGGCTCTGTGCAGGACACTCGAGTTCTTCCACTCCAACCTTCACACACCATTTCTTCATGGAGCTCGCTTTGTGCACAGGGACATCGTCATGCCGGAACAGGTTTGGACCCCTTAGTTCCAGTGAAGGGAAATTGTAATGTTACAGCATAAAAGACATTCAACATACATACAAATGTGTGCTTCCAACTTTGTGGCAACAGTTTGAGGAAGAAGCACATCTGGGTGTGATGGTCAGGTGTCTACAAATTTTTTGGCCATATAGCAAAAATATCAAAAGCCTAGTTAGCAAATTTTTTTTTTTTTAATCTGCTATCAACATGGTGTGGTGGCTCGGTAACCAGATTCACACATTGTAGGCTGTGAGCAGCGGGTGACTTTGTGTAATTCATTCATTCATTTTCATCAGTGCACTGCAGTAGTGCCACACTGAAATGCAATCACTGTCCAATCACAGCTCTAAGCCATACTCAGGGCATGGTTGTAATCGGACAAGGGCCTGAAAGCGTCATTTTCCAGGAGGATGCGGCAGCGTGAAATGTAGAAAAGGTATTGCTTTTCAGTGTGGTATGTTTCCTTCATGTCATGAATGAAAAGTATTGTTTGTGTATCGCATCTCATGTTTTATCACCATTGTGACTGCATTTTCTTCTGGAATGAAATCTCTATAGTATGTGATGATATGTATCAGCTGCCAGTTTAACATATGAATCAATTCCAGCCTCCTTGCGCACTCACTTGGCCATAGTGATGAGCCCGACATTGTTTTCCGGATTGCTGCGCGTCTTTGAGTGACAAACGATATTGACAGCGTCCTGCTGTGCCTGTAGTCGGGTGGGCAGGAAGTCACCATTCCTCATGTACTCACTGTTGTCTACACTGAAAAGCAGAAAAAATAATAATAATGTGAATGAGTACAGAAGCATAAACAAAATGCGTTAGAGGCTGAGATCAGTCTTCAGCAGAGACTGTAAGATACAAGTGTGGCCTCTATTCCTTTATGCTTTATATACTTTATAGATAAATATATAGAAATTCTGGATAATGCTGAAAGAGGACTCACCAGGAATCCTCACCATTTTAGCAATGAAACTGTACAAGCTGCATTTTTTTATTCACTGTTGTCCTTTGTTTTTAAAACATTTCTTGTCATTGATTTTAAAACGTTTTTTAAAACAGTTAAAGAGTGTAAAGGTTAAAAGCCTAAAATGTTATAATGGTTAAATGTTTAAAACATTAAATTTATGTTTAAAAATGAAAACCTTAAAAAAGATTATAACATTTTCAACGATTAAACCATTAAAGTTTTAATGTTAAAACACTGCCATTCTATCCCAGCTAGGGCATTGCTATGCCAATTGCTAGGGAATTGATAGGTGGTTGCTACGATATTCCAGTCGGTTACTATGGTGTTGCCCGATTCCCCGCCTACTACATAATCGAGTTTGTTGTCTGAAGCTCCTATGGTTTGGTCTGGATGACCTTATGACTAAAAATAAAAGCACCCCAAATTCTTACAGGGGAGGAAAGAAAGAAAGAGAAAAAACTTCCAAAAAGAATAAAATGATGAAGATTATGAAGAACTGTATGTTGCTGAGGAACAAGGAAACATAATAAAAATGTAATAAATAAATTATGCCTAGGGCATTTTCAGTTTTTGTTTAATAGACACCTGATCCATGTGAGAGAACTGATCTCATTTGTCTTGACAACATCTGGAAAGTTGCCATAATTTTCATAACCATGTGACCATTTCAGAGACACGGCTTTACAAATGTGAGCTGTGGTGGATTTATTAGCTCTTTTGTTTAACAGTACCAGCATCCTTGGCATATCTAGCAACCAAAATAGCATTGTGTTTTGATAAAATATTCACTGAATAGACCCTGAACAATAAAAGGTTTAGTACTTATGAACCTAAACGAGGTGGTGTTTACGTAAGGAATGGTGGTTTCCAGTTTCTCTGTAAAAAGAGAGGAAGAGTGAGAGCACGAGAAAGAGAGAGAGAGAGAGAGAGAGAGAGAGAGAGAGAGAGAGAGAGAGAGAGATGCTATATGGCACAGTCCCCTCCAAAAGTATTGGAACAGCAAGGTCAATTAATTTGTTTTTGCTATATATTAAGACATTTGGGTTTCAGATCAAAAGGCGAATGAGACGATAGATCAGAATTTCAGCTTTCATTTACTAATATTTACATCTGAATGTCTACTCTTGGTTTGAGCCCTGGGTTTCACTTGTGAAGACTGCATTTGTTGTTAAAAAGGATAAACCAACATGAAGACCAGAGAGCTATTTATAGGAGAAAAGCAAGCCATTTTGAAGGTGAGAAAAGAGGGAAAATCCATCAGAGCCATTGCACAAGCATTGAGTATAGCCAATAAAACAATCTGGCCTGTCCTGAAAAAGAAAGAAACCACTGGTGTTCTAACAACCAGACATCAAACAGGCCGGCCAAGGAAAACGAACTTAGAAATATACAGCAGAAATATAGAGGCCATACCACAAGATGCAAACCACTCGTCAGCAGTGAGAATCAGAAGGCTAGATTGGAATTTTCAAAGAAATACAGAGATGATCCATAAAAGTTTTGTAACCAAGATGAACCTCTACCAAAGTGAAGGAAATGCAAAGTGTGGAGAAAGAAAGAATCTGCTCATGATCCAAAACAAACAAGCTCATCTGTGAAACATGGTGGAGGTAGTGTCATGGCTTGGGCTTGCATGGCTGCTTTTGGAACAGACTCACTAATCTTTATTGATGATGTAACTCCTGATGGTAGCAGCAGAATGAATTCAGAAATCTACAGAAACATTCTGTCTGACAATTTACAGAGAAATGCATCCAATCTAATCGGGAGGATCTTCATCATGCAGCAAGTCAGTGACCCAAACCACACCGCCAACACAACAAAGGACTTCATCAGGGGGAAAAAGTGGAAGGTTTTAGACTGGCCAAGTTAATCACCAGACCTTAACCCAACTGAGCAGCATTTCACCTCCTGAAGAGGAGACTGATAGGAGACAACTAAAAAAAAAAAAGATGCAGTACAAGCCTGGAAGAGCATCACAAAAGAAGAATGCAACAGTTTAGTGATGTCAGTGGGTCGCCAGCTTGATGCAGTTATTGCACACGACGGAAATGCGACCAAATATTAAGTATTATTTACGTTAAGACTATCTGTTCCAATACTTTTGCTCACCTAAAAAATTGGGTGGTCTGCCACCAAAGGGGCCATGCTGTAAGTTGTTTAACACATCTAGATGTAAATATCATGAAATTAAAGCTTAAATTCTGATCTATTGTCTCATATTCAACTTTTGATCTCAAACCCAAAAGCCTTCAGCAAAAATATAAGAATTGGCCTTGCTGTTCCAATACTTTTGGAGGGGACTGTAAGTGATAACATGAGCTAACTTGTCTCGCTGAAGTTCGACGACAATAAATAAATAAAAAGCGTGATGTGTTATTCTTTCATAAATTAAACATTGTAATCGTTGGCAAATCGCTGTGGTATATACGGAATAACGCCACGGAAATATCAGAAAATTAATCAACACCTTCTGACCAATCAGATTTGGTGTAAATCACTAATTGATTTTTTTTTTTTTTTTTGGTTTACTCTTTGAGCCCATCCCACCCCCACCCATGTTCACGAAGCTCCGCCCTCAGGATCCACAGTGGCCTGTAAAATGACTGACAGGAGGCACATCCAAACACAAACAAGCATTCCGGCCCGGAAGTCAGTTTTCCAAACGGATCCTTGTTCTCAGTCCAGGGGTTAAACTTTAGTATTTTATCATGTTTTACATCTGTTACAGATTATTTGTACAAGTAAGAAAAAAAATAACTATTGTACCTTTAAATCAGCCAAGTAGCCTAGCTAGCGCTTGTTTTTAAGGATCAGTAGCATGTTTTTAGGTTTTTAACAAATTAATTAATTAATTAATTAATTACAGTCAGAAGTCAGCATCCTTTTCTGAATCCACCAGGAAACAATGGCTAGTTTGAGACAGTGGCAATAATAACCGCTCCGTTACGACCTACAGCAAAGTAATTAATAAATAATAATAATAATAATAATAATAATAATAATAATAATAATAATAAAGTAGAAGAAGAAGCAAGAGAAGAAGAATCAGGAATAATGACCACATCTGTAGGCTTACTTAGCTTAATGTCAGCTATGGAGCTAGCTTAATCATGTCACTGCAGTGTAACAAACAGGCGCACTTCCGCATTCACATCACACTTTGTTGTTAATAAACACATTTCATTCCTTTTAATAACTGTACAGAAAGTGCGTTTTGGTGATAAAGAGTCTGTTTAATCCACACGGCTAGCACGTTAGCTAGCTGCCCGGCAGGCAGGAGAGATAATGACTCAGGAGAATACCGAGTGCACTGCAATTATTCAGCTCGATCCCATTTCCCGACTCTTTAACCCCCAAACCGAAACCACACCCGCGTCTCTAACACATCAAACCCCAACAGCATCTCAGGAGTTCATATCAACCCTCAAGAATAAAAATATATATAAGCAAATTCTTTTATTTCTTACCAGACCATAGTGCTTTCGAGCACCATCTTGGAAACTTTCTACTCACAAACAACGCGGATGCTGATTGGTCCAAATGACGCCTTTCATAACAACGCATCTGATTGGCTGACACTTTCATCCTTTCAGCTCCTATCGCCACCTGTCGGTGGTTGACTGTATTACAGCAGAGTGTGTACAGCGATTTGCTAACAATGACACCTTTTAATGTCTTAAAGGTGCACTAGTCGGTATTTTTTTTCATTTACTATTTTTCATTTACCTCCATCAAAATCATTTTTTGCACGGAACTGTCAATATAAAGTGTGCATGTATGTGTATCTGAATATAATTATTATTATTTACTTGTAATCTATTTCATTTGAACTCAGCAAAGCTCTGGCAGGTTGTACATAGTGCAAGTTCATGTCTCATTTTATTGTTTTATAATCCTGATAAAGGATTTCCAAAGGATATATTTCAAATGTTGCATGGATGTATGTGAACTGGTTTTGACTCAAAATTTTAAAAAATTAAAAAAAAAAAAGTTGATCAATAAACAATCAGAATTAAATGTGTGACATCAGGTTAATGGAAAATGTCAATAGAAACGTCTCAAGAACCAAAGCTTCATGAACCAAAGCTTATCACTTTATCTGTAAAACTGCAGCAAGGAGCAGGATAAAGATATTCTGTGAATATAAACGTCTTAACTCCTCAAATTCATTACAAAGGATTTGCAGACAGATACCAAGCATGAACTGCTGATTTGTCAAATTGCTTTTATTGCCCTGGTTTTAAGGAGCTACAGAAAGGTGACAAATTAAAGTGGGGAAAAAAAGTATAAAGTGTCTTAGCAAGGTTTTGGGCCACCACATTTATTAAAAAAAACCTATTTAATACATACAAACAGAATGTAAAGATATGCACAAGACCATCTGAGACACACGGAGACACAATGAATTACTACACTATACTATAAACCCATTATTTTTCCAACTCAGCACTTTCAGCACAGCTGAGTGTATTAAATGAAGATTCATCTTAAAACCAAAGTCTGAAACATTGCATTTTTGTACAAATTCCAACTAGGAACACTTCAGCGTATTGCATAAACCCACAGGCAGTACTTATAACACAGTTTTTGAAATTTAAAGAAATAAAATATAGATAAATAAATAGTCATTTTCCAGGCTTGTATCCTAAAGTGGCGTATTTTTTTGGTGCCACACTAAACTCTGAGATTATTTACTGCAAATCACATATGGCCATGACTGAATTCCAATTCCACAATACTTTCTCTTCCTCAATGTTCATAAATCTTATTTTAGAGAATTACAACTTTATGAACAATCAAATATGAATATGTAAGGCACTGTTAAAATATGTAAACTATTCAGAGCGAGTGCAATTTTTTGTGCAAAAAAAACAAACAGTCTCTGTCACATGATGGCTAAGAAAGGCTCTCAAAAATCCAATTCTGTCAAACTAAAAACCAAGACGTACCCAAAAAAAAAAAAAAATGTTGACAATGTATTTTAAGACTGGAAAATTACAGAAGAAATTACAATTCATATAAAATCACACAGCACCGTTTTGATAAACATTTCACAAGGCTTACTAAGATAACGATAAGACAAAGGGATAGATGTCCTCTCAAATCATTATTGCGTATTTAACAGAACATCGGGCCTCATTTATCAATCTTTCAGCAAAGGTGTGTATAAATGTTTGCGTAAACCAAACCAAACTAGACTCTTCTGGCAGATTTACAAAAGTTTTGATCACCTGTAAAGTGTAAAGAGAGTTCCTAACACAGCTCATTTGCATTTAGCGAATAAAAGGTCAAGTGCACAGACAGCTGGGAGCAGGAAATGTATGAGGTTGAAGTTATTTTGACTACTTTTGCAAACTAGTTCTAGGGGTTTTGGTGGATCGTCACACATTTAGTGTCCATCTATTCAGCAGTGTGTTAAACTCAATTAACTAATTAACAAAAACAGTTTGACATTTGTAAACAATATGGCTGACACCTGTCCATCAATTCTAAAAAGGCGGAGCCTAATTTATTAAAACAGCTGTAACTCATGATCAGTTGTGTAGATTTGCACAAAACTTCTATGCCAATAAAAATATTTAATAATATATAATATTAATAATAATAAGCAACGGTAAGTCTTCCATCAGCTGAGGCATTTGTTAATGTCAATAAAATAAAACACCTGGGTTTCACAAAATGTTCTTGATGGTATTCTTAGTCCCTGACCTAGTGAACTAACATGAGGATGTGTTTTTGACTCCAAAGCTCTTCTATAAGTCGCTCTGGATAAGGGCGTCTGCTAAACGCTGTAAACGTAATAATAAAAATAAGCGATTTAACCTCGACAGTATATTCCAGATATAAAATGCAGTAATCCATGCAAATGATATGATCTTAAGTCAATCAAGTCGAGGTTTATATTGGTTAGTCTTCTTCTGAGTAAATATACACACACACTCAGAAGCACGCGTAGGATATGAACGTTTTTTTACTGAAATTACGTGATTTTCATGAACACCAAAATTCTTGTTTAAGTGCTCGTACTAACAATTATGGATAAATCCGTTCGTATCCAGATTGCTAAATGAGGCCCGTTGCACCAGATTTTACACCACTCATAACATTTTCACTTGCCTATTGAACTGTACCTAACTTGAGATAACCTTTTAAAAGAAAATACATGTAATGTAAATTACTTAATGCCAAGAATTCATGTAGCGCTCACCCCATTTTGATCAATTAACATAGTCAGAAAGCTTTTCTTTTTATTAATTGCATGCAGTTATCTTAAAAAAGCTGAAGCAGAATGTAAGCAAAGGAATATTTGTAAAGGCGTAAGCTCTGTTAATGAGAATAATAGTTAAATAGTTTAGTAAACATGCACATTTCATCTGGCAAGCATTGGAATAATATACTGACAGGTTAAAGTCTCGTGTAGGTCAAGTAATATTTCTCTACCGCAACTATTTTCCAACACTAACTCTGAGTCTTCTGGTTAAGATTAAATAGGATCTGCTCTAGGGCTGGATAATATGATGATAATCTATATTGATATAGTATTGCTATGTCTCAATACACTTATCTTTGCGTGTATTTTACTGAGTTAAAGCAGCTGATTAGATGTTACAATTTTGTACTGGATATGTAAAACTGTAAAATGTTACAATTTTGAACAAATGTTTCATTTTTTCCTCTTTTTCCACTATTAATTTATTTTTGCTGATGTTAAATAAAAGCAAAAAGGAACTCAGTTTTTTTTTTTTTTTTAAAAATGCAGCCACTATTTTGCGAACAGTTTGCTATCTCGTTGTACATATCATGTATCAGAAACCGTGATATATTTTTCGCCCCACCCACTCTGCTCTCCACAACTACGTATTGTGCACTTCCCCTAATACTGAGCATCTCCAGAACATTTTCTTAGTGAGATGACTAAATATTGGTCACATTGGCAAAGGTACCTTGCCTTTTTCATAGTTAAAACAGGTCTGAATTTCCAGTTTCAGCAAATTTAAAGGAAAAAGATTTAATACTAAATACTCAAAAACCCCTATAAAAGCCTCCATTATCGCCTCCACTAGTTGAACTGTTAAACCTCAGCAGTCCGTTTCCCTCTCCTTTTCCCTAGCGAGGGAACCTTTATGGCTCAGTGTTAAACCATGTTCATAAAAAAAAAACAAACAAATGAAAAACTATCTATATAATTCTGCATGCAGTGTATAGAGGCACAAAAGATAAGTTCATTTTAACTAATTATTTCAAAGAGTTCATATTTGGCGTGTGTGTTTGGGATTGCTAACACACATCTTACTTTTCTTAATGTTTTTTTTTTTTTTTTTAGCAGCAACCTTGGATGCAGAAGTCACCCAAGGAACACCTTTGTACAGCTTGTGTGTCCTTTGCTGCAGCATAAAGTACTTTCCGTGTCCGCCTTCCTTTCACTTTGTTTTTCCTCCTACTTTATGTCTGCTGATGTCCATCCAAAAAAACCTTTGGCTGTCTTCCTTAAAGCAGTATATCACTGTTCCTGAGAGAAAAAAAAAAACAAAAAAAAAACATGAAATGCTGATCTTTATCATTTCAGTTTGTCCATTTCATTAACATAAATATGTTTCCTTTCCTTAATACAAGAATAAAACAATCACACAAAGCAAATGGTAAATGTCAAAACCCTGTACATCTGTTTCCCACCTCTGCATTTAGGGGTCCACATGGGGTCCGCCGTGCTCAAACCCTATTGTATTTGTCAGATTTTCTTTAAATTTGTGCAGCCAAATGCGTAAAGCATATTAGACATGAAATTTAAAGGGTAGGCGCTGTATATCGCGCACCACTCAGAAAAATTATATGACCAATTCGCGCCTCTTGGTGGTGCTATCGCTACAAGAACATTAATTACAATTATACCATTCGCATGTCCGTTTGAATTTAAATTTCATTTGAAAGTTATTATTATTTTGAACTTGCATCATATCATCTGAAATGTTCAATCTGAATTTTCAACTCAATGTGTATGATCAATTTCTAAAAGCATTCAGTCTCTTTATTACCTCACTTTTTTTTTTTTAGATTCGCTTTCAAAATAACCAGATATATCCAGATAACTTCAGGCAAATGCGGTTGAACACAGAACCCCTCTACTCTCATACACACACTGCATCGCAGGAGGCATGGCAATGCTCAAAGTAAACGTGAGTGAGACCACAGACACCCTTTGTCGATGAAAGAGGATCAGAGGAGAATGGCCAGGCTATGGTAAGGCTACAGTAACTCAGATAGCCACTCTTTACATCCGTGGTGAGCAGAAAAGCATCTCAGAACACACAACACGTCGAACTTTGAGGTGGATGGGCTGCAACAGCTGAAGATTTCCTCCCATGACCTTTTTGTCAGCTCCAACCAGTCTGGCCATCCTCCTCTGATCTCTTTTATCAACAAGGCATTTCCATCCACACCGGATGCTTTTTGTTTTTCACACCAGTCTGCATAAACTCTACAGACTGGCCCGAGACTCGAACACACAACCTTCAGGTTCACCTTCGGGTTACAAGTCCGACTCTCTAACCGTTAGGTTCATTGATGTGAACGTTAACGAAGCTCTTGACTGCCACATGATTGGCAGTACATCTCTTCCCAACAGGAAGGATGCAGTGTTAGCTGGTACCGTAGGTTAAAATGAAATTTGAATGAACTAACATCACTGTTACTGTTAAACTGTTAGTGTCCCCCAAGACAAAAACACTACAGTGGAAGTGTTTCTATAAAACAGGAAAAACTGACTCCCATGTGCAACAAAAAGGGGGGACAAAATGTACTTAGTAGACTACTTACTACTTAAATTTCATACATTATTAGAAAATAATTGTTTGTTGCAGCCCCTCCATGGAAGTATGGAGGCACCAATTTGAATGTCATACGCGCATGACACCGCTCACACACTCACAGATCCGAAGACACAGAAGTATCTATCAAGCCTGTGTCCCTTGTGAACACGGCTACGAGAAGCAAGCGTGTGCACTGGGTACAAATCTTACCTTTTTAGAGCAATTTAGCTTCCGCTATTCCACTCTGAAAAACATTAAGAGGTAGATTACACAGAGACAACTCACTTGCAAGAGGGCTACTAATGAGGTCAGGGCACGGATCGTTTTCTATGAGAATAAATGCAAAAAAGTAGTTCAGTGTCTCAAAGGAACATTTCTATTATTCATGTAGGAGAACTAAGCAATTATGCATGAACAACAGGAAGGCATTCTCACAATGCATAATATTCCTTGCCATGTGCCAGCTTCACTGAACTGTACACACCAAACAGCAGTGTCATTTGCAACAGGAAATTATTTATAATTATCCTGACCCCCTCCACCCCCTTACCTCCACTTCCCGGTGTCTCTGAGGTGGGAGACACAGCACTGTCGCTATGTATCGGAGTCGACTCCTCGTCTGGCTGAGTTTGTTCTGCATTTGTCTGCGCTACCATAACTGACGACTGACCCTGCTGGGTTTGTCCAGCCGCTGCATTGTTTGCCTTGCGCTGCCCTGCAATGACTCCTCGCACCTTCTTAGAAGGCAATGTTTTTGCTAGGGAGGAGAAAGAAACAAGAATTTCCTCTTTTTAAGGGTCCAAGCACGTAGACCTGGTACAATGTTGTTTTTCTTATTCGGATTCTCTGCCGAAACAAATCAAGTAGACCGAACCGTAATTCACAGAGACAAGAAATTCAGTCAGTAGGTCGTACCCCTTCCTGCTACTCAGGCAAGTGAGACGGGCCCAATCAGCCTAATGGTGGCGCTATAGCGCAAGCGTTTACGTTTTGGCCCATATCTCGAGATCTGTGCGTCCTACACTCTAAAATCTTTCTCCCTTTTATTCCATTGATTTAGGCCCCACCCACTAATTTCAACCATGATGGATTTTTTTTTTTAACTACTTTCCATAATATGCTAAACCTACTTATGCAAACTAGTTCTAGGTGTTTTTGGTGGATCTTCACACATTTAGTGTCCATTTATTCAGCAGAGTATGAAACTCAATAATTATCAAAAACAGTTTGGACATTTGTAAACAATATGGCTGACACCTGTCGATCAATTCTAACAAGGCGGAGCCTAATTTACTCAAACAGATGAAACTCTGTTTGATTGGTTGTGTGGCTTTGCACAAAAGTTGAAAGGCACATACAGGACAAGATTTTGAGGTCATAGACAAAGCTGTGGTGTGTTCATAATCGCAGGGGGTGGATAAATCTTATCACGATGAAATTTGGTTTACTGCATTTGTGCTAATCTGTATGTGGATTTGTAATGATGACTAGGTTATTTCAAACACAAGGCCACCATCAGCCAATCAGCTTTTAGCAAGGCATTTCATAATAAATAACAACTCCAGTCACCTTACTACTTGCTACTAGACAATAAAAATAAAATGGATGACTGAAAACCTTAACAGATATTTGGAGACGTGACATAACTTGGACTTACATGAAGATTTCCTGAAAACGGTATTGGACATGAACTTCTGGAAGCGGTCTGCATAGAAACCAGGTCTGTGTACTGACACTGTATCCTGAAGCAGAGAAGTGTAAAATAATACTATTAATGCACAAATTTTTCCAATATAAAGCTGTCAAATATACAATTTCTTTTCGCTCCAGGTAAGTATGAAAGCATTTCATATGAAAATGACTCTATGTATGTATGTATGTTTCTTTCTTGCATATTTATGCTATTACTCATGGGAGAACATTTAGTAACGGGAGATATAGTGTGCAACTCTGCCTCACTCGGCTTAATCTGATGATTACGGGAAGTCAAAACACATACCAAGACCATGTAAGGATTAGGCTATGTAATTTTTTTGTGTCCTTAGTGTTACGAACTCCACTAAACAAGTACTGGGTGAAGATTTAGCCTCATATTAGCTGTAAGAGTGCCTGGTTAATCTGACGGCTTGGACCCATGGGAAAATCAGCAGTCTTTAAGGATTGAGATTTTAAAGTTTGCAGGTGACATACTGGTTTACCTCTACCTCAGCAAGCCTATGTATGTTGGGCATGTCTCAGTTGTCTGGAAAATGTAATCTCACACAAAACAGACTGTAGACTGTACTGAATGTATATGATGTATATGGATGTTTAATGTATTCTGTAGGACAATTACATTTTATGATATAAAAACGTTTATTTAAACAGTTAATCTCGAACACCCACCATACAAGTCAATGATGAATTAGCTGTCAAGCGAACAAGCGCTTTAATATAAACAAATTTATACCACGGCACGGCTGAATTCTTGAATCTGACTGGTCAGAAAGTGTGCTTTATTTCTGTATAACAGACAAAAGCTCTGGCTGGGTAGATTTATATTAACGCACTCTTTCTAATACGTTATTGTTTCTATAGTAACAGCTCATACACGGGGACTTGTACGGCAGACGCTACACATATTCTAAGACTAATAAGAAATGGACTTAAAAAACACTTGTTTAATAAAGAAAAACGTGTAACTGAAAAACGTTTTTTGTTAGATGTTTATGTATCGTTTATGGAGGGAGTCCGAGAGTCAGCACTTTGTAACAATCATGATGCTTTGTAATGTCTTCAAGCAGAGGAGTTTACATTTTCCCTTTTTTGTCATTTTGGTAAAATGACATGAGAGAGATAGAGAGAGAGAGAGAGAGAGAGAGAGAGAGAAAATGAAAGTCTGGTGATGCAATAGCTTCATGGGAATAGGTTTATCGTGGCTACAACGCAAGTGGTAACAGGAACTAACTTGTCTCGTGGCCATTCCACAACATTAAATCTACTTACAAACAAATAAAAAGCATGACATTGGCGTGACGTTGTTCATTAATAAATTAATTGTTAGCACATCGCTGTGGTATAAGCAGAATAACACACCACCCCAGTGTGCGTTATTCTTGCATAACGGCATGGTCTGTCGTGTGTTATTCCTTACATGTGTGATATGACTTGTAGCCGGCATTACTCTCAGAGCTACTGTTATAGAAAATCAACACTAATCAACACTTTCTGACCAATCAGATTTGAGAAGTCAGCAGTGCTGTGATATAACAATAAAGTAACACAATAAATATTAGAAGTCCAACATTTCTACATTGTTAAGGAGGACTATGTGCTAAATTTATCTAAAATCAATCATAATCAATCCTTCTATGTCCTGCCAAAAATTAGCTCTATGTCCTGCCAAAAACTGGCTCGAGTAGAGGAGATCCTTCTTGTAGAAATTAAAGCCTCTACACCTTTTTTTAAAATTTTTTTAAATTTATTTTATTCAGAATCTATTTAAGGATCTCTGACAGTACTGCTACCTGCTACGTAATAACTCTCTAAACAAACAGATATGAAGTAGTTATGTATGTACTGTTGCTGTTTGAAAATGCAAAAATTGTTCATAAAGATGTTTTTTTAAAGTGTACGGAAGAATTTCGTCACTTGTCACCACTGATGTGTACTGTAAGCACTACTGTACAGCTGTAAACAAAACCACATACCCCATCATGAACCAAGGCTTTCCACGAGTGCTCCAATTTCTTCACAAACCTAAACATATACAAAATGCCAAGATTCATACAGGTCTTAAAGAATCAACATGCTACTTGATTAAATGATAGCATCAAGAACGTAACATTTACTGAAGCCTGCTACCTGTAGGACTGGAGGATGTCAATGATCCCAATAAAGATCAGTAACCTATCCCCCTTGGAGTTATGTGCTGGCATTCCTCCCGTGCTGCAGTGACAGAAACACATACAACACAATCACAGATAACGATTAAAAAGGCTGAGTCATTATGACCGAATCAATGTTATAACGCTGCACATGAAAGACTCCACATGAATGTCTGTATATAAACTATACGCAACAAGAAGTATTAACAATGCCAAGGTGAGCATTTAACTACTGTCCAAGCATGTTTAATAGCATTAACATACACCGATCAGCCATAACAGTAAAACCACCTGCCTAATATTGTGTAGGTCCCCCAAAACAGCTCTGACCTATCGAGGCATGGACTCCACAAGACCTCTGAAGGTGTGCTGTGGTATCTGGTACCAAGACATTAGCAGCAGATCCTTTAAGTCCTGTAAGTTGTGAGGTGGCGCCTCCATGGATAGTACCACTTTTGATAGGAACTAACCACTGCGTACCGGGAACTCCCTACAAGACCTTTGCAGTTCTGCAGATGCTCTGATCCAGTCGTCTAGCCATCACAATTTGACCCTTATCAAAGTCACTTAGATCCTTATGCTTGCCCATTTTTCCTGCCTCCAACACATCAACTTCGAGAACTGACTGTTCTCTGGCTGCCTAATATATCCCACCCATGACAGATGCGATTGTAATGAGATAATCAACGTTATTCACTTCAGCTGTCAGTGGTTTTAATGTTATGCCTGATCGGTGTATATGTACAATTCATCTCAAGATTTGTAATTTGGTCCATTCCCAGACCAGGCGTTTTTCTATATTAAATAAAAGCTTTTCACACTGGTGAAGCTGTGTCTAACCTCTCACTGCACAGCGGTGCAGTCTTGCCCTTGACTTCGCCCTGGATTGCCTCCATGGTCGTGCAGTAGAGGGGCTTCTGGCCCTGATTCCTCTTCTGATCAGGCACTGGCATGGATGCCTCATCTCCAGGCCGGTCCACATTGTGAATCCCCACCAGTAGACTATAGTCCATGATCTTGAAGCTCTGCAGCACCTAAAATGTAGACAAAGCAGTTGTCAAGATGTGTGAAGCATCATAATCATACTTAGATTATACGGTTAATCGATTAGTAACCGATTATTGATATATAGGGTTTAGTTCAGGGTTCTGGGGTGCATTCTTTCAAAAGACAGCTGGTATTCTTGGAAAAATCCACTTCTGTCGACTGAATAATTTCCTCAATGATTTCTGCAAGTTTGCATCAAAAATGCCTCTGTACACTTCTGAGATCATGATGCCACTGACCACAAGCTCACCTACACCACTGTAGGAAACAGCCCTAGCTTCCTCTGTGCTTTACAGTCCCCATAGTGTAGCTTGTTTGGAATTCTTCCCCTGGCTTTCTCCACATAAACACAGTACCTTCAGATCCATCCAAGTTCAATTTAGATTAACCTGAAAATAAGACAGAGCCGCAGAAGCTGCTGTCTTTCTCGGTGTGTTCTTTTGCCAATTTCACCCTTTTCTTATTCCTGAGGCTGATGAATGGTTTCTGCTGCAATACTCTCTCTCTCTGTACACACACTGTAAAAATTTTACTGTAGATTTTACAGTAATTTACTGGTATTGTAAACTTACTGTGAAGTACTGTAATATCATACATAGTATATAAAATAACACATAACCCAGTATGCTGATGCAGTATACAGCTGAGCTGAAGGGTCTTGCTCAAGGATCCAAACAAGGCAGTTTGGTGGTGCTGGGATTTGAACACATGACCTTCTTATCTCCAGCTCGAAGCTGTAACCACTGAGATACCACACCTAACACAACTAGTGTGCACTTCATAACAATCTTTTAGTGTATCCTGCATCGGCCAAATGAGCAAGCACGCTGAGTTATGTGTCAGTTTATACAACATTAAGATATTACAGTACTTCACTGTAAATATATTTTACAGTTGTTTACCCAAATTGCCAGTAAATTACTGTAAAATGTACAACAATCTATTATGGTGCATGCTCGTTTATTCCTGGTTTGAATAGTTTGCGCAGTACGTTGTTTCTGGTCATTCTTAGTGATGTCTGCAGCAATCCTTGATACTGTTTCTCATCTCTTTTTCTTGATTTCATTCTCAGTTGTGCCTGTACATTGTCTGTTTTCATTCACAAGTCATTCATCTTTGAACTTTTTTTTTCTTTTCTTTTTTAAACAATATATCCAACCAGGGAGGAACTAAGATTTAGATTTTTTGCTGATCTGGCGAATAGAGTAACCTTCTTTGTGCAAACAGATGATGCGAGAAGTTTTCTCAAAACTTACTTCCCCCTTCTTAGTCATTTTTGAAATTGCTTTTAACCAGCTGGTCCCACGGTAGTTTATATGTAGTCAATTACCTTCAGTTTCATACAGGTCTCCTAGCAGAGTAACCATATGGTGTAGTTCATCACATTAACTATGGACTAACTGACAATAATCTTAAGTGTCCACATACTTTTTCCTGAAATGTGTGCTTTTGGTATTTCTCTTTTTAAAAAAAAAAAAAAAACCCAATTGGTTTGGCACGTTGTTTTCTATTGCAGTGAAATTCATACATTTGTAAGTGTGGCTACATGTCCAAATACTTTTTGGGGCCACTGTATATAAAGTCGAAGATATTCCATCAATAATTATATTACCCCATCACTCTAGGTAAAACTAATCACGTCAGAATAGGGATTTAAGGGGGTGAAAATGTTTGCCTTATCTTCGCAAGTTCAAATCTTGACGATTCCACAGTCACCATGGATGGGAATCAAGGGAGTAAAAGTGGCCGGTCTCTCGGGGTGGGACTGATGGCATTGCTCTCTCTTTCTCGCTCTCTCTCTCTCTCGCTCTCTCTTACTCTCCTGTTAATCGCAGCAATACTAGCCTAGCTTCAGCATGTGTGAGCTCATGTATGCGGAAGAGGGCAGATAACACTTAGTGTTAGCCTTCATCCTCTCCACTTAGCAGCTTGTACGATTAGTGGACAGCTGGCTGGTGGGTGGGAATTGGCAGGTGACCAAATTGGGGGGGGGGGGGGGGGGTGTGGATCTGACTAGGGCTTTAAACACATGTTCTGTTCTCTCACCAGGCAGTCTCGTTGGATGGTCTTGCAGAGTGCACTGTAGTGATCTGTCTCCAGTAGTAGGCCCTCGGACATGTCCTGTATGAAGTCTAAGTCTTTATAGGTGGGAAGGCTCTTCATTCTCTCCTTAGGTGAGGCACGACGCTTGTACGTGGAGCCCTTCAGGTCGTATTTGAGGTGCATGGGAACAGTGCGCGGCAGCAGGTTGTTCATGACCACAATGCGGATGTTCTTCCCTCCAGCCTGAATGCAGTAGAGCCCATAGAATTTTGGAAGCAGTGTACGCTTGTTCTGGTTCAGGTTCTGGGAGAAAAAGTTTTAGTGAATTAAGGAATTATTTAAAAAAAACAAAAAAACCTAATACATAGGGATGTACCAATCAATCATATGCATATCTGTATATCAAATATGCATAATATTGTTAAATTCAAAATAGCCTCATTATGACTGAATATCACTGAGGATGTTGCCTCACTAAGTAGCCTGGTGCTCTCACAATAAAGCCTGTCCCATTCGGAAGAGCTTATGTTTTTCTTATTTTTCTTATAATAAGCTTGAAGATACAGTAGAAGGATTTTTGTATCCATCTTAACAAAGGCAATCCAAACACTTAGTTGGCTGCAAGAATTCCAGGGAAGTTTGATAAAACATGGCAAATATGTTTGTTTTTTAAAAATGTACTAGTGTTGATTTGACTATTTAAAAGGTAAGATAAGTACATGGAACTTTAATAACAGCACATTTACTGAAGCAGAGCAAGAGGGACCTTTGATGGACAAAAAGGGGATAATATGTGGGAAGACAGCTCTCCCAAATTTCACAAAACCTATGCACTGGACACAGCAAGAGAGGAAAAAAATAGTTTCACAGAAAAACAGAAGTCAGACGCAAACACATTTTTCTCACCATAAAGTACCCAGGCAGTAATTTTTGCAGGAACTCTGCCTCCTTGTGCTGGACAGTTTTAATGATGAACTCATCATCACTGGAGACATAAAACAGAGACCCACTCGCCCCAGGGTTTGACAGCTCTATCAGGGGATCGTTACACAGAGAATACTGCAGAACACACAAGCACATTCACAAATAAGTGAATCTGCATTGTACAGACAGACACACAACACTAGTATATGATGCAAAAGTCTGTGGCAGCAATTCATAATAGTTCCATATTTTTAATTTTTTAATTATATTATTTATATAAACACTACTTAATATTATCATATTTACATCTGGACATGATTCTGAGCAGTCACATTGGAGGGTTTTTTTTTTTTTTGTGGCACTGTTTAGAAATTTGTGAACAAATAACACAAAAAACAAGCAAGAAGGCAGGTCAAGAGAGACAACTGCTCATTAATATCGGGGTTGTTTATGTATCAGAACTGTAAGTTGCTTTTAGTTAAATGTGACACTGTACTATACAACTGCACTGTAATTTATTATAAGCAGTGTTAGGACACCGGCTCCAGAATTATTAGCACCGCCCATAAAAAAAAAAAAAAGAAAAGTTATTAAAAAAAAGGCAGTTAAAATGAGCTTAATCTCACACTGAAATTAATCATGAGAGAAATCTAACATTTCACTGAAGAAAATGTATTCTAAGAATTTTTTTTAAAAAGCGTATTAAAATACTTGTAAAGTGTTTCAGTGTGAAACTAAGCTAAATAACCACAGAGAACTTTTTTTTTTTTTTTTAATAAACCCATCTTTGCTAAGGGTGCCAATAATTCTGGAGCTGACTGTAAAGATTTACATACAGTTTCAATATGATTATCCGTTTAAAAACTTCAGGGCTACTTTCAGAAATAACATTTAACTTTGTTCATATAGAAATGACTACATCAGTCAACTACAGACATTGTAAGGACTATTTATATATTTAAAAAAAAAAAAAAAAAAAAAGTGGAGAACGTTACGAGGTAGTCATCAGATCGAATCCCAAACATCTCTCTGAAGTAGCGGAAGGCAATTGGAGCGTAGGTTTTAAACCTGAAGTCGCCGTGGTGGTGTCCAGGGGTTAAATTACTGCCCTCGCTTATTGTGAAAGAAAAAGACAGAGAGACACACACAGAGAGAAGAGAGAGAGAAGGAAATGTTAGAGAAGAAATTCAGTGAATAAATGTGCAACCAGGACTGTACAAATTGCAATAACATTATTTGCACAGCACATTTAAACACATTTATCACCACCTCAGATACACTTCAGATACAAGAACACACCTGGGAAAGAAAATGCTCTCCACTTCTTCAAAGTCCTGCATGAGAACATCTCTCTCTTGCTTCTGGCTCAAGCTGCCCACTGTGTGCGCGATGCCCAGCTGGATCGCACCTTTCAGGGCAGATGAAGTTGTCTAACAAGATAAGATGGATGAATTACATACTAGTAAGATGATCTAAGCTTTATCCCATACAATATATAGCACACGGTTCATGGCCTTTAGTAACAGTAACAGGCGCGATGCGAGGTTACAAAGCACCAAATAATTGTTACACAATAATCTTGCATTGTCACTCAACATCTGATTTCTGCTTTTATTACTGAAGGAGATATGCCTGAAAGGCCACATCAGCAACAAAGCTAACCTTCAACCTCAAATGACTTTCGGGAGTGTTACATATTTGGTAAAAGCCAGCACATGTTGAGAAAACAAACAGAGCAGTTTCCCAATTTCTGAACTGGTACACAGAACCTGCTATGCTGAACAGTTAACTAGTGTTTAATATAAAAAAAAAAATAAAAAAAAAATAAAAAAGAGAGAGAGAGAGAGAGAGAGAGAGAGAGATCACTTAGCTTTCTTGCCTTTTTGTATGTAGTCTCCCCTGTGTGGTCAATCCCACGATGACCGATGGTTCTCTTATTGGTCTGCGATGAACTCAAAGAGGTCTGGCCCTGGAAAATGTAGTTATAAGAGCAAAATATCTTTCACTGTTCCAAGAATAAAAGTGGACTCTTTAAATGACAAAAACGACGGCGTTGTGAAAGTCCTGGGAAGCAGAAACTGAAAATGATTCTTACTTCAACAGATGCCATCCTAAGTGTTCCAGCAGCTCCTGTGTGGACATCGACAAAAAATTCACCAACACTCGTAGGCATATAGGAACACCTGTGCACCTGCTCATTCATGCAATTGGCCTAACATGTGGCAGCAGAACAATGTATAAAATCATGCAGATACATCAACATCAGAATGAGGGGGGAACAAAATGTGATCACAGTGACTCTGACCATGGCATGGCTCCTGGTGAAAGACTGCTGATCTCCTGGGATTTCACACACACAACAGTGTCTAAAGTTTACACAGAATGTCGCAAGGGGAAAAAAAAAAAAAAAAAAAAACACGCCTCAACACAACACCTTGTTGATGAGAGAGGGCACTGGAGAATGGTCAGAGAATGGTTGGAGCCTGACAGGACGGCTACTGTAGCTCACGTAACCACACTTTACAACCGTGATGAGCAGAAAGGCATTACAGCATGCACAAAGCGTCAAAACTTAAGGCGGATGGGCTACAACAGCAGAAGACCACACCGTGTTCCACTCCTGCCGGCCAAGAACAGGAATATGAAGCACTGGCTTTAACTGTGAGCCTGCTCAAAATTTGTTCTTTCGGAATATCTGGATATTTATACGTTTTGGACAGGAGAGTTATTTATCAAATTGTTCTGACTCACGGAATCAAAATATACCTGTACAATCTAAACCAATTTGCATAAAATTTGCATTAATTCCTCTGAGCAACAGTCAAAAGTTTTGCTTATTACGTCTTTTCCTCTTATGTCTCTTGCTTAGCCTTTAAACTAACTCTGTCCTACGGATATTAATCTATAAAACGGTCATCTTGGAAGAAGCAGGCAATCATTGAGCAGTAAACACACACACACACACAGAAACAAACAAACAAACAAACAACAGTTCCTGTCGGATAAAGTGTTACACTGACAGCTAAAGCACAACATGCACAAACACCTGCCCTGTGGTCTTCGATTCTCTGGGGGGGGGGGTTTTCCCCCCTTGGAGAACCACAACACATCTGCATACACTAAAAATATCCGCAGTAACAAAAGTGCTCAGCAGTAACAACACAGGCATTCTGACACACACCCATGCACTCGTACCTCTCTGAGGAAACAATCGCCTCCTCCATAACAGAGTAACCACATCTGAAGGACAAACGTCAAACTAGTCATAATGACATTTCTAGAGGTCTGACAATTGCTCTAATGTAACGAGAGTAATCCACTACAAAGGGCGGGTATGTATAAACCTTCTGAGAATTACTCATTTAAATAAAAAAAAACACAATCTTAGAAGTTGACGAGCCTGAAAAAAATGTCTTAATTAAATGTTCAGAGTAAAAAACACTGCGATGAAAGCAACTCACAGAGACGAGTTGAAGTAATGCTGCATTCAACTTAACTCGGAATCGGGATGTCTGAACTCACAAATTACATAATTTTCGGCTTGGTGCGTTCAAGCTACAAAATGGGAAAAAACATAAACGCCTCCATGAAAATGTGTGCTTTATAAGCAACAAGCTGGCAAACTACTATTAGTGATCGTCAGTTAATGAAGCATTTACCTTCTCAAAATAGCAGACTGTATGGTCAGTGCTACAGATTTAACCAGTTTAACGTGTCTATATTTTGATCGATCTAACGTAAATGCTACTCTAAACTCTTTGAAAGTAGTGAAGTAATGTTTTATTTACTGATGACAGTGTGAACTCGGATGCTGAGGAGACCATCCGAGAATTCCCTGTTGAGGGGGCATTTTCTTCGTTTTTTTCCTAGACTGAGGATGAAAATTTCAAGTTTCGAGCTTTAGTCAAACGCAATATTAATCCTAGTAGTAAATCTTAAGCATGAAATGTGACAATTGTATATTTACTCTAATGCACTGCAAGCTCCACTGAACCCGAAAACAAACCTTATAACAGGGAAAAACAGGGAGGGTAGATTTAGGTGAACCAGATTAGTCAGAATGCGAAAACCACAAGAAGATCGTGGAGGAGATTAATGCGTCGTATTGTGAAGTCTTGTGCACCACCGAATAGTATGCAGTTTCCAAATGCTGTACATGTATAGCAGCATTAAAAAAACTAAAATTGTTCATTCTGTAACTGAGAACTTCAGAAGAGGAGTTACGGGAATAGTGACGGCCCGGGATCTAGAGCTCCTGCGGGTATAAGAGTTAAATCCAATCATACTGGAGTCTGACACTGCGTAACTGGCCTAGGAACAGAAGTTCTGCATAACTGAAATGTGCAGTTATTTAAATTTACTATCCTCATATTACAGCGTGCACATTTTACAGAGCAAGGACACACGAATAGTGCAGCCAGATACGGTGCGTCCGTAAAGGTCGTGGCTCAATCAGCCGGAACTGTGCTGTATTTAATTACTACTTAAATCTGTATTGAAAGAAGATTAATTTGTTACTGGCTTGGTAAGTTTATCAGAAGTGTACCATCTATTTGGCTCAGTGCAGCCACCTTTCACAACTCCTAACAGTTAGAGACCTATCTAAAGCATTCAGAAAAAAAGAAAGAAAGAAAAAAAAAAAAGGCACCCATTCAAGACTACTTTTAAGGCTTAAAAAAAAAAATCGAAGACAAACATTTTACTTTCACACATACTGTCCCAGATCATTAAATTGAGGAAGTGAAGTACAAGAGTACAGCTGGGAATGTCTTTCAATACGGTTAAACCAGGGATTGTTTCAGTACATTCAAGCAAAGATCAGAATTTATGCCTGGAATTTAATTTTTCCTCTCCAAATTTGACACTTACTATTGGAGATCGCTCCCTCGGTGGAGACTGGATCAGCTGTAGCCATTCTCCGGAGGAAGTTTCATAGGTCACGCTCGCTTACGATGTCTAGAATCAGAAGCAGAAACCTTTTAGTTTACATACAATGTCTTGCATAAATATAGTTCTGGTGCAACAGGTTGCCATCAGAAGTCACATAACTTGTTTTGATAGCTCCTTGGTCAATATGAGGCTGTTTGCTCAGGTATGTTCTTTAACAAACTCTGGGGCCATTCCAGGAATATTGAGATCATGTGAAGCACAGGGGGAACTCTATTCACCTAAACTGTGTGAATTCTGACGGCAGCTGCATATTCCTTCAATATTACAGGCTTGTGTATTTTGTGTAGCTTCGTGACATATATTCACTGTCCACTTTATTAGGAACACGTGTACACCCATGCAGTTATCTAATCAGCCAATCATGTGGCAGCGGCGCAACGCATAAAATCACGCAGACACAGGTCAAGAGCTTCATTTAATCATCAGAATGGGGAAAAACTGTGATCTCTGTGACTTTACCCATGGCATGGTTGTTGGTGCCAGATGGGCTCGTTTGAGTATTTCAGAAACTGCTGATCTACTTGGATTTTCACACACAACAGTGTCTAGAGTTTACAGAGAGTAGTGGATGGTTCTGCAGGCTGAAACGCCTTGTTGATGCGAGAGATCAGAGGAGAATGACCAGACTGGTTATAGTTCAAGACTGGAAAAAGACTAGGGGATCTTCAACTGTTCATTTTCGATAAGTCTGTGCCCATGATAGCCTCAGATTCCTGTTCTTGGCGTTTCCACCCACGACGCTGTCACTCACTCAGTGTTTTTTGTTTTTCGAACCTTTCTGCGTAAACGCTAGAGACTGCTGGGTGTAAAATTCCCAGATCATCAGCACTTTCTGAAATACTCAAACCAGCCCATCTGGCACCAACAACCATTCCACAGTTAAAAATCACAGAGATCACACTTTTTCTTCACACTGATGTTTGATGTGAACAATAACTCGAGCTCATGACCTTTTGTTGCACTGTGCTGCTGCCACATGATTGGCTGATTAGATTACTGCATGAATGTGCACGTGTTCCTAATAAATCACTGATCACCACTGTTCCCACTGACCAATCACTGATCACCACTGTTCCCACTGACCAATCACTGATCACCACTTTTCTCATTGACCAATCACTGATCACCACTTTTCTCATTGACCAATCACTGATCACCACTGTTTGTCCCCCTCCTCACACCTCTTCATTTTAATCTTTCTTCTTGCAGGTATCTACAAGTAATATAAGTAAACTCGTAACTCGTTTCCTTCACGACTACTCACCATCACCGCTTCTTCTTGTCTGGATTGTTGACGGAAAGTATAGTATTTTGTAAATGCGAAAAAAAAGGTTAGTTTATGGCACCATGACCAAAGAGGACTCCTTTCTATAATCAGTAAATTATTTAAAAAATAACTTATAATCTATTATTTTTTTTAAATTCTGGAAATCTTCCATGTACCCTAATTTGTAACGTGATTTGCCAGTGATCATTATAAATATATTAATATGCAAATAAGACAATGACGTCATGTAGTGACTTCCGGCGTGCTTTAGCTACTTTCCCCCTGAAAAGACAACATTGGCAACATTGCCTGCGAAATATAAGCTTCAAATAGTGGCTAGATGATGGATGCTAGCCAGCTACCTGGTTTCAGAGAGTTAGATAGTAAGGTTTTTTTTTTTTGTTTGTTTTTTTGGTCAGCATGACATACTCACTCAAAAATAATTCCCCAGACCGAATATACACGTTACACCCCACACACACAGGCTATATTACTAATGAAACCTCTTAGCTAGCTAGCAAACTGTTAACACTTACTGCAGGCTTTAGCTGCTCAAAGCGTCTAGCCAGTTTGCTTAATCTTAGCTTTAACTCTTGGTCAGTAGATGAAGTTAAAATATGTTTTAAAATGAATAACTTCCCAAACACACAACTGTCTTAGCAAGTCACACGTAGTCGGCTAACCTCTTCTTGTTTTTTGTTGATAGTTTGCACTTCACTTGTTGACTCCACTGAGACAGCAGAATGATTACAGTCGCCGTGCAACGTTGCGTTTTCTTCTCGTCACTTTAAACCCACTACTGTTGATAGTTTTCCCCTTCTTCAAGACTACACCCCTAAATCGCCGAGTTTATCAAATCTGCTCCGCATATTTTCAGTGGCATCCATTTCCTTCTCTTTTCTAATAACATCCTTAAAAACCTGCTGTCTGTGCACTGAAACTTATCATGCGCCATCTAGTGGTTGTTTAGTGCAATAACACAGCTGCACACACGTTTAAACATGGCTGCTAGACCTACTTTCACTTCAAGAACAATGTTGTCAAGTTTAGATATTCAGAGTAGAGTTAAATAAATGTTTTATTCCATGTTTTGTAAGGCATGCTCATTGTTTTTCCTCTGTATTCATGGAATAATGCTACTGCGTTTCTTTTCATGAATGCAAAAGATGTTTCTTTTGTATAATGAATCAGCTAATCACATTTCAGTTTTAAAAAATGTCAGGAATGGATATGTTAAACAAAAACTTTGTATAAAATAAAATAATGGAACTGTAATTTTGTTATTTAAGCACTATCGCACAAGCAAGAGTGCGGTTATACTGAATCTCTCTGTGCGGCTTTGTTCCTACACCGAATCACAGCTGTGCTGCCGTTGAGTCCAACCGTATGATTGTGAGTGCGATGCTCTATAAACAATATATTAATATCGAGTAACTGACATTTCGGACACAATATGACACAATATGGCTGAATATTTTGTTTATTTGTTGGTCCACTTCCAGGAATAGATCCCAAAGTAGCTATACTCGCTTTATAGCCCGTCGACTAGCTAGCTAGCTAGCTCACATTGATTTGTACATTTCTGTTATAAGTTATATTCATGTATCGTTTGCCATGTCATCTGATGATATCACTAACTCTACTGTAGTAACTGTTTAAAACTAGGAAGTGGAATATTACGTGGCGAACACAGACGAGGGGAGTGATACACACAGTGAAACATCCCAGTGTGGTTATACTAAATACTCTTGGAATGCCACTCGACCAATCATGCTCACACACACACAAACACCCCATCCCTCTGCTGTGTTCAACTAATTTTGACAACTTATGACTAATTTATGACAATCCCCCTGCTGCATTCAAATAACTTAGAATTTCCAACTAGGAAAAAACAAAGAAAATGCCCCAACTTAAACTCCTACTCATAAACTCATGATGGTGTCCTAAACCCTGAGTTAAGCAAGTGAAGTCAAATCAACATGGCTGCTCACAGCATCAACAATAAACAAAGTAGCACTTTAAAGGAGTAATACTGTATATATAAGTATTTGTTTTAGAACAGTCGATATACAGACATACACTATATTACCAAAAGTATTCGGTCACCCATCCAAATGATCAGAATCAGGTGTCCTAATCACTTGGCCTG
>CM075031.1:10401215-10426251 GCA_037576675.1 Pangasius sanitwongsei | reverse complement strand
TAGGAATGGGATGGCACTTAAGTTCATATGTGAGTCAAGGCAGGTGACCGAATACTTTTGGTAATATAGTGTACATGTACTTGTTAAATCTGAGTATACACTTGCTGTTTTACAATATCTAAGCTAGCCACCTCTAGCTTGCCACGTCCTCTCAGCAAGCTTCAGGTTCTTCTCAATGACTTCTCAGGCCACCTTGGAACATTACCAAAATCTATAGAAAGTGCTTTGGCCATTGCTGTAGCCCAAGTGAGGGAAACACATTCAAATTTTCATCACTTCTCAGGCCTGGTAAGAAGAAATCTGAGGTACTTGGCTTCATAAACTCATGACGGTGTCCTAAACCCTGAGCTAAGCAAGTGAAGTCAAATCAACATGGCTGCTCACAATAAACAAAGTAGCACTTTAAAGGAGTTATACTGTGTATATATAAGTATTTGTTTTAGAACAGTTGATATACAGACATTCATGTACTTGTTAAATTTGTCACACTGAGTATACACTTTGCTGTTTTGAAGAGGAAAATATAAAATCACCTATCACAGATAGCTTGTTGCTATCAAAAGAAGAACATGGAGGTGTCCATGTTTTTTTCCCACTTTGTAGCTTGAATGCACAGAGACCAAAAATTGTCATTCCGAGTTCTGATTTTCCACTTCCAAGGTAAGTTAATTACACAATATGACCAAAAGTTTGTGGACACGTGACCATCACACCCATATGTGGTTCCTCCCCAGACTGTTGCCACAAAGTTGGAAGCACACAATTGTATAGAATGTCTTTGTATGCTGTAACATTATAATTTCCCTTCAATGAGCCGTGACTTCAACCCCACTGAACACTTAGGATGAACTTAAACGCTGACTGTGCCCCAGGCCACCTCGTCCAACATCAGTACCTGATCTCACTAATGCTCTTGTGGCGGAATGAACACAAATCCTCACAGCCACGCTCCAACATCTAGTGGAAAGCCTTCCCAGAAGAGTGGAGCTTATTATAACAGCAAAGAGGGAATAAATCTGGAATGGGATGTTCAACAATATTAACCCAACTAAACACCTATTTTGTTCAGTTTTTGTTCAGTTTTGGAAAAATTTGTGCTAAGGTGCACTGAATCTGTTCTGGTGACTCATGGTCATCCAATACTAAGACACGTTCTGTGTTTTGTCTCTCCAAATTTGCCACCTGTCTGTGGATATGGTACATATTTTAGTGGCTATGAAGCTGGGAACATACCAGTGTTGTTGTGATGTGCATGAAATGGGGCTTTAAAAAATTGACTAAATTTCAAACAAATTACTGTTTACTTTTTATACTTTATCGGCAAACCTGCCAACTATAGGTCCATAGTTATTGTTAGAGTCCCTCAGTTTAAATGAAATAGTTATAGCAATGAAACTACAATGTACACATTTGCACAATAACTTTATGCAATGTTTCAACATTTCAAAATCTATGAATTCGCAGCTCTGGATTGTGTTACTCTGTAGCCTGTCCTCTCTCACTTAATCATCTCTAAATAGATGACATTTACTGTGTCATGCAATGTGCAATAGTTTGTCAACCCACGTTCTTTCATTCTGTAGCATGGCACTAGTGCTTGAGAGTGTGTAGTGGTCTCCACCCTCATCAGTACACATCACACTACAGGTAACTCAAGAGTGAGTTCATGAGTTCATCAGCATAAAACCAAGCTATAGGTTAAACAATAGTTTAGCACGTTCACAACTCTCACATTGCTCGATACCACTACATTAGCACTAGACTTAGACATGATCAAAATAGGAGACCTTTTGTTACATTTTTTGATAATTTCTGGCTGTTCTTTTTTTTTTTTTTTTTTTAAATAAATATTTATGCCAAGGAAAACCACACACCACTAAACATATTTAATGCCAGATAAAGGTAGTTATTCTTCTATATAGAAGCTAAAAACATTTGCCTAGTTTAATGCTTTCATGCATAGTGTCTACTGCTTATGTAAAGTCAATTTAAGTCTGTCTTTAGGAAAATATAAGATGTAAACCACTTCCAAATCACTTGAGACCATTACTGTAATGTAACATAAATCATTACCCTGATTTTTCTTGCTCTCTGGACTATTTGCCACTCTCAGTGCAACATTTCTCTGGTATATCTTTAAAAACTTTCTACAAAAAAATCTCAAACTAAGTAAGAAATCATTTTGTGCCAGACTCCAATGAACACCATTTTTAGAAGATAGTTTTGTTTTTTTGTTTTTTTTTTCCCCCCCCCCAAAGCAGTACTTCTGAAGCAGTAATGAATTGTATAAACTTTGTGCCTCTCTAAAATATTGCTGTTATATTTTCTATCATTTTGGTCATCAACATTAAATGTTCTAGATCTAAATATTGGGGGGTGGGGGGGGTGGTGGTGTATATCTACATATGGACATTTTTTAAGATAAATGTAATTTTAAGTATTAACTCATCTGGATATGCTTATTTTCTTTTATAAATGAAGGTATTACAATATCTACGCTAGCCACCTCCAGCTTGCCACGTCCTCTCAGCAAGCTTCCAGGTTCTTCTCAGTGACTTCTCAGGCCACCTTGGAACATTACCAAAATCTATAGAAAGTGCTTTGGCCATTGCTGTAGCCAAAGGGAGGGCAACACATTCAAATTTTCATCACTTCTCAGGCCTGGTAAGAGGAACTCTGAGGTACTTGGCTTCAGCAGCATGGTAGAAATGATTTTTTTTTTTTAGATCTTAATGTTCAGTAACATTATGGTCACTCATAAAGATTACAAGGAACAACATATAAATGGTAGAGTAAGCTCTTCTGTTTAGGAAAAGCATAGTGTCAATCCAACCACAATATGTTTATCTGTACTTAGCCACTCTAAGTACTGTTGCTTCTCAGTGAGGTGGTCTGGTGATGGTTTGTGTTAAAATTAAAAAAAAAAATTTTTTTGGTTTAGGTGCACTGAATAATTGATTGTAGTTACTAAGCTTTAGAAGGGCTTTAAGGGGATAAATGTCTTGTTAATTAAGTTCATGGGAGTCCAGTCGCGTGACACGCTTTTGTCCAGGCTTGACATGGCAGAGATATCACAGTACAGACTATATAGATATAGTATTTTTGAAGTGGGTGTGTTATGGATAATTCAATAAAGGAGATTATATTTTCATATACTGATACGGCAATCAAGTCCCACGCAAGTGCTGATATATTGATACTCCACTTAAGTCCCACTTAACAATATACATCCTGATAGTTTAAGGGAGGAGACCATGAAGAAATAGTCCCATGGTGAAGTATGGGTGACGAATAGTATATGCACATAAATACATTTAATAGCTAGAGAAAAGAAGTATTAACAGAATACATACTACTGCATTTACAGACATGTTAATAAAAAAAATAATTATGCATTCTAAGACACTTGACCAAAAAATACTTTTACTATGAAGATTCTATTATGAATTCTTTGAAACAGAAAAATTGTGCTGAAAATCATACAGTGTAAACCTTGCTTCAGTTCCCAAGAGAGATAGTACTATAACAATACTTTATTCAGATGGAAGCAGACAAAGTTCAAACAATAAGATACTATATGTAAAGTTACATTAACAAACAATACTCTACTGTTCAAAAGTCTTTTTTGTCTTACACGTTTATTTTATGACATGCATTATTGGAGCAGTAAAAAAAACATGTTAGATTTCCAAATATTACTTTTTTGCAAAAATGAAATGTTTGTACGCCACAATAGATGACTTTTCAGGCCAAAAACACTGTCAGGGATTACAAGGATCACCATGGGTTTGCTGTGGATGGTACCACACAGACACCCTAAAGATGGCTGTGGATGTTCTTCTTTGGACAGCCTAAAGACTTAGGCATTATTCACATTAATTCAGAAAAAATAAGTGATATTTGATAGACTGTATTAAATGGAATGGTGAGCTGGGAAAAAAAATACACGTGTGATAAGATTATTGTTTAATATATATAAAATGCCTTATCTTATCAAAATATTGACCTTCGCAACATTTTGCCGCAACAGGCCAAAATGAATCATCCCTTCATTTTAGCCGTAGGAGGCAAGAGATAGCACAGGTGTGGCCAATGTGGCCACCACCTGTGTTATCTTAGGCTTTCTGCTGGTATGACAATAAGATTTATTGTGATTGGTTACTTTTTTAACTAATCACTGTGTGATCTACAAACATTTCCCTAATTGAATAAGCCTGGTTTAGCACCACACATAAGCCCTTCTGCAGCGGCAAAGCAACACTGATTGGCTGCTGTAGAGGTGGAGAAGAGTATTTAATGCACAGAATCTAGTTCAGCTTCAGACTAAGTGTCACAGCCCTGAGACACAGGTAAGATGCTATTAAGTTACCTGACACAGGTAAGATGCTATTAAGTTACCTGACACAGGTAAGATGCTATTAATGACTGATCTAAAAGAGACAAAGTTGATGCATTCAGAGAAATTATAATCTATATCTTCAGTAGCTGCTTGTCTGAATCAATTTGTGACAGCTAATTTTATTTATGCTCTTTTTTTTTGTAGTTATGGAGTTGAAAACAATTCTTTGTATTTTTGTTGCTACCCTGCTCTGTGGTAAGACTCCAAAATAAGAGAAATAGAATTTTATGGTTAATGCTATATTGTCTTAAATAGATGACTAATTTGTTTGGAACTGTTCACAGAATAGATACATATAATTTCTTTTTTTTTTTTTTAAATTGATTTAACTGTCATGTTAACTGTCACAATGTTTTAAAATATCTTAGGGCTATGTGCTGCTGGGCCTGCTGGGAAAGAGTTTGCGCTATCCTTTATGCAGAATTACAAGCCAGGGAATACAGGAGGTCCAGCACGTTTCATTGTAGAGGTCTCTAGCCCCCCAAGTTCTCTGTTAAGCACAAAGGTGAAGGTGACTGCCCTGGGAAAAGTCTTTGAGACGACTCTTCAGCCAGGAAGTGGCGAGTCTTTCCAGCTTCCTGATGGGGTAGAGATGATTGGAAGCACAAGAAACAATCAGACTGTCCAGGTAGAAGCTGATCAGGACATTCTGGTGTTGTCACTAAACTCTAAGCCCTACACAGCCGACACTTCAGTGATCTACCCTGTCCAAGACTGGGGGACAGAGTATTACATCTATACTCCACAAATGGGTCCACCTGATCAATATAAAGAGTTCTCCATTACCAATCAAGGCATACTAAACAGTGTGGAGATTCAGTTAAATGGTATGGTGACATTTGAAGGGCAGCAATATCCACGAGGTAGCAAACTTGTCATTGATTTGGAGCCATTTGAAAGTGTGCAAATCCAAAGTAAAGATGATTTGACTGGCTCCAAAGTATCTGCTAAGCAACCAGTGGCGGTCCTCACAGGACACAGCTGTACCTGGTATTTTACAGACGGTAATCATGTGTATGAACAATTGCTTCCTGTAAGTAGCTGGGGAAAGGAGTTTATAGTTGCAACTCTTGCATACACAAAACCCTCATACAGATTCGATACAGTAATCATTCAGGCCTCAGAGAACACCGAGATCCAAATCACTACTCAAGATGGTGTAGCTTCACCAAAACAAATGGTGGCTGGAGAAACGCTCTATATCAATCTTCCGTATCCAAACTCTCTGCATTTAACCACTGATAAAGGAGTTCAAGTGCTATATGAGTTTAATGGAGGAATCAATCAAAATGGAGAGACAAATGACCCCTTCCTCATTACTGTCCTGCCGACAGACCGCTTTAGCACCTCATATACAATGGAGAGTCAAGCTGGCTTTACCAATGAAGCTATTATTATAGCTCAGGCCAAAGATTTGGGAAAACTGTCACTAGATAAAAATCCATTGCCAAATGACCTTCAGTGGACTCAAGCAGGGGAAAGTGAATACTCATGGACACAGATTAGTTATGCTGAAGGCACAGGCTTCCATCAAGTCTCTCATCCAGATTCACCTTTTGCTCTCTATAGCTTTGGTGCATCAAAATACAATGGATATGGCTCTCCGGCCCCTGGTAATCCTCTAGGTAAGAAAATATAATTATGAATGTGGTTACAGAAGTATTTTTACAGAATGTAATAGATGAATTACAAGTTATATCATCTGAGCTTGGGCAATGATCAATGCACCATAAATTTTTACTGACTGTCAAACTGAAGAAGACCAGGTGTTGGCTATATGAAAAGCACTTCTGCCTGGTCACAAACCAAGACAGGCATAAATGTAAGGCCAGTAGTCATAAACTAAGTATTTAGTAAGAAAGGAGGTAAAATTTACATAAAGCTGGCAGCAGAGGTAAAAACAGAGCACTGGCTATCAGGTTTAGACTATTAGATCTTCAACCATGATAATACTTTAACTGTACTGCAGGAGAACAACCCACCGTCTGAATAGCAGATTCCTCTCTTAAAATCAGTCTTAACATATTAAGCAGTTAGATCTGCCTTAGTGCAACTAGTCCCAGGTGTACAAACAATCTAAAATGCTCAACAAGGTTTTATAGGAACGACACTGAATGAACCAATTTCCCAAAATTCATTTCAGCCACAGTCGGTACCTGTTGGGTCATGGGAGATCCACATTACCGTACATTTGATGGCAGTTACTACAACTTCATGGGCAACTGTACATACACCATGACCAAAAACTGCCATGTGGACAGTTTTCACCCTGCCTTTGAAGTTCAAACTGAGAATGAACGCCTTGGCAGTACGAAAGCCACCATGGTCAACAAAATCATTGTCAATGTCTATGGTACAATCATCACAATTGTCCGCCATGAGACTGGGATTGTACGAGTAAGTATGCACTATTAAAATGTGTTACCCACACATGGGTGGTGGGTTATCATTATTTAATGTATCAAATGTAAAGTATACCTGTACTACTAGTTCATATCATGACATTCATTTGCTAACTTTGTTCAGATTAGTGATTCGCTCTGGTACCTTCCAATCTCCTTGGACAATGGCAGAGTGACTCTTCAGCAAAGTGGTCTGTCAGTTATTATCAAGACAGACTTTGGACTATCAGTGCAGTATGATTGGGATCAATATTTGGTGGTAAATATACCAGGGAGCTTCATGGGAAGAATGTGTGGCATGTGTGGGAACTTCAATGGGAAGAAAGAGGATGACCTTACCACTCCCACTGGCAGTGTAGCAGGCAGTATTCCACAACTGGGAAAGAGCTGGAGAGTACCAGGTTTACCAGGAGATGCCTACTGCAGTGATGATTGTGTGGGCCAGTGTGAGAGCTGTCAGGGAGAATCATGGTTTGAACGTTTGGCTGCAAAGGCCTTCTGTCACTTGGTCACCATTCTCACTGATGGGCCATTCAAAGATTGCAACTCTGTCATTGATCCCAAGGTTTTCTATGAGAATTGCCTTTTTGACTACTGTATGGGAAAAGGATACAAAAACTTCCTATGTAAAACAGCAGAGATTTATACAGATGCTTGTCAGCGGGCTGGTGTCCATGTGCATAACTGGAGACACATTATTGGCTGTTGTAAGTATAGTTTATATTATAGATTATAGAATGGATACATTAAGGTCATGAGCATAATGTTTATTCCTCTTTTTAGTGGAAATATATCAGTGTACATGGATATGTCATTATATCTATTATCCTGTTTTATGAAAAATTCCCTTATAAATTTGATGATTGATACATTTGTGGAGGTTACCTGAATGGGGAAAAGGATGAACCTTCACGTTTGGCTTGCAAAATGTTCTATTGCAAAAGAGTTGTATCTGTCTCTTGTGGTGAATGGATCACTGTTCACCTATAGACAGGTATACTGGGAAATCAGCTTTTTAAAGCAATTAATAAAATAATTTCATGAGAGATACAATATGATTACCTTGCTTTTCTAATTCTGTAGTTAGAAATGACCTACAACAGCCTATACATGCTAGTTGGGTTCATTTGATGGAGGCACTATCTTCCACACTTCTGATAAAGAATATAGATTTTATTGCTAACATTATTAATTTCCTTGTTACTTGTGGAATTAAAACAAATTTAATTTAAATGGCCAACCATGGACACAGACACATTTATTGTATAGATCTATCAACTTACATAACCAAGCAGAGAATGTTTCATAATAGGATCAGTTAGCACATTTGACTGAGGCACAACAGTTTTAAGCAGAGGCAGTTAAATATGACTTATTAAGTGGGGCTCAAAGTTCCTTTATATGTTCTCAGCTACCCCTAAATGTCCAGCAAACAGTCACTTTGAGTCCTGTGCCTGTCCTGCGACCTGTGAGAATCCCACTCCTTCTGCTGAATGTAAAGCAAACTGTGTAGAGGCTTGCACTTGTGATGATGGATACTTGTGGAGTGGAAACAAGTGTGTCCTTAAGACTCAGTGTGGCTGCATGTACAAAAGTGGAGGTGATGAGCGTTACTTACAGGCTGGAGAATCCATCTGGGCTGATGGCAACTGCAGCAAAGAGTGCACCTGCAACCCAACAAATGGTCAAGTTGTATGTGAAAACAGTGGCTGCTCAGGTGGAACAGAATGCTCTGTAGTCAATGGGATCAGAGGCTGCCATCCAGTAAATCATGCTACCTGTAATATTTATGGAGATCCTCACTACAACACGTTTGACGACAGCACCTACGACTTCCAGGGCACTTGTACGTACACTGCTGCTCAGGGCTGCCACCTGGAGGGAACACAACTCACTCCATTTGCAGTTATTGTAGAGAATGCAGAGTGGAATGAGATCCAAGCCAGTCCAAATGTCTCTATGGCCAAGGTGGTGATTGTCCAAGGGTATGGCATGACATTAGTGCTGCAAAGGAATCAACTATATCAAATAATGGTTAGTACAATCTGTGTGCTATACACTGCCAACTGTAGCTATATACTGTACATCCTGTCGCCTTCAAGTATTTAACAATCACAGTGCACAATCATAGTGGTTCACATTTCACAACTAAGTTGTTGGTTCTTGTACATTATGTAAAAAAATAATTCACTCAGTTGTATTTAGTTAGTATGTGGGCAAAAGATATTTTTATTAAAATGGGGTGACATGAATAGTTAACACAAAACTGGGTTGTAAAAACATAGGACAGGACTTAATCTTTTGCTTGAGTCAGAAAGGCTTACATCCAAGCAAATTCGTAGTAGAACATTGTTTTACCAGCAAATTACACATGTGCTTTAAACCTTAAATTATAAATTTGCTTTTAGAGAATTTTCTTTGAGGTGTTTTATTTTATCTTAAAATTCATTTCTTATGTTAAGATACTAAGAAATGATGTACCAGTCCCATACCATGTGTCAGTATCAGGGCTGTAATGTCCTGAAACACTGGATTGTTATTGGATCAGATTTGCTATATCTTCTGATCCATTCCACTGACGTTATGTTGAGTGACACAGCACAGATCATGCACATGAACACAGAACACAGATGCACCTCTGACGTTTTGAATAGCTTGGCAACAGAAACTTCCAGAGAGCAGGCTTAGTACTAAGAGGATATCAGTATCAAATCAGTATCAGGTCCTGTTTCTGACAGTCAAATCTCTGATTTCATATTGAAAAGTCAGACTGATGCATCCCTAAGTAAGAAGATAGAATTGTGAGTATTGTTATTGTTAATTGTGAGTTGCTTGTTATTATGACTTACTTATTTACTTGCTTGGTATTATGTTACTTGTTATGAAGAGCCAGTTATTGGGAATTGGGGTGAATATTCAGCAATATTATATGTGCAAACTGGAGGTTTGGCAAAAACTATGCCTGCCTAGTCTTGTTCATATTTTGCTTTTCTGGAATGATTACCTTGTTGGCCAAGGTAACTCCTATGCCCAGGTAGCTGTAATACCTTGATAAAGAGCTCCACTGCAAAGGAAATACTGTTCACATTTTAGGATATCGCAAGTAGTTAGTTAGGTGTCTTGGTCTTGACAATATAATAACCAAATCCAGAATCCTTCAATTATTTTATTCAATATTTTTAGGTTAATGGATTATTGACCAACATTCCTGCAAGTTTGAATGATGGAAAAGTGAGAGTCCAGCGAGAAGGAAATCAAAATGTAATATTAACAGACTTTGGCCTGAGAGTTGCCTATGATATGGTTTATCATGTCACTATTACAGTCCCAAGTAGCTATGCAGGAAAGACCTGTGGCATGTGTGGAAACTTTAATGGTATTAAAAATGACGACTTCCTGTTGCCAAATGGCAAGGAAACCAAAGACCTGAAAACGTTTGGAGCAGCTTGGAAAGTACCTGTTCCTGGTGTTGTGTGTGATGATGGCTGCAGTGGTGATTTCTGTCCAAAATGCCCTGAAGATAAGAAAATTGCATTTGAAAAGGACTGTGGTATTATTACCAACCCTGAAGGTCCATTCGCTGCCTGTCACAGTGTAATTAACCCTGAATCCTATTTCAATGATTGTGCCTATGATGTCTGCATGGGCAAAGGAAATAAGAATATGCTCTGTCAAGACATTGCTGCATACATGACTGCCTGTCAGGATGCAGGCATTAATGTTAAAAATTGGAGAACACCGACATTTTGTCGTAAGTATAAAGCAAGCTTGTAGAGTTATAAGACATTATGAATTTATAGATTCTTTTTTGAGACTTAAGCTTGTGCTTAATCCTTGCAGCCTTTACCTGTCCTGCCAACAGTGTCTATGAAACCTGTGCAAAGGCATGTGACACACCTTGTCCTGGCCTTACTGACATAATGAAGTGTACTATTCAGACCTGTGCTGAAGGCTGCATTTGTCAACCTGGATTCTTCAACAATGGGACTGGCTGCGTTACAGCAGATCAGTGTAGCTGTTATGAGAATGGACGCACCTATAAGGTAAGTCATATCTGCAGTGAAATTTCTGTGAAAGCCTCGTGGATGTAATAGAACTGAGGACGCTGGTGGCAGGTTGTAGAGTGATAATGGCTTATTGTAGCTTTTTTGATGCTCAGGTGAAATGAAATGAAAACAGAACAGAAATCACTTGAGCAGATTCAACACAAACCAGCTCCCTCTTTCTGGCATCCAATGCAAGACACACATTAGCATCCCATTAATTACACACACTCACTAATAGCAATAGCAACTCATTCATTACCCACTGATTCTCAGTAACTCCTCCCATTCAGAGCCCATGCTTGAGCATGCCCCTGCATTCTACTCTATTCACCTTAGTAACATTCCTGGTCATTTATTTACTGTCATCAAAGACCAGACTGCCATCTATACTTGAATAGGGAGAAAATATGGATTTGAAATCCCTGTTAATATCTGAAAAAGATACAATGTATGTCCAAAAGTCTGTGGACACCTGACCATCACACCTACATATGCAGTTATAATAACCTCCACTCTTCTGGAAAGGCCTTACATTAGATGTTGGACCATGGCTGTGGGGATTTGCCCATTCAGCCACAAGAGCATTAATGAGGTCAGGCACTGACATTGGGCGAGGAGGCCCCATTTTTAGAAAATAAGGAAAAGTTCATGTAGCTGATCCACAATAAATCATATCTCCTCTGCATTATCCTTATCATATTGAGTTCATAACAGATTAGTTATGAATTTTAGCTGCTGCTTTTGGCATGAAAACTAAAGCATAATGTGTCTATTATGATAAATTCCTTAACAGCCAAAAAGTAAATAAATAAAGTTGCAGAGACAGTGGTGCTATACTGTATAAATACACATGTATCAGTATAGGAACCTGATAGTCTTGGCTTTTTTGTCTCATTATTACGTTACCAACATTTGGCTGATTGGCTCTTTTTATTGAATGGCAGGACTATACGTTGAGCTGCTATTGTTTATACAGCTTCCATGTTGAGTGTTACATGCTACCCTATTCATATTTCAGTGGCCCGTTGCTACTCCATACAGTCTGATAGTATTCCATGAGCTTCTGTTGGGTAGACAGCACTATGACATGATTACTTTGTTAAATGTTGAAGAAAAAAAAAATAAAAGCATCAAAAACAAAACAGTGGCAGTGATGACATATTGAATCCCTCTTACAGATTAATGAGACTGTCATCACAGAATCTTGCCAAGAAAGTTTGACCTGTCTTCCCTCTGGAGAAGTAAGTCATAAAGCCATAGAATGCAGTTCTATTGAAGTCTGTGAGAAAAAGGATGGTGCTCATGGCTGCTATCCAAAACCTAATGGTAAGTAAAAGCACTTTTTCTGGATTCCTGCTCAACAGTAATGTCACGGTTATCTTACGTAAAGATTTAGGATTAGCATACTAAACATTGTAAGTGTAAATCCTTATAACTCCTCTACCTGCAAATGCTTCTATGTAAAATGATTATGACTGTAGAAATGGACTGGAAAAAAGCTAGTAAGCAATAGGTAAAAAGGTGACAATGCTTATCTCGAGGTCTGAATTTTATGTATATAAGATTATGAACAACTTTTCCTTAATGTAAGTGGAGTAGATGAGTGCTTGGTCAGCTTATCATTTAAATCATGGGCATGTGTTGTTTACAGGAGAACATACAGTGTTAACAAAAATATTGCCATTATTTTATCAATATGACAAATTATAAATTATAAAACATGATAAAATAGGTGACATCCTGGGCACACATTACAATTTCATGACTTCGATTTCATATCTGCTGGCTTAAGTAAGCTGTGTGCGCAAAACTATCAGATAAATAATAGCATGTGCTGGAAAAAGCGCTATTTTTTATAAGCTGCAAAATGAGGGTGTAAGGGCTTTTATTTTGCAATGCCAACTGTCCAATATTCACAACGGAAGTAAAAAAATAAGCAAGGGTTCAAAGACAAAGCTATCAGATGAGTGATGACCGTGATGGTGAATATGCACAGGTGAGTATGACAATATGACAGTTAGAAATAATAGAAAGTGGCTAACTTTTAACAAATGTGTTTTATGTTTTCTCTTGCAATTTTGTGGGTTTTTTTTACGTGTATTTTTTGTTAGGGTGGACTTTGGTTAAAACAACGTTTTACAACATGGAATAAAATTTTTACATTTTTTGCTTGAATTAGGAAAACCTCCATTTCGGCATTATGTTTCCACAAGCAGCAAGCACATTTCTGGAGTTAGAAAATGCCACTACACCAGTGGAATTTAAACGTCACACCCTCTGTTGTGCCACGCCACCCACATCAGTGTAGACATTTTTATTTCTGACCACAAATATACCAACTTATGCATGTGCTTATAGGAAAATGGATCATCTCAAGTGAATGTCTGTAGTGAACATTTTGTAACTTTGTGGAATCCATGGAAATGTATTAGTCAGGGACATCTCCTTAGTTTTTAAAAAAATTTTAAAATCATTTTTCAAATCATCAGTACCACACGTCTTAAAAGATTACCATTTTTATAATTATTCCCCTAGCTTCAACAGGTACCTGTTGGGTCATGGGAGATCCACATTACCGTACTTTTGATGGCGAGTACTACAACTTCATGGGCAATTGTACTTACATCATGGCTAAAAACTGCCATGTAGACAATGATCACCCAGCATTTGAAGTCCAGGCCGTCAACAAACGCACTGGAAGCTCAAAAGGCACCAGTGTCAGTGGAGTCATCGTTGAAGTCTATGGTCAAACCATCACCGTTGTCCAACATGAGAATGGGCTTGTCAGAGTGAGTTAAATTTTTTTTTTTTTTTTTTTAGCATTGACTTGTTATAGCAATTGGGAGTTAGTTTATATTAGATCTCACTGTTCTAATGTTAATGTTTTCATACATTTCAGATTAGTGATTCGCTCTGGTACCTTCCAATCTCCTTGGACAACGGCAGAGTGACTCTTCAGCAAAGTGGTCTGTCAGTTATTATCAAGACAGACTTTGGACTATCAGTGCAGTATGATTGGGATCAATATTTGGTGGTGAAAATACCGGTTAGCTTTATGGGAAGGATGTGTGGCATGTGTGGGAACTTCAATGGAATCAAGGGCGATGACCTCACCACTCCCACTGGCAGTGTAGCAGGCAGTATTCCACAACTGGGAAAGAGCTGGAGAGTACCAGGTTTTGTGGGCGAAGCCTATTGTACAGATGATTGTGTGGGCCAGTGTGAAAGCTGCCAGGGAGAATCATGGTTCGAGCGTCTAGCAGGAGAGTCTTTCTGTCACTTGGCCACCATTCTGACTGATGGTCCATTACGTGATTGCAACTCTCTCATTGACCCCAAGGTTTTCTATGAAAATTGTCTCCTGGACTACTGCATGGGAAAAGGATTTAAGAATTTTCTATGTAAGACAGCAGAGATTTATACAGATGCTTGTCAGCGAGCAGGTGTTCGTGTGCACGACTGGAGACACATCATTGGCTGTCGTAAGTTTTATGTGTGTGTGTGTGTGTGTGTGTGTGTGTGTGTGTTCACATCAGAAACCCCAAAACTCTGGCCTTAGAATATGAAATGTTACTTAGGAATAAAAAATCTAATATTCTATGTAATAGAATTTAAATGTACTTAATATGTATTTTTACCTTACTGGCTTACATACTGTATGAATATGCAAAATATTGTTTATTGTGACACAAAGGTTAATTAAACAGAAATATAGACATTTAGTGGCTGCATAAGTATTCACCCCCAAAGAACCACCCTTGGCTGCAATTACAGCTGTAAGCATTCTGGGATATGTCTTTTTACAGCTTTGCAATTCTGGAGCCTGATATTTTTTCCCCTTTTTTCTTGACAAACTTGCTCAAACTCTGTCAGATTAGATGGAGATCATTACTGAACAGCAATTTTCAGGTTTTACCACAGATTATCAAATGGATTGAGGTCTGGGTTTTGACTGGGCCATTCTAACACGATCAGCTTTGGCACTTTGCTTACTGCCTGTTGGAAGGCGAACCACCATCCCAGTCTCAAGTCTCTTGGACTGAACAGGATTTCTGTAAAACTTTTATGTTCTTTATTTGTAAATATTTTTTGCAAAATGTATAGATCTTCCCCTCTTCAATATTATGAGCTATTTTGTGTAGCATATATATAACATATATTCCCAAGTAAGTCTTAATGTCCAGGTTGTAACATTACAAATTGTAGAAAAGTTTGAGGTGGTGAATTCTTATGCATGCCACTGTAGCTGTTTCCTGTAGATATCTGTAAACTGCTTTTGAACAAGAATGTGTGGATTTACTGAAAACCTTTTTATCCAGCTACCCCTACATGCCCAGCAAACAGTCACTTTGAGTCCTGTGCCTGTCCTGCTACCTGTGAGAATCCCACTCCTTCTGCTGACTGTAAAGCAAACTGTGTAGAGGCTTGCACTTGTGATGATGGATACTTGTGGAGCGGAAACAAGTGTGTCCCCAAGAATCAGTGTGGCTGTGTGTACAAAAGTGGAAGTGATGAACGTTACCTACAAGCTGGAGAATCCATCTGGGCTGATAGCAGTTGCTCCAAAAACTGTACCTGCAACCCAACAAATGGTGAAATTATTTGTGAAAATGCACATTGCCCAGTCGGAACAGCATGCAATATTACTAATGGGATCAGAGCCTGCCAGGCGATCTCTCATGCCACCTGTAATATCTATGGAGATCCTCACTACAACACATTCGACCACAACACCTACGACTTCCAGGGCACTTGTACTTACACTGCCGCTCAGGGCTGCCACCTGGAGGGAACACAACTCACTCCATTTGCAGTTGTAGTAGAGAATGAGAAATGGAATGAGATCCAAAGCAGTCCAAATGTCTCTATGGCCAAGGTGGTCGCTGTGGAGGTGTATGGCATGATATTAGTGCTGAGAAGAAATCATCTACATCAGATAACGGTTAGTATAGCCTTCTTTGCAGTTTGCAATATTGTGAAAACCGTAAATGCCAAGGGCAGTGGCCTTTAAATCTGGAGGCGAGTGGCCGTACCTTGATAATGCACATGATGCAGAGACCTGAGACCATCAAGTTAACCAACTTCATCTCCCACAGATGAGTAAGCAATATGATGAGAATTGGGAGACTTGAGTATTCCAAGCTAAGTTGTGTAAAAATATATCCTATCTAGTTTTATTATTGAATAGGTCATAGCAACTATTGATGAGAGTGCTTTTAACAAACATTCAGTTGTAGTCTTTTGAGGAAATTGGTAATAATTTACTGAATACAAACCCATGTTCTGTTAACATTAAACAATTGCTTTGGAAAAAACAATGTACCAAAGCATTCACTGGAACTACTTTCCTTTCAGGTTAATGGTGTCTTAACTAATATCCCTGTAAGTCTCAATGATGGTGAAGTGATAGTCCAGCAGGAGGGCTACAACAATGTAATCATTACAAACTTTGGTCTAAGAGTGGCCTATGATATGGTTTACCACGTTAGTATCACAGTCCCCAGCACCTACCTTGGAAAGACCTGTGGCATGTGTGGAAACTATAATGGTAATAAGAACGATGAGTTCCTGTTGCCAGATGGGAAAGAAACCAAAGACCTGAAAACCTTTGGAGCAGCTTGGAAAGTACCTGTTCCTGGTGTTGTGTGTGATGATGGCTGCAGTGGTGATTTGTGCCCAAAGTGCCCTGAAGATAAGAAACTTGTATTTGAAAAGGACTGTAGTATTATTACCAACCCTGACGGTCCATTTGCTGCCTGTCACAGTGTAATTAACCCTGAATCCTACTTCAGAGACTGTGTTTATGATGTCTGCATGAGCGAAGGAGATCAACATATGCTGTGCCACAGTGTCTCTGCGTACATGACTGCCTGTCAGACCTTTGGAGTCACGATTAAAAACTGGAGAACACCAACATTTTGCCGTAAGTGTCATGTGAATCTGTAGAGATCAGTTATATGAGAGGTAAATCTAACAACGATGAATTGATAAATAGAGATGTGGTAAAAATGAATGTTAAGTAAAAAGAAAAAAACATTTGATCAAAAGGAAGCATGAACCATGTTTACCTTTTATTAATTTTTCATTAATTACCACCACAAATCTACCATTAATAATCAAGACATAATGCATAATCTGGAAGTAACAGACATCTTTTACTAATTATTATTATTATTATTATTATTATTATTATTATTATTATTATTATATGTAGGGTTTTTTTTTTAACCTCCACCATGTTTTTTCCAATCTGGAAAGCCTAAAGCTGCCAGAATCACACTCATGCAAGTTAGCCAGCTAAAAGTAACAAAGATTACCCACATCACATTTGAATACAATCAATGACTGTTCATTACTCCCTTTCCATTTAACTCAAAGTTTTACTAATCAATTCATTTTTGTCAGTTTAACCTGTCAAACACTTAATATTAACTTTTTTGTTTTTTATATTTTATTCCTACAGTTTAATAATTGTAAAGATTTCTCAAACTAAACCCTTATCCCTGTTCTCTGTAGCTCTGAAATGCCCTGACAACAGTGCCTATGAAATCTGCGCAACGGCATGTAACACACCTTGTCCAGGCCTCACTGACATCGTCAAATGTAATATTCAGACCTGTGTCGAAGGCTGTAGGTGTAAACCTGGATTCTTCAGCAATGGGACGGGCTGTGTTAAAGAGGATCAGTGTAGCTGTTATGAGAATGGAAAAACCTTTAAGGTATGTTAAAATCTTTGTAGCTAAAAGCAGATATGCTTGCCATTTAAAGTAACACATTCAGTGACCTTGGAGGCGTGGCTTATAGTCTACTATACCAATAATAATCAGCATCATGACCTGCTATAGCAATGGCCAATTTAAGTAAATTGCTTGCACTAACTTGTTTGATTGACCACTCTTTATACCTTATGTGGCATCTACAGACCACTTTCTCCATATGACCACAGAATTTTTTTAGGAAAGAAGACATTTCTTGGTTATAAAAGTCATAATAGTAATTGAATACATTTGCAATTAACAATCCAGTTTATTTACTACATACACTATGTAATCACATTGGGCCATATTCAGAGTTGGCAACTTAAATTCAAATGATATGCCAATATTTACAGAACTCTCTTTAATAGAAGTGTCTGAGTTGGAGTCTAGACCAGTGGTCTCTCAAAGCGCAGTCTGGGGACCCTGGAAGGAGTCCATGAAGCATAGCAAGGGGTCCTTGCTTATTTTTATTATGATTATTGAGCTCTTATAGTTATTGACCTGTTTGACTGCTTACCTGAATTGACTGGGTTCAGTCCAAACCTCAATAACTCAAAAACAAGTCGGCTTATAAATAAAATAAAATAATATCATCTTTAAATAGTGTTAACCTGAGGCTAATGTGTTCTGTCCATCTGTCAAAGGAATTAAAAAAAGTTCCATGACTCCAAAAAATAGGTCTAAACCACCAGCTTTAAAAACAATTATTATGCTGCTATGAGAATGCAGATTCAAGAAGCAAATTGCTTGTTTTTCCCTTTCTGTTGTCAAATGTAATATGATAAAGTAGATAAACACAAGACACAATTTAACAATGTTAAATAAAAAGAATAACACAATGACATATGAATGACACGATTGTAAGCATTCCAGTAAACATCTTGGGTTAGGAAATAGACATATACACACCTGTATAAACTGCTTAATATTTGTAGATTGTGCTTCTATTGGTCCTTAATTATTCATTACTGGTTGCGCCTACAGTTTTACCTCTGTTAATAAACATGATACAATTCATAATGCAGTTAACAGATTTTTGTTAAATTATCAAACATGATTTAATCATTTCTCAATTATCTTTTTTTTTTTTTTTTTACAGATTGGCGAGGATTTTGTAGAAGATGATTGTCAGGAAAAACTGATATGTCAGAAATCTGGCATAGTGAAACATGAAAGCATGAAATGTAACACTGATGAAGTATGCCAGGTACAGAATAGTGTTCGTGGATGCTACCCAAAACAGTGCATGTTGCAGGCTGCAGGCGCATTCACCCTTTTCAGTGGAACAACTTGGAACATCCCATCTATGGGAGCTTTTGACTTGGTGAAAGTATGTGACGATACTGTTATAGGGATTTGGTTCCGTGTGGTGGCGGTGTTGCAAGAGAGAACTGGGGTCCTCTCAACTTCAGCTGTTCACATCTTCTTTGAAAATGTTCTTGTCACTGTTACCAGCCAAAATGAGATTTGGGTGAGTAAAAACTCTTTGTTCCATTCTGTTCACCCACTCATCAACTATGTCCCATTCTGAATAAAATCAGACATTAACATGTTACAGAAATGTTAATTCCAAACTAATCTTACGTTTTCTTTCTTAAATGTTTAGTTCAACGGTATAAAGATGACTCTGCCTACTATGGAAAAAAATGAGGTAATTGTTAAGGTCATTGATCAGACAGTGATCGTTGAGAAGACATCTGCCCTTAGATTGTCCTACAGTCTATCTCAGGAGATCATAATCACAGTGAATGAAGGAATTGCTAATAAAGTTTGTGGTGCATGTGGAAAATTAACCGGCTCTATTCCTGCTGAAAGCATAATGCTCTATATGGATCAATACAGAGCTCTTGATTTTCCCACTTGGTGAGTATACCTGCAAAGTGAAACGGTCAAAACTAAAAATATGAACTTGAATATTGACTTGTTTCTCTACTTAAATGTAAATTTTATTCTTAGATATTATGGTCAAACTCTGTTCTGCTCTTTAGTAAAATTTTTCTTAATTACATTATATGGCCGAAAGCTTGTAAACACCTGACCATCACACCCATACGTGGTTTTTCTCCAAACTGTTGCCACAATGTTGGAAGCACACAATTATATAGAATGTCTTTCTTTGTATTGTTAATATGAACGATGTCATTGTCTTTCCTGATATGTTCAAGCACTTTTGCTGCCTGCTGTATTTCCATTCCATTATTCTTTTAGTAATACGTTTGTGTGATGTGTAAAAGAGGACATATACATATATGTGTAGTAAAAACTGCAATATAATATAGCTTTAATAATTATTTCATTAAATTATGTCTAATGTGACAACTGCTTGGGAGACAAACTATAATATCTCTTTTGTTTTAATTTCAGCACCCTGTGATGGGTACAGAACTGCTTTTTAATTCTGGAGGCTGAGAGCATCAACCAAGCAAAATGTCAGATAATATAACACATGATTTCTTACATGATTCTCTGAGATTATAAATTGAATGTAATATCCTCAAAAATTATAAAGCCCAAAATAAATAAAGCACTTGCAATATGATATGCTTTTCATGTTCTGTTACTAAATATGAATCTATCTATCTATCTATGAACAAAGGTCTTTTTTCAGAAGTAAAGTGCTTCTGAAGGTGTGTCTGCTTGTTTGTGTGTGTTTGTGTGTGTGTGGTGACAAAATCACCATGAACTACTTCTAGCAAAGCAAGCTCAAGCATTCGGAATGACCCTCATAGTCCCCAGACTTGAACATCATTCAACATCTGTGTGTAGATCTGCAACAAGGTGCACATGCAAGACAGCTCAAGAATATATCAGAACTAGAAAATGTGGGTGACAATTCCAAAAAGAACAGCAGAAAGACCCCTGGCTGGCTACAAAAAGTCTTTGCAAGCTGTGATATACCAAATATGATATACTGTGATGTACCAAAGGGGGTGTTACTAAGTACTGACTTAGTAGGGTGTCCAAACTTTTGCATATTTTTTAGTACAAACTTTGTTATAGATTTTTTTTTGACTTCCACATTATCGAGTCAGTACGAAAACATTTTAGATTCCAATCATTAGTTTTCCAGCACAAAATTAAACATTACAGAAAAATGTTTGTATGTCAGTAAAGAAAGCAGCAGATGACATAAGAGACACTTTTCAGGTAAAACAACAGAATGAAGGCTTTTGGTTTCGCTGCAGAAGTAAGAAGCGAGTCGACAGTCAAAGTCTCCAGAAGAACTGCGGCTGCTTCTGCAAGATGCTCAGTAACACTTTTGCTTATAAAACTGCACACACTGCACCTGAGACTACTATTTTTTCCCCTTTTTTAAAGCACAGGGTCGTCACACAAAATATTGACTTCATTTATTGAAATTCATTTATTACTGCTCTTTGTAGTATTTTTTTTAATGTAGAAACATTTAATTTCATTATTTTTGAAGGCATCTTTGCTTTACAGCATTTTTTGCATGCGCCTAAGACTTTTGCACAGTACTGTATGTATATATATATATATATATATAGCCTCAGCCTCTGTTAGACAGCTGAAGATGAAGAAAATTTCACCTTTCAGCATGATAACAACCCAAAGCCCAAATCCAAGTCAACAAAGGAATGGCTTCAGAAGAAGATCGGGGAATGACTTGAACAGGGCTGTGTACAGGAGACCCCTCACAATTTGATACAGTAGATCTGGAGCATTTTTGCAAGGGAGCGTGGAATAAAATTACCAAATTAAAATGTGCTAAGTTGGTAGACTCTTACCCCAAGAGACTGAGTGCTGTATTAGAAGCAAAAGATACTTTAACAAAGTATTAGTTAAGGGGTGTGTACACTTGTGCAACCAGGTTATTGTAAGTTTTTAATTTTTCTTTCCTATTTGTTTTTCACTTTTTTTTATCTGTTGGTTGCTAAATGACATGAAAGTTTGAAAAAAAATGATATATTTAATCCTTTTTAAAATCATTTTTACATCACAACATCCAATTTTAAAAGAGGTGTGTAAACTTTAACATTATTCTGCATAGGACCTCAAAATGAACAAGAACTGTGATGTGATATGAATGTTGCCCCCTGTGTGATGACACTCACACTCCCATCCTGGCTTAGACTGTGAATTAATTGCATGAAACGATATCCGCAAGTACAAATGTCCTCATCAATAGCACACATGTCTACTCCTATAACTGTACAATTTCAGTGCCATTTCAGCCTGAGGACATTAGATTTTATACTGCTGTTGGGGTCATGACATAGCTTATACTGTACATAAAATGAACATAAAAATCTATATCCCAGTCAGTTTGAAAAAAATCTTATAATAATTGTTGATGAATTTTTAACATGTAACACACACACACATTCTTTATTTATGATGTCACTAGAATAATAATGAGAAAAGCATGTCATGAAGGTGATGATAAAAATCTTTATTTGGAAATGCCATGAAAATATGGTGTTGGTAAAATAAGTAAATCAAGTAACCAATGTGCAAAGTTGTGTTTCAGCATTACACTGCAAAATCTTATGGATTTGGATCGTAATTGAAGCAAAAAGATTACTATTTGTTTCAATTCTCTAAATATTTAACGGTTGCATTATTATTCCTTAATTCCTTAAATGTTAAATCAAAGCAATGTCAACTGGCAGATATGACTTTATCGTCATATTAAACAGCGTATTTAACAAAAGGCACTTGGAAAGTCAAGTGCTCTCCATAAAGCGAAGTATTCCTGAAAGCCTTGATGCTGGACATCGAATGCTTTGGTGTCACTTCCACAGGCACCACACACCTTTTGCGCCATTTCATCACTCACACTCACTACAAGCCCAAGTGAAAGACTGAAAGACACTCTCAAGCTAGCCTTCTTTTCAATAGTGAGTGTATCTTCAGTCAATTGAAGTATCACTTCATTGTTCAGCTGCTGTGGCAGAGTGACAGGTTTTCCATTGATCTGAAAAAAAAAAAAGAAAAATATACATTTGTCAGAATTATTAATGGTAAATTATGGAGCCCCTGAAGGAACCTTTGCAAAACAAAACAAAACAAAAACATGCAAATTGAGATTTTTTTTTTGTCTGATGTAATGTTTTTCTAGGTTATTAACACTTTTTTGTGCATATCACTTACTATTGTGTATCACTTTACTTTCTCTTTTTTTTAAAGAAAAAACAAGCCATACATACTAAAGTAAATCTTGTGAAAACAGAAAATTATCTTGTGCACACATAAAATTGTCATATTTTCACAAGATTTTTTTAGGTTTTTATTTTGTTTTATTATTTTTTATTTTTTTTATAATTTTTTACCAAAAAAAGGGAGGTAAATTTAAGGTTAAGTTCCAGGTTGGATTTAGAACTTGCACTATGCCTTATTTCTGTCTTGTAAAATTGCCTTAACTTGTTATGATCTTTGCTTTTTTTTTTGTTTTTTTTTTACTAGAATTGATTTATATATTTATATTAACATATAATATGCTTGAAATAGAAGACTACACAAGTAAAGAGTAGAATTTTCTCTAGGAGACGTACCCAAGTGGCCTGCTTGCTGGTGAGAGTAATGAAGACCTCATCAAAGTAGACATACACGGCCACAACGCTTCCGAAAGGTCCCAACTCAACCACCACCCGGAACCATTCTGCTTCAAGTGTACCATTACACACTTTCACTAACTCGTAGGCTCCTACAGACGTGACGGTCCAAGCTTCTCCACTGAAAAGGCTAAAGGAGCCGCCAGACTCCAACAGGCACTGCCTTGGGTAGCATCCACGAATGGCATTCTTAACTTTGCAGACCTCACTACTGCCACAACTGATGCTTTCGTGTTTTAATTTGCCAGATGGAAGACAGGTCAAACGTTCTAGACAGTTATCTGTGATGATGGTCTCATTAATCTACAAACGTAAAAATGTTAGTAACTAAAATTGCTGTGCATCGTACTTATGTGCCTTTGTTAATGTCACAAATGTTCTTATATTAAAATGTTATAAGATTAAGATTGATATATACTTCAACTGTGTTTTTATTTTATCTGAGTCCTACCTTATAGGTGCGTCCATTCTCATAGCAGCCACACTGATTTGCTGTAACGCAGCCAGTCCCATTGTTAAAGAATCCAGGTTTACACATGCAGCCTTCAGCACAGGTCTGAATATTACACTTCATTACACCAGAAAGGCCAGGACAAGGTGTGTCACATGCTTTTGCACAGATTTCGTAGACACTGTTTGCAGGACATGTTAAAGCTGCAAAAAAAAAAAATGGATACAAGCTTAAAATCAATGTAATCAAGAATACTACTGCAATTGTAAATAATATAAAATGAGTGTTGTTCTTACGACAGAATGTTGGCGTTCTCCAGTTTTTAATCGTGACTCCAAAGGTCTGACAGGCAGTCATGTACGCAGAGACACTGTGGCACAGCATATGTTGATCTCCTTCGCTCATGCAGACATCATAAACACAGTCTCTGAAGTAGGATTCAGGGTTAATTACACTGTGACAGGCAGCAAATGGACCGTCAGGGTTGGTAATAATATTACAGTCCTTTTCAAATACAAGTTTCTCATTTTGAGGACACTTTGGGCACAAATCACCACTGCAGCCATCATCACACACAACTCCAGGAACAGGTACTTTCCAAGCCGCTCCAAAGGTTTTCAGGTCTTTGGTTTCTTTCCCATCTGGCAACAGGAACTCATCGTTCTTATTACCATTAAAGTTTCCACACATGCCACAGGTCTTTCCTGCATACGTGCCAGGGAGTGTGATGATAACTTGATAAACCATATCATAGGCCACTCTTAGACCAAAGTTTGTAATGATCACATTATGATAGCCCTCCTGCTGGACTATCACTTCACCATCATTGAGACTTACAGGGATGTTGGTTAAGACACCATTAATCTGAAAAAGTGGGTGGAAATATATCAAGATCTACTCATATGCTTTCGTAAACATTGAGAGCATTAAAAAAAACTGTTCATTGAAGATTCTGTAAGAATCGAAGATTCACAGTTTTTTATACTAGTTTTAAAAAAATAATAATTTAACAATCATGTAGTTATGTTCATGTTTATTACTTTCTAGAACCACATGCGTGAGTAAATAATAAATGAATAAATATACTATATGGTCAAATGTACTTCATGTGGACACCTGACAATTAAACCTATATGTTGCTTTTCCCCAAACTGTTGCCACAAAATTGGAAGCACCCGGTTGTATAGAATGCCTTTGTATGCTGTTACATTACAATTTCCCTTCACTGGAACTAAGAGGCCCAAATGTGTGCCAGCATGACGATGCCCCTATGCACAAAGCGAGCTCCATGAAGACATGGTGTGTTAATGTTGGACTGCAAGTGCATATCGAGTGTCCTGCACAGAGCCCTGACCTCAACCCCACTGAACACCTTTGGGATGAACTGGAACACCGACTGCACCC
>CM075031.1:10355955-10387690 GCA_037576675.1 Pangasius sanitwongsei | reverse complement strand
AAACTAATGTTTGGAAATCTAAAATGTTTTTGTACTGAATCAGTAATGTAGAAGTCATAAAATAAAAATCTATAACAGTTTTTACAAAAAAAAATAGCGTGCCTAAGACTTTTGCACAGTACTGATATAAATAAATAAATAAATAAATAAATACTGTATATATAGGATAACACAAGAGTATATAAGAATATATGAAAATTTGTAATCATTTGAAAAATAAAAATGGATGAAGTAATTTACTGCCCTGTCCTTTGCTGCCCCCCAGCGGAAACGAAGCAGTCTAAAGTCAGCCAGAAGCTTAAGTTCTACACCGCTGCAATTCTCATAAAAACCAAAGGCAAATGAGGGTTGTTGAGAAATAAATATTTCATATTTCATGTCTGTATTTATTTTATATAATCATCAGTTTTGTATTTGCTTTATTTGTAAACAAAAGTGTTAATCGCTAATGTTATTTTTCTTTTCCATGTCTATAATTAGCTAGGATTACATGTGCAATTAATATAAAGGCATTTTATTATTTAGAAGAAGCTTCTGTTCTTGAGTAGACTTTTAGATGTCAGTCCAAACATTTCTTTATTTTTATTTTCCTCATTCCATTATTTTGGGCTTGGCCCAAACTCTGACTTTGTCACTTTGTCTTAGTAGCATTGATATTAAATTCATACTTCATATTTTCTCACCAGGACCTATCAAAAACAAACATATTAAAAAACATATTTCTAATTCATATGCTTTATATACATGAATAAGTAGCTGACAAATCTGCAGCAATGGTGAAGCATTCATGTCAACATGTACCAGAATCTAAAAGGAATGTTTCCAACACCTTGTGGAATCCATGCCATTAAGAACGGAGGCTGTTCTGAAAGCAAAAGGGGGCCAGAGAGAGTATATCTTACTTAGAGAGGGAAAATATTTTCCTAGCTACAGAAAGTAGAAAAGGATTCATAAACACGGAGGATGACATTGGTGCATTCAGGATGTAAACTTTGCATCATACATAAAATATTCCTGATCAACAGCTACAGCAATTGGATTCCTTAATTGAAGAAATGCTTAATTTGCTATGCTGTCATTTGGGTGCTGGTCATGTTCCATTCTATAGATTATTTGCATGCGCAGGCCACACACAAGCCACTTGCCCTCAGCCTTGGCCACACCCAATCCTCGAGACAGACCTGATGGAATCTGTTGCATGCTTTTAGCCAAGAGATCAATGAAAAGGAATAGTTTTATGATTTCAAATGTATCATATAAGAGCAGGTGCTTGTATGGAAGTGGTAGATTGTGTGCTTATATGAACTTGGTGATCATCAGCATAGAAATGAAAACAGACTATGTGACGCTGTAATATGACGTGTTAACATGCAAATAATAATTAAAAAAAGAACGGATTCCCAGAGAACAGCATGAGCTTCACGTAGCAGCGTTTGTCAGTTCCTACAAAATGTGGTCTGTTTAGGAAATGGGACTTGAATTAGGGAAGAGTTTAAGAAGGTAATACCCATAGCTGGGAGAGGTATTGAACATAAAACACTGCTTGGTTTGGTAGTCATTGTACTGTCTTGTGCTGTCTACACATGTCTGTACGTGCACTTTATGTAAAAAACATTTAGTCTCTTGTAGTTCTGTGTTGTTTTATGTAGCACCATGGTCCTGGAGGAACGTTGTTTCATTTCACTGTGTACTAGCTGCATATGGTTGAAATGACAATAAAGCCACTTGACTTTCAGTGTTACATCGAGGGAATACATTGCAGAGCACAGGGTACTGATCATATCCTTCCTCCTACACTATATGGCCAAAGGTTTGTGGACACCTGACCATAACACTCATGTGCTTGTTGAAAATCCCATTCCAGATTTAGTGCCGCTTTGCTGCTAGGGATTTGCTCATTCAGCCAAAGAGCACAGGTGAGGTCAGACACTGATGTTGGGTGAGGAGGCCTGTGGTGCAGTTGGTGTTCTAATTCATCCCAAATGTGTTCTGTGGGGTTTGAGGTCAGAGCTCTGTGCAGGACACTGGAGTTCTTCCACTCCAACACGGGCACACCATGACTTCATGGAGCTCGCTTTGTGCTGGAACAGGTATGGGTCCCAGTGAAGGAAAAAAGACATTCTAGACAAATGATATGCCTCCAACTCTGTGGCAACAGTTTGGGGAAGACCCATATATGTGGGTCATGGTCAGGCATCCACATACTTTTGGCCATATAGTGTATTTACATCTTTTTAATTTGCCTTTCCTTCCATCAAAGACCAAAGAAGTACCAAAAGGCCATAATAAGGCTGGGAAAAGTCCCATAATTCCAAATGCTTAAACTGCAGATAACTGTAGCTGTAGCTACAATGTAGCTAAAACAGTTATGCCAGCCAAAATGTGGAATCATCTTGGGCACTCAGCTGAAGCCGACTGATCGGCATTCGCATGCTCCTAGTCTAGTCTTCTTACTATAGACAAGACAAGGGGACAGAGCTAAAGATGGCTGTATTGCAGGTCTGGAAGAGCTTTACTAGGAAAGCTGGCTGGCATCTGATGATGACTTCTGGTGTACAGGTCTACAGAATTAACTGGATAATGTTCTGAATAAACAGATTAAAACTCAATGTGTAACTAGTCAGACACAAGATCATTAAAGGAAAGGAAAGGTTTGAGCTTGAGATCTTCCTCACATACACTTTATAAAAAACACCCCTTGACTCTGCAACCACTTACCAAAACTTATTAGACAAGCCTCATCCATTTTGGAATTCAGATATCATCCTAAATCTTCCCTGTACATGCTGGTCTTTGGGTCACTGGGTCATAATTAGCCGTTTATTACTCTTTTTGTTTTGTGGTACTGTTTTATGTTATTTTAGCATTTTGGCTTCTGTATCTTTCACGCCGTTTTATTTCTTGTACCATGCTTATTCACTGTGCAGCACTTTGGTATATGTGAATTATTTTAAATGTAATTTTTATAAATAAATCTTACCCACTTAACACATCATTTTAACAAGATATTTGTTCAAAAATCAGGAGTTAAAAAAAGTACTTAATGTTTGGTGTGACATTTAAAATCATGGATTTTATTTAAAAAAAAAAAAATGCATCATTACAAAGACAGTAACAGTGATTATATAAGCATTTTGGACTTTTCCAGTTAAAATAAGCATTTTTAATCTTTTATTTACTTTTACTTTTAAATGTTACCTTTTTCTCTTGGTTGCTGGGCCAGAAATGATCTTACTACTTAGATATGTATTACTTAGAGGTCGCAAAACGAAACATCTGGCAGTGACGCCACTTAGTTGTGTGTAAAAATCCCTCGCTCCTATCGGGAGCTTATTTTTCTATTGCTCTATTAAAAGCAGGCATGCACAGTCCATCATTGTTCATGAACGCTTAGCAATGTCAGGCCTGGATGTTTGCCGTGAGCCCTTAACAGTGGCGTGTTTCACATGTAGTGGTTCAAACAAGGCAAGTGGGTTTTACTGTTAAAACAGTGACAAACATCGTGCCTGGACACAATACATATAATTGAACTTATTAAAAAAACAAAAAAAAAACAAAAAAAAACACCACACCTCACAAATTAAAGGCTCTCATTTTGAAACCTGACCATTTTAAGACATCACCTGTAGAAATGGTCCCAAAAGCCTGCATGAAGAAGACAGAAAATGGCAATAGGTAGAGAAGAAAAAGGATAGGTGGATCCGCACAGACGTTTACCACAGAGCAAAGATTATACTCAAAGGTGCCTAAATAGTAGCACAAAAAAGGCTTTTAGGGAAAGATGATGTCTAGAGACCATGTTGATGTTTGTGATGGAAAGGGATAAACTAAAGGTGAACTGTACCTAAGCTTTGTCACAACCAAAGCAACACACATTGAAAGCCTCAGATGAAACATCTCAGGGATTTGGCACATGAGAAAAGCACCACTAAAAGAAAGGTCTTCTGAATTCTGACAAATACAACACACAGAGACACTTCAGGGCCAGAGAGGTGCTAAAATGCCATGTAAAGCTCCACACTCAAGACTCAGTGAACAGTTCTGGAAGAAGAAAATTTGCAGAGAGCTGTGCTGCCAGAGCTGGTTGGTTCTGTGAGCTCAGCTTTAACAAACAGTGGGGTGAAGGGAGCGGAAAGGAGGGAGGAAACAACTTGGGGCGAATCAGACAACTTGAACCGAATTAGAGACATGAGATGAGTGTGTTGAAAAGGGGAACGGGGGAATGTCCTGGTCCAGGACGTTTAGAAACTGTTCAGTTCGCTCAGGGTCTGGTCCAGAGTGGCATGGATCTTGATGTTCTCCTCCTTGGCGTCTTTTAGCTTTTCTGCAAGGTGAGGACACAAAAAAAAAAAAAACAAAACAACAATTTGAACCAATTTCTGAACTAGTTCCAATATTTTTTTGTTACATAAAATACACACATGTAAAATAAACAATTTTTTGAATTAAAAATAAGGAAACCATATACAATAGAACTATCCTATATTCAATTAGAAAAATAATCAGAAAATGTCAAGGGGTGGAGAAAGAAGCAGAAGAGATAGAAGGGATTAAAATATGACCAGGGTTCAGGATAAGAGTTGCAAAGAGAAAATAGCATTGAGGGTCCGTATGTGGCATGTCATACGTATACCTTTTTAACCGTTTACCGTTACATTTCTAACGTTGTAGAACATCCACAAAACAAGTTCTTGGTTAACTCTGTAGCATAACTGGCTTAACTTATGATCACAATTACAAGATGCATCTCGTATGTAGGACCACACAGATACCCAATCAGAATCAGGATCTACATCTGAGCAGTGTCGCCTTGAGATATTATCCAGTGGATAAAAGTGTAAGTACAAGATGCCTTCAGCAAGAACTGAAAATACAGACACCGTACTCTTATTCTTTCTCTACACAGTGGCTAGGGTTGTTGCCTTGTAGAATGGTCGGACTGATTCTAGCTGACAGGAAGCCTGTGGAAATTTAAACAACCACTCTTTACAACCGTGGTAAGCAGAAAAGCATCTCATCAGGTTCCTCGCCTGTCAGCCAAGAACAGGAATCTGAAGTCACAGTGGGCACAGTTTCACTGATACAGCTGAACAGTAGAAGATTAGAAAAACATCATCTGGTCAGTTTTCTGGATTGTGCGTTCTGAGATGCTTTTCAGTTCACCACAGTTGCAAAGAGTGTTTGAGTTACTGTAGCCTTCCTGTCATCTCAAACCAGTCTGGCCATTCTTTTCAGACCTCTCTAATCAACAAGGCGTTTACGGCTGCAGAACTGCTGTTCATTGGATGTTTTTTGTTTTTCCACACTATTGTGTGTAAACGCTAGACTGTTCTGTGTGAAAATTCCAGGAGGTCGGCAGTTTCTGTGGCAGCAACACCCATGCCATAGCTATAGTCACAGAGATAGCACATTTCCTCATTCTGATGTTTGATGTGCACATTAACTGAAGCTCTTGACCTGCCGGGTTTTATGCCTTTCACTGCTGCCAAGCTGATTGGAAAAGTGCATGAATAATCATAATCAGGAATACAGTATTTGTAATAAACTGGATGAGTGTATATGTGAAAGTGTGAGCCAACTGCACGTATTACAATCTCTTCTGATCACGATCCATGTCCATACGTGATTAGAAATAATGGGAAAACACTTCTCAGCTGCCAGTACTCAAAGTAATATATTACAATTTGATTTAATTCATTCCCAAATATTTAAAATACTGCACGATGGGAACATTAGTAAGAATAGTTAATGCCTTGCCAGCATCATTCTCTAAGGAAGAAGGGCAAACTCAGACCAATTCATTTTAAAGCCTGATCAGCATTCTCATAAATGGGCAAAGGGCATATCCATTATAATCTATTACATTATTTATATCAACTGAAAAGAAAGTGCTGGTAAGTCTGTACTTTCTGACTTTACATGCTCCTCTCTCCAGTCTAAAACCTCTCCTTTCAGGGTTATAGGAATGAGCACACACCCTTTTACAAGACTGTCAGATTCCATGGATAATAATACCGTGATGTATTGCGTGGTATAGTTTTATGCGCTTGCAATGTGGTCAATCTTGTCTTTCTGTATACTACTGACCTAAATCAGCATATTGATTCATTTTTAGGATTTTATAACCAGATCTTAGAGTTTAGATATATGAAGTTTTTTTTTTTTTACAAAATACTTGAAAGGTCTTCAAAAGAAGAGAAGTTGATACAGCCATTTCAGGGACAGCAAGTTTAAACACACTGACGAGTCCAGTTTCTCTTTAAAACCTTCTGCCATCGGCGGGATTGTCGTAATGATCTGCACCTCAAATCAAAAACCTTTTCTGTATATTGAAAAAAATTTACTCATCTAGAAAATGCAGAAGAATGGCACTCAAAACAAATCTTACGGGAGGTTTAAGAGGTTTTTAAAATTCAAACACTAACTGTAATAGGAAAATCATTAGTGTTACTCAATAAGGGTTTAGAGTAGTACACAAGTGTGTGATTTGAGACAGGTTAGTTTGTTTATTCACCTGTGTACACTGTCACATGGTGCTGCCGCCACCACTTTCGTTGGTATCGCACCACACGGACACGTCGCATTGATTTCTGAGGACGTGCACAAGCGGCGCGCCAAACGACTGCAGGATGTGTGTGGCGGCCATCTTGCGTACGCGTGTTTAACGGCAAGTACAAATTAGCTTAACACTTTACTGTGTTTTATACTAGTGTGCAGCTTTTGAAACATGTGGGAGAAGAGGATGAGAACAGGGTGGGGGAAAAATTTGGAAACCTGTGTCATGAATGCCATCCTGTGTGTACACAGACTTGCACAAGGGAGTAAGCTGAGGCACAGGGCGAAGTCATTTATGAACTATTAGACCCGCCCTTAAAGTCCAAATGGAATGAAAGCAAAATTATTCTGATGACTCAAGGCACTAATTTGCAATTTGTGGGGGGTGAAGGGAGACACGGTTTTAGCATTTATGTAGTGATGAACCTATGAAAGACCAAAGTAATTTTTATTTTCATTTTCTACCTTTTTGTGGTGTGTCCCTGTACAAATACTCAGTAGCTATTTCACTCCATTTACATAAAAGCCCTTTGTCAATGTAGCTACCTGCATTAGAAGATATTTAAGGCAGCAAGAAAGTAACCATATTTTAAATATATGATATAATATAATATAATATAATATAATAGAATAGAATAGAATATAAACACATTCCTTACTTAATGCTTTTGTTTCCCCAAAACAGATAAACCTTTTGGCTGTAACTCAAATCACAGGCTTATAATTAATGCACTTGTTCTATGTTTTACCGTTTCCATAGTAACAGTTAAAAGACAAACCATGGCATTCATTACTAAATTAAAAATTGGCAAATTGCTGTGGTATAAGAGGAATAAAACACTTTAGGACATGACATTACTGGAAATCAATCGACTTTTGCTTCATCTCAGGCCATCACACCACCATGTTGTTGATTCTTTTCCTATAGCAGGACAACCCATCATGTTTTATTCCTGCATAATGAAGTGTAACCCACTCCAGACCAAGCCACATATGACATTAAGAATATGAGGGTGATGTGCATATGGGAAAAATTGCTCTTAAATTATTGCCAGCAAAAAAAAAAGTGAGACACAAACACGTAAACATTTAAAACACAACAAAGGTTTCTTTCACCCCTCCCTTCATTTCGCATGTACAGAGAACGCCAAAATACAGCCAGAAGACAAAGAACAGGAGGACAGAAGAGAGATTATAGCACCGATGAATGACAAAACAAGTCCAAGAACTTTCATCAATGCCTGTTGTAATTATAATACAGTGGGAAAAGAAAAGACAGAATACAAAGGCATCATAAATATCGACAAAACATAAAGCAGGTAAGGACAGAGGTACATAAACCTGAAGATACAGAGAGAAAACAGGAGGATGAAGGAGACACGAGTGCGAGCGGTCAGGATGGAGACAAGGCTGAGAGGACCGAGCAGGGTTTCTCGAAGAAAGCCAGTCAGAGTAAAGTCCAGAAACTTATCATCTGCAAACAAACAGGGATGATCAACACCTCGCTACGGATGACATGCTTCTCTTTTGTCTAAAGTCAACAAGGAATGCCGTTCAAACCAGATTCGCCGTTTTCCACACACGTCATTTAACACCACACAACAGGAACTTTAGGAACAGAGTGAGTGCATAGTCACAATGTAAATGCGGAGTAGCATTCCAGCTAAGCAGAAGTTAATACAGGTTATACCACAGCACTGCTCAACGCTCCATGCTGACTGGTCAGTAGGTGTTGATTAATCTTCAAAACAGCAGTTCCGGCTGCAAGGTTGATATTGCCTTGCTTGTTATAATGCACTGGTGTTTCTATAGTAACAACCTATACGGGGGCGTACAAAACGCGCGTAATCTTTGATACGGTGATGTTTTCAGTGACGTGTTTTTGGAAAGACTCACCAGTGCCAGCGCTTTGTAGCAATCAGAAGTAAAGCTGGAACTAAGTTTTGTGACACGGGAAAGTCGTTGTGATTTCTCGTTAATATGACGCGCTGCGTTTTTTTTGTCTTATTAACTTCAAAGTAGAAGCTATGGAGGGAACGACTGTTTAAAGAACGTATTACGCAAGACATAGCATGAACTAACTTGTTTCACGAACACTAATTGTAATCAGAAGTGGATAAAAAGTCTGACATGTCTTTTTATTAATAAAGAATTGTAATCGTTGACTAACTGCTGTGGTATAAGAGAAATAAAACACTTCAGGACATGCTGTCAGTGGAAAAACAATCACCATTCGGGGTGGTAAGGCATCGCACCACCACATGGTTGATTATTTTCATATAACTGCACGACTTGTCATGTTTTATTGCTTAAATAGTTCTGATTATTGCATTTTCGCCTTCAGTGTTCTTTTCAGGTGTCACACAGCCAAATAACTCCATGCAGTGGCTTCTTTAATCAAACAGCGTGTTAACGGCTCTTAAACACCACACACACACACACACACACACAGGCAGTGCACCAATCATACCAACATTACACTTGCAGTGCCAATTTAAACCAAAACACACTGCAATTCTGCAGCCACTAGTAAATTATGCAAAAACTCATTACAACTCGATCTGGTGCTGAGGCTCAGGCACTACTGTGGTGCATAAGCAACTGAAACATCGAGCATGTGCATGTGTGTACACACAAAACACACAAAATACAGGCCAAGTAATTACATAGAGGTCATGTCGTTGAGGGCGTGATCCAGCTCTTCGCTAATGGCCTTGTACTTGAGTTTCTGAGCATAGAGCTCATCTGTTTGCACGAAAAATAAGAAAGGAACAGAAAGTTTAGCACCAAGTATGGTAGTAAAGGCAAAATCAGAACAGAAGGAAGAACTGACATAAGGCGTTACAATTATGTCCTTCAAGACAGGAAACACAAAGTGAAGAACAGAAGAACACAAACTAAATGGGGAGAATGAGAGTCTGTAAATTAAGATCAGGGTCCAGAAAATGAGCTCTACAGCAGAATGTCTTACCTTCCAGGTCATCAATGGTCTTCTCCAGCTTGGCTACGGACCTCTCAGCAAACTCAGCACGAGTCTCAGCCTGACAAAAACACACGCAGTTGGTTTACTGGATTACTTCCAGCATTGATCAAAAAACGGTGCGAGGTCGCGGTCAGTGTAACGTCACCAAAAGTGAAGCGCATTTTCGAGAACTAGAGTCTCAGCTCACCTCTTTCAGCTTATCAGTCAGGATCTTGATCTCCTCCTCATATTTGTCTTCCTTCTGGGAATACTGTAGACATGTAGGAAGGAAGAAAAGCGTGCATGAACAAAAGGGAAAAGCTGTATCATCATGACTTCCAAACAACTATATAATTATTAGCTTCAGGATCTGTTTCACTTAAAGTACTTTTTATGTGCTGTCGAGTTGCTCACACTGATACAGACGCGGTAACACGCGTCCCTGCTCGGAAACCTGAACTCTAAAACAAAAGTCCCCTTGAGGCAGGCGGAATGTTGAGGAGGAAAAAGTGGGCGTTTTGTTCTTAACCTTTCTGCACTGCCAGAACTTTAAAACAGATCAGGACATGTGCGTAGGAATGTGGCTGTAACAGCAACAACGCAGCAGGTACGACGCAGGAGAACAGCCACAAACACCGAACATCGAGCCTGTACAGAACACACGTCCTTGCCGAGTGACCCATTATTGCTGTACACACCGGTGACTTTGCACTACATAGGTACTAGCATAACTGTATACCCTTATCTACAGCAATTTTTTTCCATTTGTGAATGTGTTTACAATAGGAAGGTATAAAAAGTTCAGTGTAACTTTTGCCACATACTGATAAATATCTTTATCCTACAGTGCAGCTGAATTCTCCAAGCTGACACATTGTTACGACTGGCAAATTGCCAGAATAACACACTGCAGACACCTTTCAGGGGGCTAGTGGCACTCCTCTGCACGTTGTGCTGTATCACACCACCCCGGCGTGCATTAATTTCGTATCTCAGCACAGTCTGTCGTGTGTTATTCCTTACATATGAGCCTTTAAGCGGTATGTACAGAAGCATCCTAGCTGTAACATCAAACAAAAATTTTAATTAACCTCATTAGATACACAACCACATGCAATGACGTCAGTTCATTTTTTGCAGAAGCAGTCACTTCACTGCAAAACATTCCCATGTTAATCAAGGTAGATTTTTAATAAGCTACAATCTCCTTCACATCCAACACTATGTAACCCATGCACATTCCCACCATGCAACATCCGACTCTTGTTTTATGCCCAATCGTGTGTATTGCACTTTTTTTTTTTTCGGTCACTGCTATTGTCCTACTACATGTGGCACAGTTAATTATCCTCCTACTATGAAGAGATTGTACTGCAAACTCTCTGTATGTGACAATTTTAACTGAATGCTAAATAAACAAGACTGATTTACAAGTAGCTGGTCTAGTAAATTGGCTCCTAGCCCATAGCACCACATACAAACATAACTCTGACATTTAAATAAAAAAAAAAAAGTTATCCACAATCATTTTTCCAATCAGTATCTCCTCCCACCACAGCACATGGAGGAAAAATCTCTTGTGTAGGATGAGTTTATGGCTGTATTTGAAATGAAACACGATTTTTCCCCTTCTTTTGGCTTTGCTCAAGATAATAAGCAGATGGTTGAATTAATCAAGAAGGCAGTTTTATCTGAGGAGCAGGGGATAGAACTATTAACTGAGCTCAATAAACCAGGCTTTTTTCTTTTCTTTCTTTCTTTTTTTTTTTTTTTTTTTTTAACAAACCTGGCTAATTTGCATCAATTTGGGTTCCAAGAAGAAAGCTAACCTTAATCCCCAGTCAGTTACTATGGCAACATATGCTTTAGGCAAATGTGTTCAGCTAATAAAACCATACACATAGTCGTGAATGTTTTGCCACGTCACTGGCTAACAAATTGCTGGCACATACGTTACGCATGGTGTAGCCCAACATGCTTAAATATTAGGATATAATTATTAAAAAATATATTAAGAATATATAAATAAAAAGTACCTTACATATAGGCTCATTAGCCATTTTTTTTTCTTTTTCTTAGGATACGGATAAGATAAATGGCACTAAGCCACTAGAAGACATAAAAGCGATCTAATTCAGCCAAATGTAGTGCATGGTTTTTGACATTCGTTGATAACTATCACAATAAAACCAGAGGGTCTACAGTGAAGGTTATTGCATGAGCAACCATGTCATGCCTGTTTGGTGAAAATCCAGCGGTTGAGGGCTGTGGAAAGTGGTCAGGCCACCAGCTCCTACACGAGTCTGGGACAGGAAAGATCCTCTCGCATTTCCTGAGGTGATCATAATTGTGAATGATATAATTGCTATCGATTACTGTAGTGATCACTTTGAACCTATACTGAAAACAAATATCCTAACCTATCTGCATGGCTTCTTTGCATTTCGTTAGAGCAGAGGAAGCAGTACAGCAACGTATGATGCGCGTTGGAATTCGCTCACTCGTATCCTTATTATATTTATTACTAGCTAAAATATGTAATGCGGTCAGTTTCTGTGACTTTCCCTTCAACCAAGTATTCAACTAGCTTTGCACTTACTATTCTGAGACCATTCTGATCATTAACATCGACCTACTTATGTTTATTCCTCTGCTCATGTTGCACTTAAACCCATAACTTCAATGAAAAATGTAACACTTGTTACATAATGCCTTGTTGAATTATTTGGTCTAATTATGAATAATTTCCCCCTTGTTCTTAGCCTACTCGATAAAGTAGTGCGTAAATACCTCTAAATGCATGCAAGTGTTTTAGTGACTTCTAATGATGTTGCATATTCTGTTGGCTATTTTCTGCTAGGCTTTTCTTTCTCTGGCTTTATTCGTACTCGACGAATACTTTTTCATAATTGTGTATCGTGGAGTTTAAAAACAATTTAAGCTCGACGTGGAGCCTTTAACGGACACGTTGCTGCTGCCAGGCCTGCTTTAACATGGCATGCAAGTGCTTGAGCCTCGATTACTACATCGTCGCTTGAATTAGTGGGAACATGTTGCAGCTGGCGTTCATCAGGGGAACACACGGAGCGTGGAGTGTTCAGTAAGGCTAGTTTAAGTGAGGCCATCATAAATAAGCCTGGATTTTATGAGCTTGCTTCATACCCCCAGTTTGCTTAACAAAAGAACAAGACTAAGAGACAAGAAAACTCACGATAAGGACGTATAGCTAAAGAGCATTAACATTGCATTTCTGGTGAGGTGGAATATTTAAATATATTTTAAAAAGGGATGTAAAAATATACTGGATTTTGCTGAACATCCCACTGCCATTTTATTGTCTATGCATAACAGAGCTACACTTTAGACTTCTAGGACAGATGAGCTCTGGATAAACTGATTAGCGACTCAGGATGAGCGCTCACTTCCCTCCTTTTGATTACAGCTCCATAAAGCTCAATGTAATGTGAATAAACATGTTCGGCCTTTCGGTGTGGGTGATGAAACACAGCTGCATAACCAGGAAAAGGCCACTTGTGATGGCATCCTATCATTTTATGTCCACATGACTGGGCAGGAGTTCCTGACAGCAGAATGAAATGGATGTCATTGGCTAAGGAAAAGGGAGGAGGTCGGATGCTTCTTCAAAATATAGACACTACTGATATTGTTGTACAATGGTACAGTGTTTCCCAATCCAGCAGTTATATTTCAGTGTGCTTCAACTCAAACACACCTGATTTCACTCAACATGGAGACGTTCTTGAAGTTTCACCACCAGAATCAGGACAGGGAAACACTGCACTACTGGAAAAGGAATTATGCTTTTTAAAATTATTATTATTATAATAATAAGTGTATCTGTTCACTAATCTGGTTATTGTCATGAGTAAGTTAGATAACACCAAAAACCATTTCGTGTTATCTTCACTAAGACCATGCATGTCCTCAATCTCTCATCTTCCCAATGCATTAACTTTGCTTTTCCCAATCATTTTTGTAGGTCGCTGCATTTTTGGTTTCGGTCAGTGTGTTTTGGTATCTGGGGTTGAGGGTGTTTCTAAAGCATTTTAAGATATGCGTCACAGAGACATGCCCATTTTAACCAATGTTTCAATACACAAGACCTCCATGAGACATAAAACATGAATCCACAGATTTTTTTTTTTTAAACAATAATGATACTTAACCAGAATGAACCCCAACGAGCAGTTTATTCACCATCTCACTGTCTTGGATCCCTTTTTTTTATTATTTTCTTTTTTAAGTGAACTGTATTGTAAATACAGTTGGCCCCAAGTCCATGGTCCCCATCCCAGATAGCAGAGAAATCCGTGCCAAATATGGTTTATGCACATAAGAGCCGGGTATGACAATAGCAACTGTATTGTGAGACAAAAAAATGTCCCAACAGCAAACAGCCACATTTCCACATGGCCCAAATGTTTGTGCATCATTTTCATTTTAGGTTGAAATGGGCCCAAATGTAATTATGCAGTTGCTTCAAAAGTTGAGTTGTGATTCGGATCATTTCACTGTTGCCATTCCAGGGCGATATGTGGGCCAGATGAAGTGGTAAATGCGGGACATCACTGGGGCATCTGCTATCAAAGATCCCTTAGGATTCACAGATAAAAGTATACACATATATGTCTGGGCTTTAGTTCTCGTTCTAATGATTACACGTTTTTGTTTTTTTTTTTTAAGATGAACTGGACTGAAGGCATGCGATGTCTATTGGATGAACGGCTGCTACACGCCTATGCGACATGTCTTTTGTGAATTACAGGTAATGCTGTGCGGTTTGCACAGGCTGAATGAAATGAAGCAGTGGGCTATATTACGAGCCTTGTGTTTGCTACCTGGATAACAGAACATAAAATAAGGCTTGCGAGACATAAATACATGCATGCTGGCCCCCAAAAGGTCCATGCAACACACACTCCCTACCTTCTCAGCCTGAGCCTCCAGACTCTTTAGATTGTTGGTGACATTTTTCAGCTCCTCCTCCAGCTCGGCGCATTTACTGAAAGCAGGACGGGCATTTTTGATTTTGGGAAAAGCAGCAGGAAGAGAAATGGGGGGGGGGGGGGGGGGGAAGGGAGAAAAGGGCATGAAAGGTAGAAGAAGCAAAGAAATAGAACATATACAAAGTCAGTGAAGAACAAAGCCCAGAAGTGGACAGTAAGAAGAACTGCAGGTGATGAACAGTCCTTAAAGGCAGCAACGTGAAGTGACATTGTGAAGCTTGTATTTACATTTCCCAGAAACTTGATAGGAATCTACAAGTGCATTTTCACTATGGTGTAACTGAACAAGGCAAAGGTCCTACATCTAAGTTTCAAACCGTGTGTATTCAGATCTTCAGTTGTGTGAGCCGTTGGCAAACGCACAGCGTGACAATGGTAATGTGGCACTGACATGCGAGAAGCGCCTGTTCATGCTTGTTCATGCTGTGAGGAGCTGGCTACGTTCTCAGTCTAAACAATCAAGCACACGGAATGCTGGCTGCAACAGTGTTAGCCAAGATAAAGCAGGAGCAAGAGAAAGAAACAGTCTGAAGAGCACAAGCAGAGATCGAAGATGGCCATCGCTGGAGGAAGGAGCCTGGTTGACTTTTTGCTAGACTTAAACTCCCCCCACAACCCACACACACATATACACATTCACACACACAGGTATACGTATTTGACTCTCTTTAAAACTGCCAGAAGAAATATGTTCAGTGAGGCGCTACATAATGGCTACTGTTCGTCCCAAAACACAAAATGATGACCCTCACTAACCGAGGATCTCCAGAGTATACACACACAGCACATGTAGCGCTTCTACCTTGTCCTCAGAAGCATGCAGAGTCTTCAGTGTTTGGTCCAGGACCCTTAGCTCGTCCTCCAACTGCTTCTTTTTACTGTTAGTTTAGTTCGAAGGAAGTTGCACCAAGGGTCAAACATGCACAAAAACAAAGGGATGAGGGAGGGGAGGGGATAGTCGGACGACGGACACACACACACACACACAAACAGCAGAATTCAGGTTAGGATAAAGCATTCCTTTTGTCATGCAAATACAAGCATTTTCCTCATGTCTAAATGATCTAGCTTTATTGAAAACACACACGGCTTGAGGCTCTCTGTCACACGTTAACAGCTGGAGAGAGTCACTGTACTAATAAAGTGCAGTTCATAGGAGAGATTGTCTGTTTAAAAGACGCATGACTCACGCCTCGGCGAGCTCGGCTCTCTCCTCAGTGCGCTCCAGCTCTCCCTCAACGATCACCAGCTTACGAGCCACCTGTATACACACACACACACACACACACACAATCAATTACTTCCAAATGCTGGAATCAGCCACCCATACACCATCTGGATGGTGTGTCATTTTATACACGCAAGTGTGACGGAGCAATGACCAGTACACTGCATACATTCTTCAGTACAAGCTGGGATCAGGGACGAGTGTGCATGCATGTTGCTTACCTCCTCGTACTTGCGGTCGGCCTCCTCTGCAATGTGCTTGGCCTCCTTCAGCTGGATCTCCTGTAACTCCATCTTCTCCTCATCCTTCAGTGCCCTGTTCTCAATCACCTTCATGCCTCTGTTCCACAGACAGAAAAACCATTTAGCTGATTCACCAAAGCCCTGTTCACACCTGGCTTCAACATGCGTCCTCGCTGATCTGATCATAAGTGGACAGTGCCAAGTACAAGAGTGAACAGGGTCCAACGCGTCTCAAAGATGCGTCGTGAGCCGAGCACTCCAACCACATTCGGCGGCGGTCTAGGATGCATATGATCACGTAATATTTGTACCGTGAATGTGAAAGCATCTCACTGCATCCCAGAAAGCAACAAACTGACTGTGCAGTTCTCTTCTTCTCTTTTTTCATCATTTTATCTCTCATTCATTTAGAAGTTTCGTTAACAGACCACGTGACACCATTCCTCTTGCCGAAACGATCACTGGAGACACATTCATGATGCCAGGTGTAAATGGCTATGTGTTTTGGCTGTTCACGTGTGATCGGATCACTTGAGACGGATGTTAATACCAGGTGTGAACAGAGCCTGAGTGTGTGCACAGACGCCTTGTAAACGGCTAGTCACCAAATGTGTGTGTGCATGTACCTCTCACTCTCATCTGCTGCCTTCTCTGCCTCTTCCAGCTTCTGTAAGGCTGTGGCCAGTCTCTCCTGAGCTCTGTCCAGCTCCTCCTCAACCAGCTGGATACGCCTGTTCAGAGAGGCCACCTCGGCCTCAGCCTACAACACACACACACAAAACTGTTAACACAATCATGTAATGAAAGGGAGAGTGTAGAGTGAAAGAGAGGATATAAGGAAGAAATGCAAGACAAATACAGCTGAGGAACCAGATATGGTCAGGTTCTCAGCTCTGGTTCTGGGGTACCCGGGCCTGCTCCTAACACACCCGAGCCAACAAATCGGCTAATTAGCAAGCCTTCCTGTGCTGAAGTGGATGTCTCAGAGCTGGGAAAACACTACAGCGTGCAGGTCAGGCGGTTCTCCAGGAAAAGAGTTGGAAACCTCTGACTTAGAGAATGGAACAAATGACCACCCTGCTGAGGGAAAAAAAAAGAAAAACAACAGAAACCATTATGGAGTTCGTAACGGTTTTAATCGTTATAAAAGGAACTGTATTGGTTTTAATGGAAACTGTAATGGTCCCTATGGGTCTCTACTGGGAATTTCTTGCCTTCTATTGCTGGCATGTTATATCTAGTGGATACCATTAAGGACCAGTAATGATAATAATGGTTTTAATGGTTAGCTGATGGTTTGTAATGGTAACTGTAGTGGAAACCATTAGAAATTCTGTGATGGTTTCTATTGTTTTGTTTTTTTTCCTTTCTCAGCAGGGCAGTGTAGGGACAGGGAAACACTCACCAAAGTGTGTGCTCTGAGAAACTACAGAGATAAACAGTTTGCATTGCACAGCTAGCCCTGCCACTTTAATGACCATGTATGTTCATAGTAGCCAGTTTATAAAGAGAGAGAGGGAAGGAAAGAAAGAGAGAAAAAAAAATTCTTCATGGCCAATGTTTCAACAGTGGCGTGGTAGCAACTATCTTAAAAGCATTTTTTAAATCATCATACAATTTAAAAGCACCAATAGCACACCTAAAGTGCCATCACTTCAAACCCTCATCATCTGAACACCAGCATGCACGCTTCACTCTGCTGCTCAGCCGGATATGACGCAACCGCTCGCGAAGACTGGCGTTTCGCTCCTAATAAGGTATGAGGAACTGCGAAGTCCAAGGAGGTGAGCTCATCACGAGTAAGTGCACTGAAAACCGACCAGGGAGGCATTTCAGCCATTTCTCTTCCATTTCTCCTAGCTGAGGGGTGTGTGTGTGTGTGTGAGAGAGAGAGAGAGAGAAAACTGTAGGGTCTGAAAGCAGCAGAAAGCGTCGCGTGCACACGGTCATGGCGCACCTGGTCTCCAGAGGCTCGTGCTCAGGTGTGTAATGAGGTCCGAGGCAGGCTTCACCCAGTACAACACCCAGTTTAACCCATGTGCGGTCGTAGCACGACTCAGGGCCTTCCTCTCTCACAGTGCACACACAGCAAACTTCAACTTATTACAACAATCCAAGAAATTAAACTTAATGAAAAGAAAAAAACATAAACCTAACCCTAAACCTTGTACAAGCTAACAGTGCAGCATGCAAGTCATACACGATTATCTGGACACGCAAATGAGTGTGTAAGGCTTAATAAAGGAATGATCTGATGTTTTTTTGTTCAGCTTCCTGAATTAAAAATGTCAGTATGGTGCATTCAGCAGCTCAGTGTGAACTTTTCAATGGAAACTAACTGACTTCATGGTGCTAAAGAATGAAGCAAAGCCCTGCCAGGATGCTGCCTCGGAATGCCTTTCATTGCTCCACAGGGTGTGAGCTGCACTTCAGCTCAGTACACACACATACACACACACACACTCAGGGATGAATCAAGCTTCCAGCTGAACATTTCAGAATGTCAGAAACACTGTAATGTGGAGGGTTTACCTGCTCTCGCGCGTGCTTCTCTTCCTCGACTTGCCTTTGCAAAATCTCTGCCCTTTCTTCTGCCTCGTCGGCTTGCTGCTGCAGAACTTTAATCTTCCTCTTCACCGCGTCGATGCTGTTCGTTCCGGCCATTTTTTAAAGATGTTCTCTCTCTTTTTTTTTTTCTTTTTTAAGGAGTAGTGTGATCAACGGATCGGGCTTATATCCTCCTGAGCGTTTGTGCACAGAGTGATGAGAGTGTTGGGGAGGGCTGGGGGAACAAACCAACGCCCCGCCAACGAGTCAACTTGTAGCACAACTTGTAGCTGAAGTTGTAGAGACGAGAGCTTTTTCAGCTTGCAGCACCTTTTTTTGCAATTGCTGTAAATGCTCAAGCCTGAAAGATAGTGTTCAAACACTGCCTTTTGAATAGATCCTGAGCAGGAAGCGCAGAAAGTTTTTTTTTTCTCTCAGTAGGACGTGGCAAGTTATCCAAATTCACAGGCTTCCGCTTGTACAGTGCGTCTGGTCTCCACGCCGGGTTTTCCCCCAATTTCTTCCAGTCTATATATATTTTAAAGTTAGCAGCGACAGAAACTCATCTCATTTCACCTCCCCTTAAATCTGTCTTCCTGCACAGTTTTTTTTTTTTTTTTTTTCCTTTTCTCTTTTTTTCAACCCACTTCCGGTTCGCTCCACCCAGCCCAAGCCAGACAGTTGAGCACTCCTCTTTCTGATCCTGGATCAGATATCAGGCGCGCGCAGCGAAACCTGATTGGCCACCCTGCGAATCACACGTGTCCAGGTAAATGACGTCATAAGAAGTCATGTCGGCATTCCAGGCCGCGCCTCAGCTAAGGTGTGGCGTAGTTGCACGCGACGCCAAGGTTATACAGGATTCATTTAGAACCTGGCTAGACCTTTTTGGTCTTGCTTTACCTCTTTACTAACCATCAACACCACCTTAAAACTTCACACACTCAGTTTACACTCAGAACCGGAAGTGTTGCACAGCATTCCTATTACTAAAATCATATTTGCTCTAAGAGTGTGCCATCAGCATTAAAAACACTACAGCTGAACATTGCATCACTGTCTTTCTCTCTTGCAAAATGAAACAGGATGCTGAAACATGCAGGCACACTCATAGGTAGGATAGTTAGCACCTGCAACAGTCTTCTAGCGCTTTAAGACTCACCCTGGCTGTGTGTCACTCCTGCAACATGCTTCCCGCTAAATCCAGGGTGTTGGGAGGACCCAGTTACCATGGAGGACACAAATCTGAATGATTAAATGTAGATTTATAACCTCAGTTGTGTTCATGTTGTTGTTCAGTGCTTGTGTGTTGTGAATTCTTCTACCAGTACGTCAAACGTTCACTTCGCAGGTGGACAAATAAAAAAAAAAAACACATTTGTTATCCCACCGGTTAAGTAAAATCTCCATACGAACACATTAACATGTACACGACCATTATCCTTTACTAACAGAGTTTCTATTGTGCCAGCATGTTAGCGCCCTCATGAAGTCAAAGTCGTCGGCCCACGTCTCAGCTGTGCTGTGGTCTTGCATCACATTTAAAACATATACAAGTCTGGCAAACTTGTAAGTAAGAGGTGACTTACTTATAGCAGGAGAGTTACATGACAGAGTTGCTTTTGCTGGGTTTCATCATAGTTGTCACATACCTGCATATTCCTGATTGTCGGTCATCCGTGCACAGTATACACTATATGACCAAAAGTATGTGGACGCCTGATTATCACACTCATATGTATTCCTTCCCCAAACTGTTGCCACAAAGTTGGAAGCACACCATTGTATAGAATGTCTTTGTATGCTGCAGCATTATAATTTCCCTTCACTGGAACTAAGAGGTCGAGCCCAAACCTGTTCCAGCATGACAATGCCCCTGTTCACAAAGCGAGTTTCATGAAGGCATGGTGTGTTAAGGTTGGAGTGGAAGAACTGGAGTGTCCTGCACCCCAGACCTCCCCACCCAACATCAGTGCCTGAGCTCACTAATGCTCTTGTAGCTGAATGGACAAAAACCCCCACAGCCAATCTCCAAAATCTAGTGGAAAGCCTTCCCAGAAGAGTGGAGCTTATTATAACAGCGAAGGGGGAATAAATCTGGAATGGGATGTTCAACGAGCACATATGGGTGTGATGGTCAGGAGTCCACAAACTTTTGGCCATATAGTGTACCTACAAACCAAATGAAACCTTTTGTTTGCCAAAGCCAATAACAACTAGGGTTTTTTTTTTCTTATTGGACTTACTTGTCTGCTGGACAACTACGATTAAAAACAAATCTGCTTGTCCTGGATGCCTGGGATACTGATTTTACTGCACCTTCTACACCACTGTACAATATTTTAGGGTCAAAAGACACCAATTATGACATTATGCTTTCATATAACTTTATTCCACAATTATTCTTAAAAGTCAGTACTAACTGGAATATACAGTATTTGTCTTAAAATGCTGCCCTATTTTGTTCTTTCTGGTGTACTGTGTTTGTAGATTAACTGGGTGACAGTTTATTTTTTGTTGGTTATAAAAAGTACATCCATGATGATATTAAGTATGGGAAAAAAATTTTTATGTGAAAGTCATTAGTCATTCTATTATTTTACCTTCCTTCTCTTATATTGCCTCTTATATGGCCTTATATGGTCATACATTACAGAAATTAAGAAACATCTTTCCCAACAGTTTTGAAGTCTGGGCTACGTTATGCCTCACATTAGACACAGTACCTTATAGGATAAGAAAGCTTCCAAAACCCTGTGTTAACACATCCCAAGAAAGACATTGCACAGCAACAAAAGGTGGCCTGAGTTATTCATATGGATTCCTAAACACAGTCATACATGTAGCAATCAGGAGGCTGAAAACAAGATCAAGCATGATAGATTCTGTGTGTGTGTGTGTGTGTGTGTGTGTGCTGCATTCTGACTTCTGCATTCTGTGGTTTAGAGTAAGCTTGTTTGCATGGCTTTAGTCATCGTAATGTGTAGCAGTATGAGGTAAGAATATTATGATATTCACACAGATTGGCCTGAGAGCACATTCATTCATTCATGCACCACACACACCCACACATTCATACACTCATTCACAGCTAGGGGCAATTTATGTTAGCCAATCCATGTACTGGCAAGTTTTTGGGAAGTGGGAGGAAATCGGAGATTCCAGAGAAAAGAACATTCCGTACAGATCGAATCTCCCTGGAACTGTGCGGCAGCGATGCTTCCCACTGCACCGCCGTGCCATCCCTGACAGCAGGTTGTGCAACTTTAAATGAAAGACAGTAAAGTGAAAGCAACCCTGAAGCAGTGGCAGTGGAAAATGTTAGGCTTCGACATAGTTATCATATCCTGTCACCCCTTCCTGTTCCCTGTCAAGGTTTTCCAGTTGTCACTGTGTAATCATGTAGAGGGTTGCATTACTACAACCACAGCAGCAGATGGAGACAGAGTTCCTGGCCAGATTTTACTTACCCAAGTTTGCAATTTAACTGTCATTACCTTTTATGTTAGTTATAAGGATAGAGTAAGGTCACATCTGACATTTAATGTGCTATTTTACTCCTTTGTGGTCAGCTATAATCTAAATACACCCTCTCACCTAATAGCAAAACTCCTCTGTGCTGGTGGTGGGATGATGCTATGTGTCTTTTGATTCATTTATTCATCTTTAGTAATGGCTTTATCCTGGTCAGGGTCAGGGTGAATCCCGGACGCCAGTCCATCACGGGGCGCACATACATTCACACACTCATTGCTGTATGTCTTTAGTTAAATAATATCCGTTGCACTGTTATTTAGTATATTATTAGCATCATTCTCAATAAGTCTGAGTGGTTTAGTTACCAAAACAATATTGTGTTTATTGGACTTTGCTGTAATTGTCATTCTATCAGAAGTGTAAGCATAATCTTTGATTATACATCTATATGATAAATTACGATGATGTGCATTACTATAGCCACACCAGTAGATGGTGCTTGCGGCCAAGGCCAGAGTTTATGGCCAGTTTTGAGTTGCCCAAGATGGCACTCCTGTCCTAAGCCACATTTTATGCTCTAGTCAAATTTTTTTTACTCGCTAGACAGCAGGTGTTAAGAATCCCTTAAAAATCTTAGCGTGTCATCATGGCCCTTAGCTCCAATTTGCACACAACTGACCTAATGTAACGTTCATTCATCCCTCATTCATCTTCAGTAACTTGTTTATCTTGAGTCAGAGTCACGGTGGATCTGGAGCCTATCCTGGGAATACAGGGAGCGAGGCAGGAATACACCCTAGATGCCAGTCCATTGCAGGACACCATACGTGCACACACATTCACACTCTCGTTCACACCTAGGGGCAATTTAGCATAGCCAATCCGCCTGCCAGCATGTTTTTGGGAGGACACCGGAGAGTTTGACCATGTTTACCAATGGCCTTTCAAAGTGCAATTAATGTAATAAGCTGCTGGGTGGGACAGAGCAAGAAATGACAAAAGAATGGTGTGCCTTAAAAATTAACCTTATTACCTGGTTACCATGATGAAAGGAAGAGATAAGTTTACTACTGTGAAAATATGCCATGGAAATTTGAGAAGATTTGAACATCTCTTCTGTATACTCTATATGGCCAAATGTTTGTGAACACCTGACCATCACATCCAGGGTTCAATCCCAAACTTTTGCCACAATGTTGGAAGCACTAGAATGTCTGGAATGTCTTTGTATGCTGTAGCATTACAAATTCCCTTCACTGGAACTAAGAGGCCCAAACCTGCTCCAGCATGACAATGCCCCTGTGCACAAAGCGACCTCCATGAACACATGGTTTGCCAAGTTTGGAATGGCAAGAGCTCCTGCACAGAGCCCTGACCTCAACCCCACTGAACACCTTTGGGATGAATTGAAATGCCGACTGCATCCCAGGCCTCCTCACCCAACATCAGTGCCTGAGATCACTAATGCTCTTGTGGCTGAACGGACAAATCCACACAGCCACGCTCCAAAAACTAGTGGAAAGCCTTCCCAGAAGAGTGGAGGCTATTATAGCAGGAAATGGGGAAACAAGTCCATATTAATGTCCATGGTTTTGGAATGTTCAAGGACAGATTTGGGTGTGATGGTCAGGCGTCCACAAATTTTGGCCATATCGTGTATGTATATTTGTTCAATACATTTTAGTAATATTAATATTAATATCAAAACATTTAAGTAATAGTAATATAAATAGGCATGTACAAATGTATGAATATATTCTACTGATAGTATGATATTATAGATATAATGATCTGATTGATAGAGTATTGTGGGTTCTCTGGGTTGCTTCTTTGACTAATGTCCTCCTTACCTGGTCACTGAGTTTTGGGGGACTGACTCTTCTCTAGGCAGAGTCATGATTGTGTCATATTTTTTCCATTGTTTAAAATAATGGATTGAATATGTAACCCTGATTGGACAACTTTTCCAGAACCTTGTCCCATCCTTTTTTTGATAACTCCTTGATTCTGATTGTTAGGGGTTTCACAGCAATGGGGTGAATACATATGCTTATACGTTAATACTTAACTTTGATGATAAAATTTATTTTTATATAATTTTTCAAAATATTTGATTATAGGCTATTACATTTCAATTCATGACAAATCATTCTAATTGAATTTATTTCAGTTCCAGGTTGTAACACTGCAAAATGTAGAAAAGTTCAAGGAGGGTGAATGCAAGGCACTGTAGCTATGTTAATACACAGGTCAGTGGAAACACCCCACAGTGATAGAAGTGTGTGTGTGTGTGTTTTCACAGTTATTGGTGACAACTGGTAGCCAAGCTAATTATGGCATTAACGACTCAGTTCACAGGAGTGGTCACAGGAGACAAGGTGGTAGGGGTGATCTTCACCTCTAAGACCCACACATTCACCAAATAATTGGCCTGCTACATATTAATACACATACATGTTACCACCCAGTCAGCTGGTACAGATTAGGGGTGTGGCAATATACCAGTAGTATCATCAACATTATGTTTTACATGCATTGATTATTATAAAAAATAGACACTATCCCTTGAAAAGTGCTTAAATATATTTGTACAGATATATTTGCCATGAATTTTCCTCTGAACAAATCTTTTGAAACAAATATTGTAGCACTTTCCTTACATTTCATTGTTGTTGTTCGAAAAAACTGTGCTATTTGGTTATATAGTTATTATAACCCAGATTTGTACTTTATGACTCCCGGTGTAAATATATAGTTGAAGTCGGGGTCAGTTACTGAACAAAGGTCAGGTCCAGCTGAACAAATAGATTTATCCTTGTGGTTTTAGGGAAGCTGACCCACCATAAGCTGCGACTCGAATTACACTGTCCTTCACCTCTCACATTCTGGCTATACAGTAGTCCTCCCAGTGACTCAGAGCTCTATTTAAACTATCTTTCTTCATGGGGGGGATCACCGCATGTGGCACAGTCCGTCTGTCAGCTTCTTTCTGCATGGCGACAAAATCTGATGTGCTAAGATGTGCCTGATAGTTCTTGGAAACTATCTTATGTAGCAGACCACTATTAAAACTGCTGATTTTCTAATGGCAGAGGATAAGCACTTGGGTTCAAGGTTGGGTTTCAAATAGGAATCAAAATGACAGATGTAGTAGTGGCAACACACACTCAGTCTTCAGTAGGAGCAGAACTTATGGTCCTGGTTGACTTTTTAGATCAGCGAATGCCATAAATCTTCCTCAGATGACCCTGAACAGTGTGTGCCTCTGTCTCTGAATGAGAACAATGGATTGTCTCTCGCACAAGCCAGTGTACATGCCTGCTATAAAGAGGAAATATCTACATTCCACAAGACCTCCAGCTCATCACTATGTACTTATTGTCGTTCCTACTCACATTCAATACTACATACAGTAGTCATCATTTTCCCAAACACTCCAGAGTGAATACATCTCACAGAATTCCATAGAAACTGCATACAAACACCCACTCGCCAAACATACACACACACACAATCCAAAACCCCTTGCATTCACTCCATACATAACTTGAAGGCCACACGTTATGACAACAGGTGGGCCTGCTATATCCAGACCTCTGACGGAACAGTTAATCATGAGGGTGGAAACAAAGAGAGAACGAAAGAAAGACAGAGACGATTTAATGCAAGTACTGTAACTAATTTTAACACTACACCACTACTTCAAACATGATCAGTGTTAAGGATTTGATTAACACGATATATACATTACAGTAACGAAAGTGAATGTACGTTTGATCAGCAACTCAAATGGTGAATCTAACTCTAAGACTGCACTTGAAGGGCAAACACTGGTACTCGGTGAAAAGGGATGTGATAAATATGACTAAATTTTCAACAGATATGCTCAATTATTTTAAACCCAATGTGAATTTTCTGTAGTGTAATGGTGAACAACGTGAATATGTGTATACATGTAAAGCCTGTGACGTGCTTATTGGTATACTATGAACCAAGACTCATTTCTTAGATGTAAACTGATGGTTTTCCCTTTGAAATCCATTGAGCTAGGGGCCAATGCGGTGCTGGAGAGAGTCTCCCGATCTTCTGACACCCATTGATTTATAAGCATGGAGTGGTCTAGCAGTTGTAACTATCCACCTGGAGCACACGCGGAGTATTGGTACTAAATAAGACTTGCTGTCACCTCTATGGCACTTGGCGGTATGAAAAAAGTATGGACATGACAAGAGGAGAGCACAAGGATAGAGGTTATAATAGGGGGTGGGGGATATCTAGTTGATGTTCAAAAAGGAGGAGAGACAGAGGCAACTGTGCAGGAATAAAGGAATAGAATGAATGACAGGGACGAGGGGGTTGGGGGGGGGGGGGGGTTGTGAGGTGGCTGGACTATGGCATGGTGTGTTTGTCCTTGGTGGATTGTTGTCACTCACATCAGCAGCCTTCTTCTCAGCTATCTCCAGTTTCTCCTGGGCGTCCTTCAGGGCCTCTGAATACTTATCGAGCTCATCCTCAGTTCCCTTCAGCTTCTTCTGCATCTGAATCAGCTCGTCTTCATGCTGGGGAGGAGAGAGGAGAGGGGAAAGTGGAAGTTTAAAAACAAAGTGTGAATAGTTATCACTGACATAATGATAAAGTGAGACCCCTCCATTCCTTGCCCCTCCTAAGCTGGCACTTCATCACAAGTCCATGTCTTTTCCAGCTCCTATTCTGGCCTCTGCACTATGTGGAAAGAAGTGTCTCGCTATTTCAACAACATGTGCATATAGATATGATCCATTAGAAGTTCCTCTCTCCCACAATCCACAGTTCCCTGCCTCCTTTACATTCTTCCACAAGCACATTACAGACTTCTGACAGATTCAGTGCTCTGTCTAGGATTACACTCAACCTGCATTAGCAGAGGCCCCCCTTGTGTTAGTTTTATGTTGTTACTGAGGCATTTTAGTTTGATTTCACACCCTTACAGTGTTCACACACACTCATTGTATGGATATGCTCAATGTATGATGAATCTATAGAGTTTATGGTGCTGAATTTAAAGAACAAGCTAGTTTCCACTATATTTTAGATAGTCTTGCTTGTGGGCTGGAACTATTTAAGCTTATTTACTAACTTGCAAGCCAATGGCTTAATGCCTTTAAAGTAGCTAATTTTGTCTAATTTATGTATCCAAATAATACGGAGCTTAACATTAAGTTCTTGAAGAGCTTGAAATTGTATTACTCGGTAATACCCATGAAATAAAATCCCACCTCCGTCAGAACACATCTCAAGATGCATACATCTCAAGCAAAAATTACACAGTAGGCTAGATACACTGTAAACCAAGCCTTTCCTCTCTCTCTTTCTCTCTCTCTCTCTCTCACCTGTTTGCTTCTTTCCTCGGCTGCTTTCCTGTCGGTCTCGGCCTGCTCTGCCTGGTCCAGAGCGTTCTCCTTATCCAACTTCAGCATCAGCATCTTCTTCTTGATGGCCTCCATCTTGGCTGTGGTGAGTGGTGCTCAAAGTACGAGAATCAGATGAAGTAAAAAAAAAAAAAATAAAGTGGTCAAATGAGGCGTGTGGTGATTCTTGAAAAGCAGGAGGGGATCAGGTAGAAGGATGGAGCTCAAAGACTTTGACAAAGAGGTTGAGTGCAAGAGGAAGAAAAGAGGAAGGGAGTGAAGGAAAAGGAGCCCAAACTCAGCAAGAGATAAGGGGAGGGCCTTTATATCTGGGAGGTATATTTCCCCTCCCATCTTGATTATACCATGCCCCCTTTATTGCCCCACCCAGGTCTATGTCCATGTAGCTACCTAATACAGGCATAGAGCAAATCAGATCCTTGGCCATATTAATAAAATTATTCTCTCATTCAAACTAGTGATGTTGCTACAACAAACACTAGACAGATTTGTCATATATCGTCCATGTTTTGTCTTCATAGCTCTATTCCTTCCTTTGCAACTTTCCTGTGATTTCCTCTGCTCACTTTTTATCTCCTCATGTGTACTCTTCTCAATATATAAGTGGAATAGCGAGATATTATATGTGATAATGAGACAAAAGAAAGGATCAAGGGTGTGGGAGGGAATATGGCCTCTGCTATTATAAGACAAAGCCCATTTGTGACAGGCACAGGTGTGTGTGTGTGTGTGTGTGCCTGCCATGCCAGGTCATGCAATACATTCATGGCATGTCAGTCGACACACTGACTGCTTTATCCTGCTGTGTGTGGTGTGGCCTTTGCTATAACACAGCATTCAGGAATGACGCTATCCGTCGCTAGATCTTCTGTTGGTAATATAATTTTACGAATAAAAGGAAAATACTTTTTGGTCTTGATGAAATTCTAAAGGTGCCCTGTGTAGTTTGAGGGTCAAGGTAGATGCAGGGCTAATTTTAGGTGATGACTGGGGTTTAAAATTGGCAGTAGGATTCGACACCGAAAATTAATTTCAGTTACGACTTAATATTTATCCGGGAAATTCTGGAAATCTAAATTAATTAAATGTAATGCAGAAGGAAAATACTTGATCTACACAAATTATGTGTAACATTCACAACAAAACCTGTTTATTTTTGTGTTTTCTTCTGAAACATTTTTATCACATTACAATAGAACTGCATGCCTCCAAAGGATCACTGAGATAGTATCTTCGATGTATGTTAAAATTCTTTTGATTTTATACATTTGTAATAAACTATTACCCTTAAACAACAAATGTACAGTATTTATGCTTGTGTAGTACTCAATACACTAAAGATTATGTATGTTTAGAATTAAATATAGATTTGTTATAGTAATTTGCTCCTCCCCTCATATTCATCCCTTACTTCTCTCTCTCTCTCTCTCTCTCTCTCTCATTTTCATTCACTCCAACTTTCAAAAGCACTGCTCCTGTTCTGGATGATGGATGAGGTAGTGTGTGTGTGTGTGAGTGGGCTTGAGTGTCTGTGGCTTTGAATGAGAAAGACAGCAACTGGTACAGAGAAGATTTTATCATTATGTCTGTAATAATACGGAAAGTGTGTGTGTGTGTGTAAACACAAGCTTCGCCATGCCATGATATATTAATATTTGCCTCCTGGCTGACATTATGCTGTGGATTAAAAGGACAGATCTAGATTTCAACAAATGGATTTCACTACTTTACCCAGCATCCGCCAGGGCAGGCAGCTCCCAGCATGTGGGTGTGTATAGTAGGGGTGAAATAGGAGTCTAACCTAACTCTAATCTCTGGCTATGTTTGAAGTCTAGTTCCAGGAGTACAGGCAGTATTACTCAGCCTCACTCTATTTCCATGAATGTTAAGTTGTCGAGTAGTAGTTTGACCTTTAACTTTGAGCAGTGCTGTAACAAAAGATCCAATTAGAGCAAGTAAATGAACATTATTCAAACACATTATATTGGTGTATTGTGCATCACTATTTGAGTCCATAAAGACTTTAATTCTGAAATCCTTAACAATAATCTTGAGATATAATAGTAGTACTTTGAACAATATTAAAGCATTTCAATATTTCTCAATTTTTCCATACAAATTCTTTCATTCATAAGTAAACAGAAATATTATAAAGCATACAATAATTTCTGTATTTTGTTTCCTGAAATCAGCGCTTAAGACACCTCACCTGTACAGACAACCAGCGATTATGGCACTGTTAAACTGTACAATTAAAAACTAAAACACAGATGTACAAAGAAAGAAATCAGCAACCGATATGGAAATAATTAGCAATGGTCAATATTCTGTAATATATATAAATGAAACGGTAAACACCTCTACCTGGGTTCAGTGAATCATCTCCTGTGAACTAAAACAAAGTAACAGCAAAATTATATAATCTTACTAAAGCACTCATGCTTAGGTAAACCTGTAATAACTCAGTGTAGTAAAAACATTGTTTTACTTTTTTACTTGCACAGGAGTTTTTTTTCATCCAGGTTATGGCTTCTTTTAGCGTGTGTTTGAAACGTTTAATCAAAGAAATATTTCTGTCAGCAAAAGAAGAATAAATAAATTACAAATAAAGAGCGAAAAGTAATCTTGACAGGTTTGCAACACACGACTATTTCACTACTGAAGAATAAAAACTGGTTTGTATGTATGTTTTATGTCACATGTTACAGTATTTTTGTGTCTTTAGCAAGTAAATCCTGAAGTTTGGTTGATTCATGTGTTGATTCATATAACACCTAAATTTTCATGCAATATCACAAGTCCTGTTATTTGCAGACAATCAAGCTGCTTTGGCATTCGCTTATTGGTCCACGGATATCAAAATGACTGGAGTCCAAAAAACAAACAAACAAACAAAAAAAAAAACCCATATGTCAAATAATATGTCACAAAAAGTTGTGAAACAAGGTCAGTAGATGGTTAAAATAATATTGATAGCTGTATGTTCTTCCCTTGAAGTTCAGAGGAAGACTTGCTCATAGAGTCTTGTGCTTCGGCAGAGTAGCCACTGTCCCATTTAGCTATTCTAGGGTCAAGTTCTGTGTTCTGAGCAGCAGAAGACCATTAGCAGTGTGAAACATGTTCTCGAGCTTCTGCAGATGACTCACTCTCCTCAGGAATGTCTTGCAAATCTAGATATAGAAAAAAAAATACAAAAATTACAATAATAATGAATTTAAACTGCCAAGAAGACAGTCGGGTGCTAGGCATTTTATTGACAACACAGATGAAAAACTAGTTACACATGTAGCTGCGGTTTATTGAACCCTGGATAACTGACAGAGAATCACCTGGATACATTATTGTGCAAGCATGCTGAGATTTTCCAAAAAAGTCCCAAAGTGATGCCATCTTTGGAACCTTCTTGGCGAGTTCTCACTGGGTTGGCACTGGTTCCAAATGGTGACAAGATACCCTGGTAGTTATACGAGTTCATAGTACCACAGTTACATACATAACTAGCATTTTATTTCATCCCTAGTAACAGGCAAATGCGATGTGAATCATTAGGATAGTGTATGCCACAGTACCACACAGTGCAACCACCACATTCTGGGAATAACACACCAGTTTTGCTACAATGGCTTAGTTCTACAATTGCTATGATAGCATTAGGACTGCAATTCCCATGAATTGCACTCAAGATTTGCACTCAAGTCTCTATCAGTGAACAGTCGATAACTTCAACAAAATAGACTTCATGTGTAAACTATAATGAACTTTTGTGTTTACACAATTGCTCTTTTTGACCATGTAGTACACAGTTACAGAAGGGAATTATTTATAATCACACTATTCAGTGTCACCCAGATGAGGATGGGTTCCCTTTTGAGTCTGGTTCCTTTCAAGGTTTCTTCCTCATAACATCTCAGGGAGTTTTTCCTTGCCACTGTCGCCTCTGGCTTGCTCATTAGGGATAAATTCATAAGTTTAAAATTTATATCCTGAATTTATATAACTTCTGCAAAGCTGCTTTGTGACAATGTCCATTGTTAAAAGTGCTATGCAAATAAAAATTGATTTGAATAACTAGAAAGGTGTTGAGATATGACTGCCACACTCATGGCACAGGGAGATTAACCTTGTAGTATCTGGACAAAGTGCAAAGTGAAGCCCAGGCAAGGAGCAGCACACCTATAAGTTGGAGATGCTCCTCACAGAGAGGCATGTCACAGTAGGGGCTGGCTGTCCAGCCCACCTGTAGACCAGCTGTGACCCAGGGTGCCCTTCCTCCATGACAGATGAACAGT
>CM075031.1:10323289-10351193 GCA_037576675.1 Pangasius sanitwongsei | reverse complement strand
TAAATCTACGCAGAAAGTGTCCTGTGAGCTGAAAAGCTGCAACATTATTCGTTTTGGAAAAAAAAAAAAAAAAAAGTTTTACACAAGCACAGACAAAAATCTCACGTGCTCTTATCCTGAAGTGGCGTACTAGCAAGAATGTAACACACAGATTCTATTGTGCCCTAACGTTTGCACCCTCTTCTACAAAACTTGATGAAAATGGGCCAATGCACTAGTGAGATTTTGGGCATGTTATTTGTTCTCAATATTCGCTCTGAGTTTGGATCTCCCAGAAAAAAAAACTGAACTAAAACTGAAATACAATGGCCATTATTATCATTGATACACCTTAAAAAAAACTATTCAAAATGGTACATTAATGTAAAACAAAATGTGTAGACGTTAGTTAATAAGCCCTCAGAATTAAGGATATTAAACCATTGCACAAAAAAAGGATAGCTTTAGCAAGTGGCAATATCTTGAATATAATCAAATGTATCTAGCATTCCCTATTATAAGATTATTAAACCTATTTCTAGACATTTTTACTAATTTCAAAATTTTTTTATGTTCTTATTCTATTGGCAGATCATTTTTACCATTTTAAGCATTTATTTTCTATAAAGAAGGAAAATTATCTGCCAGTAGAGTTATTGTTCCTCTTTTGGCTGCTCCCGTTAGGGATCATTGGTCCGCATATTTGATTTTGGCACAGTTTTTTTATGCCAGATGCCCTTCCTGACGCAACCTTCCCAAATTTTTATCCGGGCTTGGGACTGGCACTGAAAGTACACTGTTGCGCGCAACGCCAGTTGCGCGCAGGGGTTGATTTCCTCGGGGGGAACTGCACCCAGGCTGTAGCAGTGAGAGCGCTGTGGCCTAACCACTAGTCCTCCAGGGACCCATCTGCCGGTAGAGTAAGAAAATTTAAAGCTTGAAATTAGTAAAAATGTCTAGAAATACGTTTAATAATCTTATATTTGGTTTCTTCTCTCTTATTATAAGAAAGCTAGATAAATTTGATTACATTCAAGATATTTGCACTGGCTAAGCTGTCATTTTTGGCGTGGACCTTTCCTTGACACTGGGGTGGTACCATCACGGGTTCTCCTTTTGCATCTTTACTTTCTACCTAGAAAGGTGCAAGTAGTGTGCCTTTAAAGCTTTACTCTAAACACGATTTATGGCCGTTTCCATGTACAAAATAAAATGAAAATGAAACCCTTTTCAGAGGCTCTGCTTTAATCCTGTTGGCATCAGAGTTGTGAACTTGCAGCTGATATTTCATCTAAAAAACATATGTCTATACTCGTACGTCCTCCGAGTACCGACCTCTAGGGCTCTCGGAAAGGGGGGACACCTTCAAGTCTTCATCATCGTCATCGTCTGAGATCACATCTACGTCTATGTCACTGCAGTCCTGCTGACCGTCTGTCTGCTCCATAGATGCCTGACTGGCCAGTGGGGTGTCAGTGTTTGGGTCAGTTTCACTCTCTTTGCGATGTAGTGGAGCCTGGTAGAGTGAAAGAGTGGTAACTTGCTCAAATGTCATACGGATATACTAGTTATTATTAGATAACAGTTTTAAATATGAATGTACAACAATGACCACTGTTCTGGCAGAGGTTACTAGCTCTAGCCTATATCTTCTGTAATTTCAATCTGATCTGGAAAGAAGGTTTTGATTAATTTTCTATAATAACAGTTCTAAATAACTTAAACCTAATAATAAACAGATTAACGCCTTTATTTAATAATAAACAGATTTAACAAAGAAAACATCTAATCTGTCAGCGCTTTGTAACACTCTTTTTATTATTTTTTTAACAGTCTACGTATTTTGCCACTGAAAAGTCTTCAGGTAAAATGACAAGCTGAGTCTTTTTCTGTCTTATTAACTTCACGTGAGAGGAAAAACATGTGAGGGAATGTTAATAACAGTAATGACAGGAAGTGATGACAACAGTGTTCCACAACATTAAATGTAACAATGAAATGAAGCCATTACTGTTGACAAATACAGTGGAGTCCAGAAGCCTGAGAGCACTAGTGAAAATGCTTCAATTTTGCATTTTTGTTTCTAATTTAATACAGCAATTTTCATTCCAAATGATATTACTGACAACAACTTGAGTGAAAAGTAGAATCTTTGAAATATTTACATGAATTTCAGAGTTTCTGGTATTTGGCTTGTCACCTTTTTTGCTTTAATGACAGTGTGCACTCGAGCTCCACAAGTTTATGCAAAACCTTATGATCCATTTTAAGTCCAAATCCATCAGCATGTCGTCTGAAAACGTGAGAAAATCCGACCTTTTGTTCAAAGCAGTTAACACTCAATAACATACTTCTAAATAGGGACCTAGAAATAGTACAGAATCTTGAATATTACACATTCAAGATATTGAACATTTACTTTGGTTGAAATATTTCAAAAAACTTTTTGTTTATTTCCAATTTTAAATAAAAAAGAAAAAAAAGAAACCCCAGATTTTCAGTGTGGTCTCAGACCTTTTGGACCCCACTGCAGTTGTGGTATAAGAGGAATAAAACAGTTCAGAGTAATAAGAAAATAATCAGCTTTGGGGTGGTAATAGTAGCTCTGCTTCATGTTGGGGAGCATCGCACCACCCCATCAGCGATTATTTTCCCCATTGAGTTTTATTCCTCACTTAACTTTATTCAACTTTTGGTTCCATAATTTTTATGTACACTTACATATTGTTATGCCACACACACACATCTATTTCACATTTTACAAAAGATTGCATTTTTTTTTAAATAACTTTTTTTTTTTTTTTTTGGTTTACGTATAAAAAACATACTTCCCTGGATTTTACAACAATTACAAGTTTAAAAAAATGGCTACTTTCACCGGACTGCTAAACTTTGAAAATCCTAAGCCTACTAGCTACTGGCTAGCTAATTAAAAAAATCTTTAAAAAAAATAAAATATATAAAATCTAAAAAAAAAAATGACCTACAAGGAAGCACAGTGAGTATTATCTTTGCTAGCTAGCTAGTTAATATGCTCGCGTGTGCTTAAAGATCATAATTTTACAACTGCATGTGAAATAATTAGGGGTGTTTGTTAAAAGACGATGAACTGTGAACTTAATCCAGCAGAACATAGGAAAAATTGCTGAACTTAAATTATCTAACAATGTAAAACATTAGAGATGATTTCATACTGTAAAGTTACTTCAGAGACCTAGTAGAGAAAGAAATCTTATTAGTGCTCTTGCTTTACATCCTATATTTACTGTTCTGCTCCTGTAGCTACTGCAGCATAAAAACAACTTCATCTACTACAGTACCTGGGAATTTCCTGTGCTTTCCCCCAGGGTGGCGCCGTTGGACTTCATGTCTCGTAGTTGTTTTTCGAGTTGGGCCCGTGCCTTCTCGCTGTCTTTGAGTCTTCCTTCAGCTCCTCTGAGGCGGACCAGCTCCTCCTGCAGGAGGCTGTGTTGGCGCTGAAGCAGTGCCAGCTCGCCCGCTGTCCCCACTTCGCCGGTTCCGTCACGTGAGAGAGACCGACCCGGGCGGCACAACGACGTACCACCCTCACGCACGCACAACTCTACGATGGAGTCCTGCCTAATCACTGCCCCCTGGGAAATGAGTGACTAATGTATTACAGCCGATTTGGGTTCTAAATGGACTACTGGAGTTTAATTCTGATCTGTTAAATTACATACGCAGTTAAAGAAATGAAAATGCAGAATACAGTCTGATTAAATAAAAAGATCAGATATGACTCAGATGGTGTGGGCTTGAATCTGACCTGCAGAGCATGGAGCTGAGCGCTGAGATTCACCAGTCGCTGAGAGACTTCCTGAAACACACAGTCCATGAGGAGAGGAACAAATCTAACACACACACAAACACTCAGCAGAGTGCATGAAACTAATAATCCTCATTACACCACAGCACTGCTGAATTGTTGATTCTGATTGGTCAGGAGGTGTTGATTAATTTTCAATAACACCAGCTCTGACGGCTGTTTGTATTCCAAACATATTTCATTATATTAGTGTAACACACCTAAGGTAAATTGTATTCACTTCAAAATTTCCCTAACTTTCACACAATGACCTACAGCTACAGCGAGTATTCACCTGAGTACATTTTGCCAAGCTGTACGGTTTGACTAATTTTGCTTCACAGAACTACTATATGAGTTTTTCAAAAAAATCCCTGATACACTCATAGCTGCGTGACACTCACTAAGATAACACTACCATGTCAGTGTCACTGTAGGCAGAGTCATGGGAAAAAAGAAAGTACACCCTCCTTCAATTCTAGGTTTTTATTCATCAGGACCTAAATAACAAGGTCCTCAGCAACATCTATAAACAAACCAATAACCTCAGGTCACACAAAAAAACCACAACAGATTTTAATATGTAGTCATTTTTTCCCCAAAGACATTCAGAAACCAGGTGGAAAAAAAACGTGTGCACCCCATAATTCACTAACATGTAGAACCACCTTTAGCAATAATGACTTGATGTAAACATTTTCTATAGGAATTTTATCTGTCTCTCACATGGCTTCGGAGAAATTGTGGCCCACTCTTCTTTACAAGACTGCTTCAGTTCATTGATGTTTGAGCGCTTTCGTTTATGCAAAGCTCCCTTAAGATCCCACCACAGCATCTCAATGGGTTTGAGGTCTGGACTTTGACTTGGCCATTCCAACACCTTGATTTTCTTTAGCCATTCTTTAGCCATTCAGATATGAATTTGCTGGTGTGCTTGGGATCACTGTCCTGCTTCAGGACCCACTTTCGGCCTGAAATTTTTAGACAGATGGCCTCTCATTTGTCTCAAGAATATTCTTGAGAATTTATTATTATTTTTTTTAATAAAAAAAATAATCAGGCTTTTTCTGATTGTGCTCTCATGAACATAAACATTTAATGTGCTTACAGCAGCCTGTAGGTAACATGATGTAGGTCTTGGGTTTTTCTTTATATCTCTGACCTTGGACTGAATTTGCTGGTATGCCCACTCCTGGGAAGACTGGCAACTGACTTGAAGGCTCTCCATTTGTAAACAATCCTTCTCACTGTAGAATGGTGAATTTCAAATTGTTTGGAGATGGCCTTATAACCCTTCCCAGATTAATGAGCAGCAACAGTTGCTTCTTTGAGGTCATGTCTGATATCCTTTCTTCTTGGCATGATGTAGACACACACCGGAGTGCTCCAGAATACCAAACTGCCAAAAGTTCTGCTTTTATAGAGGTAATCACACTTCTTGACTAATCTTGTGCATTTCATTAGTAACACCAGCCTGCTAATTACTCTGTTAATGATTGTGGAAGTAGGAAGGGTGTACTTATTTTTTCCCACCTGGTTTCTTAATGTTGGTTTACTTTTTGGGAAAAAAAATGAAACCATATTGAAATCTGTTGTTTTCTTGTTGACACCTGAGGTTATTTGTTTGTTTATAGAAGTTGGTGAGGACCACCCAATTGTTATTTAGGCCCTGATAAATGTTCTTGACATGAAATGGCATCTGATTGTAGATTTGGAGACTTGGTGAACCCAAAATGGTACCATCTTCTGCAAATCTCCAACTGGTGATCATTCGAGAAATGTTTGCCTCTCTATCCATCCTCCTCGCTGTGTGTAGAGACAAAATACACTTGCGACACCATTCACGCTGGTTCCTTATAGCTCCACTTCTTAATTATTACCGCAACAGTAGCTATTTTTTTTAAAAGCCCTTGTCTGATTTATGAAGGTCAATACACTACATTGTTGTTTCATTTTATTTGTGTATTCTCTAACCTTCCTCATGTTGATGAATGACTAAGAATCAATGGCTTTGGTCTAACCACATAATTATAAACCTCGAGAAACAGGAAGTCATGGATGACTGCCTAAGAATTCCTAAACACCCGGGAACACGAAGTAAAATATAGAAGGAAACATGCTTCAGCTGCATTTTGTTCCAGGGACATCGCTAATTGTAACTGTTTTTTAAATAATAAATTTACTTCAGTTAAAGATTAGTTCTCTTTTAAGTGGATCTAAACCATGCCAGCAAAATGCCCCTCACATCATAACCACCAGCCAACAGTTTTTTCCTTTTTATTTTGTCACTGTTCTGTATCTAGAATTCATACTGCAGATCATTCTTTTGCAGATCACAGCATGTGTTCCCCACCACTGTGAAACAGGAAATAACAAGTTTAAACAATCATGTTATTCAAAGTTATCACCAAAGTTAACTTGAAGTGAACTCCAGACCAACGAACCAGAAATCGGTTCTCTAAACCACACCCAGATAAAAAAAAAATAAAATAAAATCCCTAGATTTCACACTTGACCAAATGTACAAAAAAAAAAAAAAACAGAAGTGTGTGGGGAAAAAACCCTAATTCACCCATTTAACTGTTTATAATCCACTTGGTACCTCGCTTGGTGTCTTGTCCTCCAGCTGATTCCCATTTCCATCCTGCATGAATAAATGAATCAATCAGCTCAATGGAATCAAGCCGTTGAAATAAATCAATCAAATATGATTCATATGTTACTAATTGATTGATACAGCTACTGTATGGTTATGAGGTAAAGGGCATCAGCTTGACAGATACTCCATATTCAGGGTGTTTGGTAATGATTTCTGGAACAAAGTTTGGCAGCAAAGACAGTTGTGCTGCTTCAAAATCGTGATAGGTTTTTTACTGAATTCACGTTGCCATGGAAACAAGTGTCACACGGTCGTGAATAATGAGTAATTATCCTTGTTACAGAACTGCATAAAACTCAGTAATAAAACAAAACATCTCTCCCTCAATGCAGTGGGGTTTAACTGACATTTACTGTGTTACATGTTACTGTGTTTCGTGTATTGCTGTAGAATTATTTAAAAAGTATGAAAATGACTATAACGAAAATAATAAAATAGCAAATAGCTGCGCATTGTTCATTATTACTTAACCTCCCTTTTGAAAATATGCTTACCTGAGAAGCTGCTGTCTCCTGTGAACCGTTGACTAACACCTCCTGTCCATCTGAGAGTAGGAGAAAACAGAATCACGAATCAAAGAGAAAACGACTGATTGGCACATTTATTACGAGAGCATATGCAGCCTGTTAGAGACAAAAAAGAGATAAAGCTATATTTGACAGATTACAGTGCATTCAGAATGTATTCAGACCCTGTCATTTTTTTTCTCTCACATTTTATGTTGCTGCCTTATGCTAAAATGCTTTAAATTATTTTTTTTTCACATCAATCTACACTCCATACCCCATAATGACAAAGCAAAAACAAGACTTGTGACAACTTAGCAAATTTATTAAAAAGAAAAAGCTGAAAAAGCACAAATGAGGCACAGATCTGGGGAAGGCTACAAAAACTTTCTGCTGCGTTGAAGGTTCCGTGACCCAAAGAAACAGCTCGACAGAGACAGTAACCTTAATTCAGGATCAAACTGTGGACTCGGGTGATGTCAGGCGGCAACACTGCCCACTGCACATAAATATACAGTACGTTCAGCTACTTGTCAAGATGCAGTGTACTGTACACGTGCCACATTGAGAGGATTTTAATTTCATTTACATTTAACTAGAGGATGGATTTACAAGCCCTTGTATGCAGCATACTAAACCCACTGAGTAACCATGGATGTGCAGTGAACATCCATGACAAGCGACTGAACTGTGAGATGATGCGCGGTCTGGAGAAGGCATTTACTGTTTGATGTGCAAAATAATATTAATATTCACATTCATCTGTGCTATGTGCTCACATGGGCGAGTTGTTAAAACCTTGATCTGCATTACTTCTCTTAATAGAGAGGTGACTGCATCTCTCACTAACTCCACACTTATCATTAAATACTTCACACAAGTTAATTTGATTGGTGTTAAATGCTGACAGAATCCAGAAGCTGTTTCAGGTTTAGGAGTGTTGCAGCTGTTTAAGCAAAGAAAAGTACAGGATTTTATTTATTTATTTGGTATGAAATGAGTTTTTGTTGTATGAAAATACTGATTAAACTAAAAGTTTAAGTTTACGTGAGGTGGGGGTGTTGAGTGAATGTGGGAGATGTCTGTTGTCGTTAAAAAAAAAAAAAAAAAACGTTTCAAGATGCAACATTTAATGTATACCTTTAATGTGCTTCATTTTATAGCTTTTGGACACTTATTACATATGCCACTTAATATATATGCCACTCACTAGTGTCGTTTAGGAGCAATAAATCACTCAATGTATTTCTCGTCCGGAAGTGTGTGCAAAATACCGCAAACACCACAAAGAGTTTCTCGTAAATCTGCCATTCAGGAACTACTTTTAGCCTCAAGACTTTTTTTTATGAATACAGCTCCACCATAAAACAGGCCACAGGTGAATCCTGGCCCAAGCTGTGTCTAGCGCTAGAGGCAAACGTATGAGAGGACGAGGAAGAGGAAGAAACCCAGGCACCGTTCTGTGTCCAGCTGAGAAAAGGAATGGCCCAGAGCAGCCCAAATTTGTTGTCAGCTAGGAGTAGATACTTAGAGATTTGTACAAACTGAATATATGAAATCTTCACTAAGTCATGCTCTTGTCTGTGAGACTTAGAGTAAAGATAAAATGTGTGACTCTTGAAATTAAATTTCTACTCAGCTCAACATTTACTTATTACTTCTGTTTGGTTCCTGAATCTTAATTCAGCATCAGTGTCTAGTTGATGCCTGATATGAATCTAACTATGTGTCTGCTGTGGCTCAAGACAGCACTGAATGATTCCACCCCAAGATATGGGTGGTGCTACACAACAACACCAACCTTTTAACTGTTCATAACAAAAGGGAAACTTGTAACTCAATAGAGAAGCAGAGAAAGGGTCAGAATCTCTTGGCACAACACCATTGTGCTCTTGCTTCATACTCACTTATCACCAGCGCCCCTGTGTAACTGTGGTGGCCATTCGAAGTGCAGGCCAACGGGATGTCAAAACCAGAGCCTAACAACAGCTCAGTCAATCTGTCCACTAGAAAAAGCAAAAAGAGTCATAATTATATACAGCATATACTAACATTAAGTATAGCGTAAAACATACTCTGATCACAATGGAATACGTATAGAATAAAACACGACACATCATGCTGTTTTAGGAAAATAATCAGTGACATGGTGGTGTGAGGAGGCCTGACATGAATTACTGTTATCCCCTCAAAGTATGTTATTTTCCTACAACAGCACATCCTGAAAGGTTTTTTTCTACTTATACCACAGCAGTTTAGTTCCTGATATCAGTTACGTCATAATAGATATAACGATCGTTCCCTCACCGACCTCCCCTTTTCTCTCCCTCACAAAGTTAATAAGAAAAAATCGCAACTTGTATTATTACTGAGAAACCTTAAAGTCCTAAAGAGTTGTCGAAAAAATTGAAGTTACCTCTAAGCACTGACACTGGAGACTCCTTCCATAAAGGCTAAATAAGCATCTCCTCTCAGAAAACTTCACCATTTCAATGATTGCACACATTTTAAAGATTGAGTCATGCGGAGTGTCCACCATGCCACCAAATCCCTGAGTAAGCCGTTACACACTGTATAAACGATAACGTATTAGAATGAGCGCACTAATATTAACCCGTGATTTGCCCTGAAGTCAGAGCTACTGTCAGAGCTGCTGTTATCAGCACCTTCTGACCAATCAGAATCAAGAATTCAACAGCGCTGTGGTATAAGAAATTCTGAATTGTTCGGTACTGAGCTCGTTGGGTCTTTCTTCATTAACCTTTGACCCTCACCCTCAGTAATGGCTTGTGTGAGTAGCTGTTCTCCTCGAGGCGCCTGAGGTGTGTCAGCTCTGAACAGGTTCCTGGAGTTGGATGGCAGCACAACCTCTTGACCCCACATGACCTCAGCCAGTTCGGAGAACAGTGTCACACGTTCCTGCAGCAACTCCAACACTTCCCTGTCCTTCTGCTGGATATCACCTGTGGGTGGAGGCGCAATATCTTAAACCTCATACTAGCATTATGTAATATAGATAGAGAAATGATACTGCATGGCATTTTTTTTTAAAGTGTGTAAAACGTGCATTTTATATTTAATATCCCATTAATTTTTTTTTTTTTTTATATCACTCCATCCTTACCTGACTAGACTAATCTGGAGAGTGTAATACACACCTTTGAGTCTTCGCAAAAGGGCCTTGTCTTCTGTCTCAATTAGTGGGAATTCTTCTCTTGAGGGACATCTGTAATGTAAAAAAGAGTGGGTGTGTTTATATTGGAGGAGGATACACTCACTGTCCACTTTAAAAGGAACACCTGTACCCATGCTCATTCGTGCAATTATCCGATCTTCTTTATCAATCATGTTGCAGGAGTGCGATGCATAAAATCACGTAGGTGCAAGGTCAAGATCTTCAGTTAATGTTCACAACAAACACCAGCATGGGGGGAAAAATAGGCTCAGGTTCCTGTTCCTAGCTGATAGGAGCCCATCTGTCTGAAGGTTCGGCATGTTGTGCATTCTGAGGTACTTTTCTGCTCACCACGATTGTAAAGAGTGGCTGTTTGAGTTACCATGGCTTTCCTGTCAGCTCAAACCAGTCTGGCCATTCTCCTCTGAACCCTCTCATCAACAAGGTGTTTCTGTCAGCAGAAATGCCGCTCAGTGGATGCTTCTTTTTTGTTTGTTTTTTGTACCATTCTGTGTAACCTCTAGAGACTATTTTGTGAGAAAATCCTAGAAGATCAGCTGTTTCTGAAATATTCAAACTAGCCCATCTGGCGCCAACAACCATGCCATGGTCAAAGTCACCCGAGGTCACATTTTTCCCCATTCTGATGTTTGATGTGAACATTACCTGAAGCCCTTGACCTGTATGTGCATGATTTCATGTATTGTACTGCTACTACGTGATTAGCTGATTGGATAATTGCACAGGTGCTAGTATTCAAGTGAGTGTATTTATGGATTGAAATTACTAGTGATAGAACTTTTCGACTGGACAATGCAGGATAACACGGTACGGCTACTAATCCTAAACCCTGGCCAAGCACCTGTGTTCGTTTCCCAACGCATAACTGCACACATGAAAGTATGAAGTGATGACCAGTTACTTGTTATGGGACCACCTACTTGGTCAGTAAAATGTACTAGTTAACATTAATTAATTTCATTGATTATCTGGATGACACAGGCATGTAGCTTAGTTTACAGTAAATTGTGTGTGGCACCGTCATAGGGCTCCTACTGAGGCACAGAAAGTTTCTTGGCTTGCTGTAACTCCATCTACAGCTACAGCAGGTGGAGCAACCAGTGGTAATAGACAGAGAGAGAAAGGGAAATAATTTGAGTGAAGTTTAACTTTATTCAAACGAGAAGCAAAGTAATGTGGTAACCTTCAATAGGTGTGAGGGAGGGTGGAATGCTTCTTTTTTACCCCTCAGTGAAATATTTTTCTTTTTTTTTGGGTCCAGATATTTAATTGCTAATCACAGCTCCTGAACCAGCCAGTGATACTCGCCATTCTGCTCCATTCTGCTCCGGGTTAAACATGTTTGATTACACAGATAGTGTAGGTCTGGGGTCTGGGGTTTGTGCCCATTATCAAGACTCAATATGACACTAACAGATTGTGATGCACTGTGCAGATGCAATTTATATGGAAGCATTTCCCTACAGATTATTAGGTTTTTGTGGAATACATTTAATTTGTGGTCGAATTGGTTTTTGTACACATTCCGTAGCTTCCTACCCTCTACACTGCACTATCCTGGTGCTTCCATGGCAACCAGTAGTAAACTTAAGACCACTAAAGACCTCCATTGACCAGTATTGAGCAATTCAAGTATCATGAGGTGAACTGTTGTTACTGTTGTGAATGCAGGGTACTGAAACAAATCGAGTGTGCCAATACTCTACCCTTAATAGAAAACAGTTATAGACAGATGTTATAACACAACAACATACAAGAAATCACTATTTATCACTGATGACTCATCATAAAAAAAGACATTTAAAAAGAAAGAGTTTGCAGTATTGGTTTATGAAATGGCAGATATCTGACTCCTGCGATTACATTTGATGAGTCAATGGCCTGCAGCACATGTAGCTCCACATACATGTACCAGTTTGGGGTTCATGGACAGAAGAGTTCCCACAGTTTGGAACAAGATGTGGGATCCTGGATGTGTTACCGTACCGTGCTGTACCACACTCTCCGGTGGAAATGTCTACATTAAACTTATCTGAATACAGTTAGCATTAGTGCGTTTAACTTCTGCAGCTTATTTTACTTCGTGTGTATGAGTGTGTGTGTGTGGGTGTGTGTGTGTGTGACCTGCTGACGGCTTGCTGTATGTGCCGTAACCAGGTGCTTCGGTCATCTTTGGAAGCTGCGTGCAGCTCGTACATCTCCGGTGGGCTGAACTCACTGCTGATGAGGAACAAGCCTCGCTCCTGATTAGCTATGTCCCTGACCAACAGGTTCTGTAGTGGAACTACTGCAGACTTATCCTATGCAGAAATGAAAAGAGAGAAATAGAAAAGGGGGGGGGGGGGGGGGGAGGCAGGAAGAGAAGATAAATAAATGTTTGTTACATCGGAAAACCCGCATCAATTATGAATGCAGCTGCACTGAGATTATTTGAAAGGAGGCCAACTAAACACAATCTGCAACAAAACCGCTGTTGAGAGACAGAGCTGTTTGGATGATGTGTAAAAGGAGTGAGTTATTTTTGTGTGTATGAGCCAAAAAACTGTATGTTGTCTCACCAAATTGGCAAAGATGTATCTTTGATCTTTCTCTTGCAGGAACACTAGTATATCAGTCATGAGGAGAACTTGAACATCTACAGGAAGCAAACAACGTGTTAAAACACACATGCTCACACACACACACACACATGATGCTGCAAATAGTTTTTAGGTCTTATAGTGAGTCCAAAAGTAATATAACAGAAAATCCATAACCGTAAATCACAGACAAAGGCCCTTTTAGATTTTACAGGAAAAAAGCTACAGAAGTGAGACTGAGAAAAAAAAACAAAGGTTTCTTTACACATTTTAAAACATTTGTGAGAACATTTGTCCTTTGTCTCTAAATCCCTCACACATCATCACTGCTACCATCTGTCTCCTTTCTCAATCAGACCCATATTATAGTCATATCAAGGAACTTTGTCCTCACACACACACACACACACACACATTTCTCTCCTTATTAGTACCCTTAAGTCTGGAGCTGGGTGTTTTCCACAGCAGTGTGCCTTCATAGATGAGCTGTCTGCGCAGCAGCTCAGCAGGTCTGAACATGGCGTCTGAGCGCAGTTTGGCCTGAGAACGTGGGTCCAGCCTGGAGCGGATCTCCTGCAGCCTCTGTGTTCGCTCCAGCTCCAGCACCTGCTGGTCCACACCGCTCAACAGATCGCGCAGCAGTGCCAGAGCCTGTTTCAGCCCTGCCTCCTCCTCTGGATTGTCTATATGGAACATTACATTGACAAAAAAAGTTACACGCAACCAGAATGCTAGCGTAGAGAAACGCTGTTAAAATATGCACTTCTCCATAGATGGCTCCTAAAAAATCTCACCAATGTGAAGACATTTTTTTTCTTTCTCGGCTTTTGTGCAAAATGTGATCAGTGACGGCTGTTCATAAAATTAAAAAATATAATATCTCAACAACTGAACTGTTAGCAACGGATTACATCATGATCATGAAGTCTCAATGGTGGCATAGTAATAGTAATGTGGGACAAATCTTTACACTCACACTTAAAGAAAAATATGCAGCTAAATTTAAAAAATGAAAAATTTTAAAAAGCATTTCAAGTCCCTAATGCTCTAATGGATTTATGCCATGCTCAATTTGAATAGCAAACACGGTAAACAGAAAACTGTGATTAGATGATGCGTCTTTAGTCTGTCTACTTTTAGTTTTGCCTCCAAAGGCATCTTGGGGAAAAGGATGATAATCCACTTCGTTCGTATTCTTTACACCCATGATGACGTGGTACAGATTCGTCAGCAACACTGGCTAAAAAAAAAAAAAAACCCCGAATGGAGAATAAATCCAGCGTTTTCAGTCTGAGTTATCACCGGACACGACTGCCACTGATTGGCTGCGTGAATCTACAGTCTGGGATGGAAAGAAATCAGCTCCAGCCTCACTTCTTCATGCTATTATTATGATCATTGGTGGTGCCACAAATGTCCAAAATAATCTTCATTAACATCAAATAATCTGATGATTTTTATCTCTGAAAGACGGGAGGATTTAGCCCTGCTAGCCCATTTATGCCAGCTGCCCCTGGTCTTTATAGTAGAATATCTGTAGATATTTATAGACAATCTACAGCTTGGGTCATAAGTTTACGTTCGCCTTGCAGAATCTGCGAAATGTTAATCTTTTTTTTTTTTTTTTTTTTAAATAAGACTGATCATAAAAATTGCATTTAGTTTTTTATTTAGTACTGCCCTGAAAAAGCTATTTTAGATATAACAGATGTTTACATATAGTCCATGATACCAATAATAACTGAAATTACACAAACGAACCAGTTCAGAAGTTTACATACGCTTGATTCTTAATACTGTGTGTTACCTGGATGATCAACGACTGTGTTTATGTTTTGTGATAGTCGTTCATTTTGTCTTAGTTGGTGATAGTTGTTATTATTTTGTCTCCTGGGAAACATGTAAATATCTTATGTAGCTTCTGAAGGGCAGTATTAAATGAAAAAAAAAAAGATCTTTAAACAAAATAAGAACAATTTACACTGTTCATCCTGTTCAGAAGTTTACACCCCTCCGGCTCTTAACGTATCGTGTTGTCTTCTTGAGCATCAGTGAATGTTTGCACCTTTTGTAATAGTTGTGTTTGAGTCCCTCAGTTGTATTCAGTGTGAAAAGACTCACAACATTGGATCTCAACATCATATAGTCGCTGTTGGAAAGGGGTCAATTATGCAGAAGATGCTGGAAAAGCAAAGAATGTGCAGGAGCTGGAGGATTTTTCTGAAGAACAGTGGGCAGTTTAACTGCTCAGGACAAACAAAGGACTCATGAACGACTATCACAAAACATAAAAACAGTAGTTGATCATCCAGGTAACACTCACACGGTATTAAGAATCAAGCATATGTAAACTTTTGAACTGGTTCATTTGTGTAAATTCAGTTATTATTTTGTCTTGTGGACTATATGTATATATCTGCTATGTGAAATATGTGAATTCAGGGCAGTACTAAATAAAAAACGATACGTCATTTTTATGATCCCTCTTATTTATTTATTTTTTTTTAATTATTAACATTTTGCAGATACTACAAGGTGTATGGAAACTTATGACGCCAAATGTATGTGCTAGACTCAGAACAGCACAAGAAGACACTTTACTTTTACTTTCATTCCAGGTGATTCTGCACCATGGTTGTGTTCCTGAATCACACACTTCAGGACACTTTTTAGTGCACCACTTTCCAAATGTGTGTCAGTCTCACACAGCAGCTGCATCATTTTACTTAATTTACTTTCTTATTTTACTGTAAATGTTGGAGAGTTTTGATAACTTATGAATGTAAGACACACTTAATACAATGGCGTTCCAAAAGGTTTGCGGTGTGCGAGCTGTGCGTGATATGTCCTGTTCACACTGTTACCACTATGATGGCTCACCCTTGGTATTGTCGAGGATGCGTTGCACCAGTACAGGATACTTAGTGATGCGTTGGGTGACCAGCAAAATGCACTCCTGGAAACCGTGACGACGCAACAGAGGACCTCGATTCACCCTCTGAGCATGTGGGGGCGAGAGAGAGAGAGAGAGAGAGAGAGAGAGAGATGTAGGCAGTGTAAAAATGGATGCAAGTAAACCTACAATCATTCTGTAAGAATGTTAACTCAGTGACTAACTGTGAATGTACTGAACATTAAAATTTCATATTACAATAATTGTCCTTTTATCATGATTTATTATTCGTGGATAGCAAGAACATCAAGTTACATATGCCTACATACTGGCTAAATTGAACTACTTGATAATGCTTTGCAACAGTATACGTGCAAGCGTGCACCCAGACCATCCCAGAACCAGTGCTACAAAAAACTCAGCAACACCTTTCTGCAAACCAGCACTGGTGTTCAAGTGTAGGCCACAAACACCAATCTGATAAACATCCACGTTTCTTATCATTTTAATGACAGATTGTAGCATTGTACTTCTTTTTTCTTTTGATTAAAAACCATCTAAACATTCAAAATGGTTTTTTTTCTTCCCAAGAGAATACCTAAAAAACTGATGAGTCATGCTACTATGCCAACATGCAGGCAGCAAGGCTATTAGCACATATAACACCCACTCCCATCCAGCTGTACATCAATGTCCTCCCACTGCAGTAACACACACACACACACACACACACTGCATGTCTCTTGTTTGACTAGCATTACAGGGTTATATAAACACACGCACACTAACACACACCTCGTTTATCTCATCACATCGCATACGGCTTATCTCTCTCCTTGATCCTGCTCATGAACTAATCTCTCTATTTGTCTATTTCTCACACGCTGAGGTCCGCTGTGTTTGTTCAATTTGTTTGCACACTTTGGTCAATTTAAAAGTCACATTTTAGAAACTGTTCCAAATTTCAAAATGCAATTTTAAACCGAGCAACCTGGAAACAACAATACTTTACAAAATGTTTTAATTAAGTATGTATCACAAAACCAAACGGTCATAAATCTTCAATCATTAAAGAACGACCACAAAAAACCCACAAAATTCAGGTATTTAATGTTGACTGGAGCGATATGTATATATATATATATACCAGGACTTTACAGTACGCTCCACAGCATGCAGTCCTGTAAGATACGCAAGTCATTTCCCCTCTACACCAGCAGAGTTACCTTATCTGCATCCCCTGCCTGATTTGCACCATGTATGTGCACTGAAAACAGGACAGAGGATGTGGATCAGGTAGGGATGATGCTGCCTGATCTGTACCACGCATGCGTTATTGGTTTATGGCACGATTCAATCCGCTGTGCGTACAATCCATGCGCTAAACCGTCGTTTTACGAAACCTGAGTGCCCACAGTTATAAGGTACAAATGCAATCCCTGCAATATGAACTTTTATGAAACATAAAAGGCATAATGTTAAAAAGTCTGCTATTATGAATAATGGTCTGCCTCCATTTTGCTTTCTTGAAAAAAAATACATTTATTATCACCCGATTAAGAGAATTTTGCAATTGGGGATAAACTCTTCCTGCACAAGCTATTTTTGCAATGTTTTCATATTTTTTACATTCCCACAAAATGTCATAACATGCGGTGGACGAGTTACAACATACACGGTATGAGTATGAGTTATTTGGAAATGTCATAAAATGTGTTGTTATATCATCACACATACTGTCAGGTCCATAAATATTTGGACACTGACAAAGTGATTATTATTTTAGCTGTCTACCACAATATATTAGAGTTAAAATTAAATATGAGCTTAAAGTGCAGACTTTCAACTTTAATATGAGGTTATTTACAGTACATCCACAGGGGGTGAACGGTGTAGGAATGTTAACCACCCCCCCTTTTTAAGGCACCAAAAGTAATTTGACAGTTGGTGGCTTGGCTGTTTCATGGCCAGATGTGTGTTATTCCCTCATTATTTCACTTACAAGTAAGCAGATAAAAGGTCTAGAGTTGATTTCAGTTGCTGTTAACTCTATCTGCCAGAGAATCAAGCCATCATCGGGCTGAAAAATCAAAACAAACCCAACAGAGAGATAGCAAAAAAAAGTAGGTGTGGCCAGATGAACTATTTGGTTTTTTCTTAAAACAAAAGCATGCACTGGTGAGCTCAGGAACACCAAAAGGCCTAAGAAAATCACAGAAAACATCCATGGTGGATGACAGAACAACTCTTTCCCTGGTGAAGAAACATTCCTTCACAACAGCTGGTCAGATCAAGAACATCCTCCAGGACGTAGGCGTATCTTTGTCAAAGTCAACAATCAAGAGAAGACAACCACAAGATGTAAGCTACTGGTAAACATCAAAAACAGGAAGAGCAGATTAGAGTTTGCTAAAACCATCTAAAAAAGCCCATATGTTTCTGGAACAACATTCTGTGGACATATGAGACAAACATCAACTTCTATCAGAATGATGGGAAGAGAAGAGTATGGAGAAGGGAAGGAACTGCTCATGATCTGAAGCGTACCACCTCATCTTATGCCGCGGGCATGTACGGCTGCCAATGGAACTGATTCCTGTGTATTTATTGATGATGTGACTGCTGCCAAAGGCATCAGGATGAATTCTGAAGTGTATGGGGTTATATTATCTGCTCAGATTCAGCCAAATGCTTCAAAACACTGCACAATGCTTCGGCCATGGCCAAGTCAGTCACCAGACCTAAAACCAGTCTAACATGTATTTCAATTGCTGAAGCCAAAAGTGAAGATAAAACACCGCAAGAACAAGCAGGAACTGAAGACAGCTGCAGCAAAGGCCTGGCAGAGCAGCACAAGGGAAGATGCAAAGGATTTGCAACTAAGTATTAAAAAATGGCAGTTTAATTTATGATTATGTTAATTTGTCCAATTACTTCTGGTCCTTTAAAAAAGGTGAGTTTATGGTTTAATATCCTTAAATTAAAGCTCAAAGTCTGCACTTTGAGCACATATACTTTATACTTTATTTCATTTCAACTCCAATATACTGTGGTAGACAGCTAAAATAACAATAAATTTGTCACTGTAAAAATATTTATGGACCTGACTGTATACCTGGTATCATCTCTAGCAATACATCCAGGGAAATATCTCTTCATAACGTTTCTCCATCTCTGATGGTCCTTTGCAAGGACTGCCAGGCAACCTGCATTCATTTCCTCCAAGACAGACATCTCAACTGATGAAGTGGTTCTCAGAGAACCATTCAGAAAAGTAAAGCAAACAGAGATTTCAATAACAAATCCTTGTGTGAATGGATGGTGACCCATTCAACGCTGGAAAGCAGCAAGATGACTAATCCAAACATGCCAGGCTTTAACAACCCTCTTTCTTGGGCTAAATCTTTAATACAATTAATCAAGAACTCCCATGGTCACCATTATTGTAGATGGCTGCAGGAAATTTCGGCACCCCTCTGACATGGTACTATAATAGTAGCCTCCAGAACAAAGATGTTCCTCTGACATCTCCATTGCCTTACAGAGGTTATCCAAATAAATTAACAAATGTTGTATTCTTTTTGTTTTCAAATGCATGATTTAAAATAAAAGAAGAAATTCATAAAGAAAATAATCTGTATTCCATCCATCCATTCTCTGTACTGCTTATCCTACGCACAGGGTCGTGGGGTAACCTGCAGCCTTACCAGGTAACTCAGGGCACAAGGCAGGGGACACCCTGGACAGAGTGCCAACCCATCGCAGGGCACAATCACACACACACACACACACACACACACACACTAAGGACAATATTGAAATGCCAATCAGCCTACAGCACATGTCTTTCCCTTCTTGAGGGGGGGAGGTGAGACCAGAGTACTCGGTGGAAACTCTCGAAGCACCGGGAGAACAGGCACGCTCCACGCACACAGATTCGAACCCCCAACCCCGGAAGTGCGAGGCAACAGTGCTAAGCACTAAGCCACTGTGCCCCCCAGTCTGTATTCCATTTGGATGTATAAAGATTGGAGAAACAAATCCATATAAAGACATACTGGGCTCTTGCCTTTAAAAGGTCATTTGTAAGGTCGCTGTTCCTTTGGAATGGAACTCACTTTGGCTGCTTCATGCCAACATAGCTGCTGGCAACACTCACACTGTTAATACTGCTAAATATGTCCTGATCTGCAGTTATATCAGCCTGGGTTTTATGCAGTTTAATGGAATTATTTTCCACAACTATATCTGCAATGGCAACCTCCTGTTCAGCACTGAACACCTTCTCTCTGTCACCAGTATGAGGTAGATTCTGAAAAGTCACTACAATACTAAGTTCTTGCTTATTGCCTTTGGTCTACGTCAGTCATGCTTTCAACTCATGCTATTTGCCCTCATTAATACTGTGACTAAGACTGGGGGCAGTCGTGGCCTAACGGTTAGAGAGTCGGGCTTGTAATTTGAAGGTGAACCTGAAGGTTGTGGGTTTGAGTCTCAGGTCTGGCAGGGATTGTAGATGGGGGGGAGTGAATGACCAGCGCTCTCCTCCACCCTCAATACCACGACTGAGGTGAGACCCTTAAGCAAGGCACTGAACCCCAAACTGCTCCCCGGGCACCACAGCAAAAAAGGCTGCCCACTGCTCCGGGTGTGCGTTCACGGTGTGTGTGTGTGTGTGCACTTAGATGGGTTAAATGCAGAGCACAAATTCTGAGTATGGGTCACCATACTTGGCCACACATCACTTACTTTCACTTAATGGTCTAATTTAATTTTTAATGTTTATAACAAATGGCACATGGGATTGACATCAGTGTTAAAAGGATGTATCAGTATGAAAAGACTTAATGTTAGCATATGTACTAATGTACATGTTTCTTTGTAAAAATCTGTGTTAACTATTTTGAAGAAAAATGAAAGCAACGGGAAAGCATGAACATGAAAAGGTTTATACAATTAAGTATAAATGGTATAAAAAAGTTGAGCCGTGGCTTATGAATGAAATGCCCTTACCCGTATGAAGTACTGCAGTCTCTTGTCTCTAGCCAGTAGCTCTTTATACAGTTTTACAGCTTTCAAGTGACCGCTGCAGAATTCAGCATAGGTCTTCCTCATCTCATCAGCATACTGACCTGAAAACTGAAACACACGTAGAATGATACAGAGGTGCAGAGATCATTAGCATTGTTTTCTCTGAAAAGCATTCAATCCTCCCACACAGAGCATTTGCACTGGGCATGTCACAATATCTCTCGCTTACAAGGACTAATTTATCATAACTGAATACAACATTTTGTTCAGCTGATAGTGTTACTCTTTAGCTGTTTAAAAAAGTACTACACAGAACTAAAATGTACCTAAAATTTAACTTGTTTGAGAAATATAATTTCCTAAATGGAAAGAAATGAAACTGTACTTGGTAGTGCTCTTAGACCATTAGACCATATTGTTTCATGATACCTTCACACTCCCACTAAATTCTCCACACACACACACACACACACACAGACACACTATGCAAATAGAAAACACATTTTCACCCACACACCCAAAAACAAATTATGTAAAGTGGTGTTGTACAGCACTGACTCTCAAGCCCAAAAGATACCAATGGCAAGTTGTTTTTTTTGGGGGGAATTTTCCCTCCATTTTCTCCCCAAATTGGTCACCCTATACCCAGCTCTCCCCTATCACAGGACAGCCACCAACCGGGGAGGATGAAGGCTGGCACATGCTTCCTCTGAGACACGTGAAGCCAGCCAGCTGCATCTTTTCAATCTGCTGCTCATGCTGCGTCACAGGGTGGCGTAGCACACTCAGAGAATCTATGCTATCTACCCTCTTCCACATACATGAGCTCAGAGATTCCCATGATTGGCTAGCGTCACTGTGATTGACAGGGGAGAGAGAGTATGCCATCCCTCCAAGCCAGAGAGCACGGCCAATTATGCTCCGTTGGCTCGCAGTCACAGATGGCTGTGGTATCGTCCAGATGCGACCTCTCGATCTCCTGATGATACAAATTACACATTATATTGAGATATAAATTAAAGTTAGGGCTGCACGATATTGAAGAAAAACGCGATATGCGATAACTTGTTAAATAATGCGATATGCGGTACTATAATGCTATAAGTGTGTAAAATCAATTTAAATTATGTATATATATTTATACATTTAAAAACTGAAAATGACATAACCACCATAAATGTTTCATGTTCTTTTGAGGAAAATAAAAGCAACCTCTGCTGTCTGCATCGCCCTAAAACTTTGAATTTTTCGTAACTTTTTGAAGTATTAAAATCATTCCGTTATGCATATCGCGATATTTACATTTGCGATATTTTGATCATTTCGATATATTGTGCAGCCCTAATTAAAGTGCTGATCTGTTCTGATCTGGGTACACCATACACAGATCCATGCACCAAAAACAGATCCATAAATCTTCTGGCCACAGTAGCCTAACCCAAAACTCTAACCCTAACCCACACACACACATGTATATACATATATATATACATATATATATACATATATATATATATACATATATATATATATATATATATATATATACACACACACACACACACATGCATGCAGCTACCTGCTGCAGAAGGATGTCGCTGATGCGGCTGATGGTAAAGTTGTGTGTGCTGTCGGGCTGCAGGCAGTGCTGCCGACGGTTGAGCAGCTGTGCGAGGAAGCGAGTATGTATCACAAGAAGTTTCTCCAGACAGGGGAAAAGTACGTGAACGACGCCCGGCTCCAGCTGCACCTCGTCCAGCATGCCCCGGCGGAAAACTCCATCCATGATGCGCAGTGTGCGCACGTGATGCAGCTCTGTCTGGATCAGCTCTAAATGAGTAAAATAGAAACGGACATTTAGAAAGGGCTTACACTTAGACGACAGATCTTGCGCTATCCAGGATTAGGTAAAATAGCATTATCGAATATTATGCCCTGAGGTTACAGTTTCACAGACTTTACAGCATTGGTGTAAATCCTGCCAAAAAGCACTGATAATGTGTTTAAATAAGTTTTTTTTTTAAGTTTATATAGAGAAAGTAGAATTTTTGTGTGAGCACAAGCTACAGATGAGGTGTTTTATAGCTTTTTAACATTAGCATGAGGAACACTAATGATTTCACTATGAACTACAAAAAGGAAAATATGAGAAAATTTAAAAAAAAATATACAGTATTGCAAATAACACAATACAATGGCCATCTCAGTAGAGCACATCTGATCCTCTCTCTCTCTCTTTCTCTTTTTCTCTCTCTCACCATAGATGACATCCTGTCTCTTGATGACATCTTTGCGGTGAGTCTGTAGGTAGGCGGAGTCAACCACCATGCTCCAAGAGTCCGCCTCAAAGTCCCGCCCCTCAATTTCTAGCTCCTCCAGCACTGAGGCATAGTATATCTCTCCTACAGAAAAAAGAAGGAGTTGTTTTCTAATTCAAAAATCAAATGTTTGGATAGGAACACAGGAAAAATCTGATATGTTGTAATATGGTCTATAAATGGGGATCTAAATAATGTGCATTCTAAACGAGGAAAGAGCTGTGAGGGCCGGTTTTAAGCTAGCTGCATGTGTGTGTGTGTGTGTGTTTGTGTGTGTGGGTGTGTGTACCCTCGTCGTTGAGTGATTCCATAGACATGGTTCTGCTCCTGAAGTTTAGCGAGTCTGTGGATTGAGACAAGATCCTGCGCAGCCCCAAGGGAGAGTCATCACTCAGTGTCCTACACACGCCAAGTGCATGTATACAGGCACAATTGCACACACATGCACCCCACATATGCATGTACCAAACAACCGACAACAACAAAAAAAAAGTAAATAAATTAAATTGCAGGCACAAAGGAACAAATGCTAACAATGATGATGATGAAATATAAAGCCACAAAAAAAAAACAGAGACAGCGTACAACAATATGAAAATGAAAAAATGTGACACACAATAACTACTTGAGATTCTTAATACAGTAAGAATGTCACTGGAATGTGAACTTGCAGTTGGATACACGTCACATTCAAAATAAAAGGGAGTGACGCAACCACGTAGGTTTGGTATTAAACAACACGCATATGGAATTTACAGTACGGCATCATGACCTCATCGCCAATAGGGATGGGATGAGTGACTCACCCCGCAATGTTATTAGTAGATACGCTTTTGGACAGCAGGAGGGAAGAGCGTCCACGGCGGGAACCGAGCAGTGATTGGCGCAGACTGTCGGAGGGGTAGATGGCTGAGCTTGGACGCTCTTTCAAATGTGCTAAAGGGATAAGAATAAATCGGTAAGATTCCACAACACTCCTGGACCCCAAACACCCAGCATGACTAATCGAAACCCTTCCCAACACCCACACCACTGCACTGCACACCTTCATTCATCTCCTGGACTTTATTATGTCCTCAGAGGCAATGCCATTATGCTGCTGTGGGACACTTTTTACTACCCATCCTGTTGTTACACTTTTCTCCATCCTGCTCTATACTTCTGATCATATGCTGCAGTGACTACACAACTGCACAGTTACAGTATGTTCAACTTCAGCCATTCCATATAACCCATCACATACTGCTTTATGTATGCACTTTATGTAGTCCTCTTTATCCTGCTACAGTATGGTATAGTCCTGAAGAAACACCATTCCGTTCAGGTTTTATGGCAACATGGCAATCAAACCCACTTAAAAGATGGAGAAGGAGAGGAACAAGATAGGCTTGACGACGATAAAGGATAAGGGGAGAAAATTATTTGGAAAGAACGCGAAATAAGAGCGAAAATGAGAGTACAAGTAAAAGACAAGAAAAACACAACAGAGAATCCCATCCTATATTATTAACACGCCCACGTCAACTTCTCCCCATGCCTCAGAAGCACACAGATCAAGTGGCTACTTGCAGCACAAGAAAGTGTAAAGAAAAAGGATTATAGTCAAAATGTATCCATTTCATGTATATCATCTAGCAAAGTACTAAAGAAAGTCAGCAATACATGGTTGTTAGCTTCACGTGATGGAATAAAGTAGGACAGAGGTGCAAGCTTTTTGGATCATGGTCCGGATAGCGAAGTATTTCCGCAGAAATGACTGTAGCGGTGCGTTCAGTGTGAAAAAGCCTGGCTGTAGTTCAGCGCATGAACCAGAGCAGCTTCTCTACCAGATGCTCTGCTGGGATTTATCCAATCACTGCATTTATGTAAATTATTCAGCTGAAGGCGGCTCATCGGACCAGAAGCTAGCTACAGAGCTAGCAACGTTTAGTCATAAAGGAAAGAATTTTCATAGATTTTTCGTTTTTTTTTTTTTTTTTAATTTGTCTGGTCTGATAGGTGAAGTGACGAAATGTCATGTACAAAAAAAAAATCGATAATTAAAACAGAAGATGAATGGACAGAGAAGTATGTGTCTATTCAGTCCGCTTCAAGCTCAAAACCGATTTGCTCAGGGTTTGTGGTGTGAGACAAAAGGTAATGTGAAGCACCATGAGCTAATCGTTAATTGTTAAGCATTGTCTCCATTCAGCCATGCTAGCTGCTTATTCAGACCTATCCAAGGAAAGAATTTAATGAAACTAAATCTAAGGAAATCATTTTAACGAAACTGGACCTAAACAAATTTGAGTCATTAAGTAGGGAAATGATACTTAAGATGGAATTCCCCTTAAGGCAAAAATACGGAGCGACAAGGGTATGTTACAAACGGCATTAGACCACAATTACTTTTTTAAAATTACTCAAAAACACACGAACGCAATCTGCTCATGTCAAAATGATTGGACTCACTCTTATTCCGCAGTGTCACTGTTCCACTGTAGGACGAGCTGTTACGCATCAGTGCCAGCTTCTGTTGCTGCAGGAAGTCATAAACATTACATACACATTATAAAAGAGCAGACTCGAAAACTGAAAAACTGGAGATGTCAATATTTATCAGTACATAGCACAGAACAGTCTACATAAACATTGACTGACAGTGTATATGAGTGCTGTTAAAGCGTAATGTACAGAACTAAAAAAAAAATATATATTATTTTAACTGCTTTGGCAATAATCATAGTAATCATACTTTCATTCATTAACAGAATTCCCATGATGATATTATTTAGCATTTAAGTCAAATCAGGAGTTCTGGATACGATTTTGGATGTGATATTGTTCTATCCAGAATTCCATGGCTTTATATGGTCTGCTGTATATTATTATCCAGTGTGAGAATAACAATAACAATAACTTTCAGCAGTTCATCTAAAATTACCACTGATTCATTCACACAAGCGTAAAAAGTGATAACACCAGGGATTGCGTATTGTACATGTCAGACGTGTTAGAACGCTTCTTCTCGTACCCGCTGTTTCATTTTGACACAGTTGGGCAGGGAGTCTCTGCAGCGGTTGTGGATGGTGACACTGCAGGCTGGAAAACAGAGAGGAAGCGTTACTTCATTCGTCTGACTTTCTCACTCAGTCTCTAAGCACAGAAATTGCTTTTTCAGCATCCATACACCACTATGGAACACTCTGTCTGTTTCCATCTAAAGCCACTATAAGTGCAGCAAATAACAGTTCCCGTGTACGGCACGCAGAAAGCAAATTCCCTTACAGAATAAATTGTACAGTCTCATTTTAAAACAGCATAATAAAAGTTCAGGATAAATTGTGGACATACAGTACCGATCTTTTGTCTCTCCCTTTCTTTCTCTTTCTCTTGGCCACTATCCATGGGTGTGCTGAAACCTGGGCTTCTGTTCTGCTTTTCTCTGTGTCTCCTTTCTGGACGTTTCTCTTGTAATGGCTTCTCCAGTGTGCAGTGTTTGCTCGGCCTATTGTTTGAGAGCAGTTCTACTTCCTGTTTTGAGGCTGGCTGGGAAGGAATGAGACTCGGGGCCCTGTTGGGCTTTCCCCGACACCTCCTTCAAACACACTTTTTTCCCCATTTACTTAGGTAACGCATTAGCTCCACAGACCCGACCCCACACTTAAGTTGATAAGCTGATACACACTCCATGAACTGATTTACAAACAGCCCTGTTGCTGTGCATTGCTTAACAAATCTTTGTTTTCTTCATCTGAACGGCATTTTCTGTTATAATCTTGTATTTTACTTGCTGTTTTACAACGTCATATTTGTGTGCAGCTGAACATAGACTAGCCAGAGGTTTTGGAAGGACTCAGTCGAGAATCAGCAATACAGCGCACCAATCTATATAACCTCTGTTAAAACCACTAGAGACAATGTCCGGTCTTTTTCCAATCAGATTCCTGTTCTTGGCTGATAGGAGTGGAACCTGAATGTGTCTTCTTGCTGTTGTAGCCCATTCGCCTCAAGTTCGACATAGTGTCTGTTCTGAAATGGTTTTCCTCTCACCACGGTTGTAAAGAGTGGTTATTTGAGTTACCAAAGCCTTCCTGTCAGCTCAAACCAGTCTGCATGTTTTTTGTTTTTTGCATCTTTCTGTGTAAACTCTAGAGACTGTTTTGTGTGAAAATCCCAGGAGAACAGCAGTTTCTGAAATATTCTTGCTGTAACCAGCTCGTCTGGCACCAACAGCCATGCTTCAATCAAAGTGAGTAAGTGTATTTATCAGTTATTACAAATTTTTGTCAGATTATTTCTGAATAAGATTAGGTCATACAGTTGTTGTTGTTCTTTCGGCTGCTCCCAGAGGAGTTGCCACAGAAGATCATTGGTCCGCATATTTGATTTGGCACAGCTTTTACATCGGATGCCTTTCCTGACGCAACCCTCCCCAATTTTATCCAGGCTTGGGACCGGCACTGGGAGTGCACTGTCTTGTGTAACCCCAGTGGCTGGGGTCGGTTCCCTGGCTATGAATCGAACCTGGGCCATGGCGGCGAGAGTGCCGAGGCCTATCCACTTGTTTTCCAGAGACCAGGATAAGGTCACACAGTAATTCACTAAAATGAAAATGTTTTCATAGGCCAAACCAACCTAAAAATCAGATTCACAAGTTTTGCTAACAGTGATTTTCTTCATGCTTCCCTCATACGCTGTTGATCAGTTACAGCAGACTGGCATTTCTCACCATATAAATCAAGGGCATTCACAGCACCGCTGATTTACGTTTAGTGATGCTCACCGCTTAACTCACATAGCTGAAAATGACAAAATGATTAATGGTGAAAGAGCGTCTCCCTACTATTGCTTTTCCAAGATTCAATTCAATTTTATTTGTATAGCGCTTTTAACAATGGACATTGTCACAAAGCAGCTTTACAGAAATAAATGGAT
>CM075031.1:10300735-10323189 GCA_037576675.1 Pangasius sanitwongsei | reverse complement strand
AGAAGTCCGGTTGGTTAAAATCTATCCACTGTCCACTGATGGAGTCCTGAGTATGAAGGTGCTCGTGGCAACCGCAGTCCCAAAGCCACTACAGCAATTGCAATCCCAAGCCATTACAGTACAGCTCCCCATATGTGATCCCCAAGCCATCTCCACAGCCCCCAGGTGGCTCCATCCCCAGCAATCCAAATGCTATATATCATATATATATAAATATCAATAACTAACAATTCTAGGGTCCAAATCAAGCTATCCAGTCACTTCCTGTTCATTTATAGTCTACTGTGTGTTACCAGACCATGTTAAAATTTTGAATTTACAGAAACTTTGAGAGTCACAGCACCATTTATTTTTTACTACAGTGTGTGTATGTGAGTGATATCTATGAGCATGTAGTCCATGTTTAAGTCTTATCAGTGATGGGTTGATAGTGTCTAGATGGTGAAAAAAGCAGTCATGGGATGAAGAAGTTGAGAACAATGGCGAAATAAAGAACAGGGGTGAACTGAGTGACACCAAAACAGGAAAGGGTGTGTGTGCAAATTCAACTGAAGCTGAAACAAGCTAGTTTTTTAGCACAGATGTTTCATTTTCAGTACATGGCTCAAAATGGCTCCTGCTTTCTGAATCTCACTCTGTGTGTAAATATGCCGTGTTTGGAGGACTGGGGATCAACGTCGATATTAAAATGTGTGTGTGTGTGTATTTTTATGCTGTATGGTCATTTTGCTTAGCCTCCCATTTTTAAGGAAAGAATGTGTGGGGGTGTGTATGTAGTGTTTTAGGGCTGGACCAGTGAGAAATTCATGTTGTGTTAACCATACAAATAAGTGAACAAGTGTGTGTGTGTGTGTATATATATATATATGGAGGTGTGTGGGAGTACTGGGCACATTATCTCTGTGTCTCTCTCTGCCAGATAAACCTGCTCTATGACTCCAGATAGCAGAGTGTGTTATGGAATGTGAAAAGTGTGTGTTACTTTTCAAATCTTGGTATCGCGCACTCCCACATGATTCAAGCCGTGCTGCCTGGGAAGGTAATCTTTGTGAGACGTGTTTCATCGTGTTTAGGAGTGTGTGAGGACCAAAAAGGGCCAAATGTCCTCACACTTTTATCACCGTTCCTCCCAAACCTGTTTTTAAAGCTAGCTAAATGAGCCTAAATATGTTCTAAATATGTTCATGTTTTTCCAGTGTTCAGCTGTTCAGATTCCTGTTTTTGGCTGACAGGAATGTAACCCTATGTGGTCTTCTGCTGTTGTATCCCATCCACCGCATAGGTCAGTGTTGTGCACTGTGTTCTGCTTTTCTGCTTAGCACAGTTGTAAAGAGTGGTTATTTGAGTAGCCTTCCTGACAGCTCGAACCAGTCTGGCCATTCTCCTCTGACCTCTCTCACTGACAAGGCGCTTCCGCACACAGAACTGCCGCTCACTGGATGTTTTCTGTTTTTCTGTGTGAAAGTCCCAGGAGATTTTCTGAAATATTCAAACCAGCCCATCTGGCACCAAAAACCGACAACCATGCCACATTCAAAGCCACTGAAATCACATTTTCCCCATTCTGATGTTTGACGTGAACATTACCTGAAGCTCTTGACCTGTATTACGTCATGTCTTAACTGCCTGTTTTCCTAAACATTTCAGAGACCGTTAAGTTCTGCGTAAACGTGTGTGTGTGTGTGTACATGTGTGTGTGTATTTGTACGACTCACTGGGGCAGCTGAGGGCCTCCTTGGCTGTGATGCTCTTGTTGCAGGCGGAGCAGAGTGTGGTGCCGCTCACGGTGAGGGAGGTAAAGAGGTGGCCGTTTGTGTAGCGCGCCTCCCTCTCTCGCGCCTCTCTTTCTCTCTCCCGCATCCTCTCTTTCTCCTTATTCTGAAAAAAAAGGAAGTCTTTACAGCTGATGAAAAGCACCAAACTACTGAGTGGCTCAACATAGCATATTCAGGACAAATCAGATGCCCAGGCACTGGGACAAGACACAGATTGTGTGTCAGGGCTATTTGTTTTTTATTCATGGTCACCCCGGGGACAAGCAGGTTTAAAGAGAAAAATAAATATTCTGCATAAAACAAAAGTTTTCGTTTGGTATGTAGCCATGTGGAAACTTGATGCGCTTCACAGTGGTGTCACACGTAGATGCTGTAACTATAGTGCTACTTGTTTCAGAGTTCCACTGCCCGTCGCACCACACACATCGGCCCAGGCGCAATCCGGTTGAAGGTAGAAATAGTTTTACTAGGTAGATTAATTGTCATTCACCGATGACAGACAATCTTTACAGGATCATAATCATAAAGGTAAAAGAAACACTGAAGAAACCAGGCAAATAATGTTCACTACTGGTATGAATATATATCGGCACGCTCTGTGCTGACTTCGTGATATCTTTTGTTCTTCTGCTCTTCTGTTTTGATAAACATGTTCTGAGCTCGGACACTCCGTGACGTAATCTCACTTTGTGAAACATGTCAACCGCCACTTTTGTTCTCTGCTATAGCTTTTTGTCTGACATCTTTGTTTCTGAAGATACTGCATATAGATAACTATTGCTGAAGATATTGCATATAGATAACTATTGCTGAAGATATTGCATATAGATAACTATTGCTGAAGATACTGCATATAGATAACTATTGCTGAAGATATTGCATATAGATAACCATTGCTGAAGATATTGCATATAGATAACCATTGCATATAGATACTACACCATTTTTTGTATAAATACTCCCTGTCTGCCTCAGTAAACTTTGAAGAACTTTTGCTATTCAAACACTGACTCTGTGTGTTTCTTTGGCACTCTCTTCCCCAGCCGGTACAGAGCAGCAGCATGAACACAGATTTCTTCCTGATTCTAAGTGAACCCAGGAAAATCTATCAGCTACAAATTTGTCTCACACTATATAGCCAAAAGTATGTGAATATCTGACTGTCACACCCATATTTTGGTCTTCTCCAAACTGTTGTCACAAAGTTGAAAGCAGGCAATTGTCTACGATGCATTTGTGTGCTGTAGATTTAAGATTTTCGTTCACTGGAACTAAGAGGCCCAAACCTGTTCCAGCATGAGAATGTGCCTGTGAAAAACGCGAGCTCCATGAAGGCATAGTTTGCCAAGGTTGGAGTGGAAGAACTCGAGTTCTCCTGCACAGAGCCCTGACCTCAACCCCACCGACTGCACCCCAGACCTCCTAAATCTGGAATGGGATGTTCAATAACCACATATGGGTGTGATGGTCAATCTTTTGGCCATATCGTGTAACTGTCCTGCTAGCACAACACACAATCACCTGATATATATATATATATATATATACCTGGTAAATAAAGGTATATATCAAGAGAAAATAAAGGCTCGAATAATAGTTTTCTGTGCAAGGTGAGGGCAGAAACAAAATATTGGACACCAGGCCAACAACTTGCTGAATTTTTTTTTCACGGTCACAAACATGATGTGCTATATTTAAAACTCCTGTTAGAAGCATATTCATTCTTTTTCACTTAGTCTGTGTTAATGAACTTAACTAACTGGCTATACGTTATTACATTAAGTTACCATTTTTTTTTAGCCTAGTCAATTATTTTCTGCATAACCAAAACATCTGGCCGGGCAGCACACTGGTCTTTGTCTAGTGTGCTAGCTAATAAATTTGAAAAAATGATCTGTCCACCCGTGATACTGTAAAGCAATGTAATACCATGAAAAATACCATAATCTTACACAGATTTCAGAAGAATAAACAAAGCACTTTGATCAACATTTCAGTACCGGAAAATGAAAACACTGCCATTGTCATACTACTGAAAAAAATGTTTGATCATACATGTATAAGTTCAGAACAACAGAAAACAACCTCCTTTAGAACGTACAGATTTTAGTACTTTCAAGATACCCCCCACACACACATAACTTCCAACAAGTGCATGTAGAAACTGATGATATCACTGAGTTCTCTGCTTATTGTGTAAGTGCTGTGAATCAGCCCTCTTGCTCAATAAAGTATACAATCAGCTTATGAATAAGCAATCATTTTATCAGAAAGTAACTTGAACCACTATTTAAAAAGAACTTCTACGATACTACAAGGAGTGGCTTTCACTATTAGGAAAAAAAAAAAGATGACAATGTGTGGAATTATCTTAATATGGCTAAGAGTCACGGACAACCCTGACAAACAACTACTCCTTTGCAAATTCATTCATTCGTCTTTAGTATATTTATTTTTTTAATTATTGGTCAGGGAATATGGTGAATCTGGAGCAAATCCAAGGAATACTGGGCATGAGGTGGGAATTCTCCCTTAATGGTAACGTCAGTGAGTCTTACGGATATGGAGATTAGAAGAACGTTTCAGGCTGTGTAGATATGTACTCGTTTTAATGCTGCATTCGACTTACCTTGGAAGTGGGAATTTGGCGCCCGGAATTACATCATTTTCAACCTCTGTGCGTTTGAGGTACAAAGTGGGGGGGAAAAACATGGATTCCCCCATGTTCATATTTTGTGAACAACAACTGTGATGAGTGATGTATATTTTCCTCCTCAAAACAGCAAACTGTATAGTCAAGTGAATATGTCTGTATGTTGATTGATCTAAAGCTAATACTTGTATATACAGTATAATTCATTTGAAGACGTTACGTTGTTCACTGTTCAGGCTGTGAGTAGTCATTTTGATTTGACGTCACTTGCTGAACTTGGGGTGGAGGAGACCAATCCCAGGTTCCAGAGAAGAAATTCTTAGTTGTGGGAGGGTTTTCTTTATTTTTTTCCTAGTCAGAGGTCAGAAATGGCGAGTTACAACCTCTAGTCGGATGCAGCGTAAGAAAGAGACAGCGCGTTAAGGTTGTCTGACTGTTAGATGGGTGGAACTGTTAGATGGGTGGAGCTGTTAGATGGGTGTGAGGCGCAACTCTAATGGTTGGCCAAAAGTTCTGATCTGACTGTTCTTAATCATGCCACATGGCAATTTAACAGAAATGTATCCAATCTACGACTACATATGAAAGTGGTTCAGGTCTGATTGGAAAAAAATGGATTTCGGTGTCCCCTGGTAAAAATAAAATCAGATCTGTGTCACATTAAGGCAGAAAATCAAATCAGTGTCACTTCAATCTGGTAACATAAATGCAGAGAGAGTGGCTTCAGAGTTTTCGCTTGCTTGCATTCTTAGACCCTGACCCATATGCACAAGCATGAGGATATATTTGTATAATGTAAATGTATCAAATCTAAATGTAATAACTGACTATCACAAATAAAACAGTCTATATTTCCAGCAAACTCCATGAAAACTCAAACCAACCGGCATCTAAACAGCCTTGTTTTTTTAATCGGTCTAAAACACCACCACCCCTCGGTACTCTTCTGTTGCCCCTACTCAACAGCACTATTATTTCCTTACATAATTACAGACCTTGGCTCGAGCCTGCGTATTATACTCTACACACTGAACTGCAATTTTCTGTTAATTGTACATAATGTATATTTTGAAGTGTTATGTATACTATACCCTAATGTATAGTGAGGTCCAACCTTCTGCGCCCACTACCTTCAGTTACAAAAACGGCTATATAACATATTCAACTTTACAGCTATTCTATTTATCATTGTTATTACCTCATTCTTCACAATTATGAGTCAAAATGTTATTTATTGAAGGCAGTAATTATAAAGCAGAACCCACAAAAAACGTAATCATACTAACTGAGTCGGCTAAGATATGACAAAAAGCATGTGTTATAAGGATTTCTCAAGCAGCCAAAACTATATATTTATCTCAGTTTGAAATAATGTATTCTTAAAAAATAACTGTACAGACTGTTTTTCTGTACAGATGCACATTTTTTTTTAAAAAATTAAAATAATTTTTGGCAGGGGGCTCAAACTTCTGCATCTTAATGTATGTAAGCAGTCACTGTACTGCAGTGATGTGACAATTTTACTCCAAATATGAACCAATTCCACATACACAGTAAGCACTGAAAAATAAAAACTGCTGCTGTTGCTTGTGTACACAGAAGAAAAAATGTACCAATTTCCACCGTGATTGCAATACTACTCTATTTCTGGTGCTGCGCCACTCTTTGGGCACGCTGCACAGGAAACAGAGAGCAAGCACTTCCTCTTTCACATCTGCAATGCTTATCGTTAAGGGTTGCCATGGGAACATAGGTACAGGGTGCAAAAAAACTGTGAGAAAAAAAAACCAAAACGAGGCGTTCGGTTTGGTTCAGATCCGTGTGCACCTGCAAACTGAAATTCGACTACAAGTCATGTGACTTCTAGTCGCGTGGGTTGCTTTAACACACACTCCGATGTGTGTGAAGTGAGAAGGCCTTCAACTCCACTGCTCCAGTTTTAAAAAAGCTCCTGTGGCCCTGTGGCCTCAATGTAGTAGCGAGTTTAAATAGCATCAAGAGACTTGATGATTATGATGAAGATGATGACACGACACACACGCCCACACACAAAACTGACAGTTAATGAAGAAGTGGAAAGATGATATCATTACCTGAAGATGGTTTAAGAAGCCTTTAAAGGAAGGACAGAAAAGATGCCGTTTATACCGGCAGTTCTGTCACAACTGTGAAACTATGATGCACTTTTGCCACAAGGGCTGAAGCCAGACCTTTTACAACGGGGTGGCCAGGTTAGGCCTAATGACCTTGCTAGGGTGGCAATCTTGGGTGCGAATGTGTCAAAATACGATTCTGCATCCATAGAAAATGGCGTAATATGGCTGCCGCTATCTGTGCATGCCCTGTGTAGGATAAAAGGCACGCATCATTTGTTTGTTCTCTAGCAAGCTACAGAAAAGTCCTAGCTAATATAACATTAAGCTACGTCTTATGACGTATCCAAGTGCTACGAATTCAATATCAGCAGCTAACGGTAGCTAATAACAAACAGAAGAAATATTTTTGTTGTGGTCATTAGGGGCCTGAAAATAGTTCACTTCTGGATTAGCTAGCTACTCTTGCTTGTAAACTTGGGAATTAAACTACATATACATGAATTTTGTATTTACTGTTTATTTACTTGCTTATTTACACTTATTTTGATATATATTTTTTTTTTCTTACAGGTGAAAAATGGCATTAACGTTGGATGATAGGGTAGAGATCGTGCTTCTTGGTACTCTCGTTGCTTCCTAGCTTTTCGGGCACCCTGTATTATTACATAATGATGATGATGATGTCTTACTGGGGTGGCCGTGCTGCACACCAGGGCATCACAGGCCACCCCTTAGTTTAAATTACTTAAAACTAAACAGATGTGTGCCAGGGGAGATATATGAATAGGTTAGGTTTACATGCTTGCATTTCACTCTCTAGTGTGTGTGTGTGTGTGTGTGTGTGTGTGTGTGTGTGTGCGTGTGCGAGAGAGAGAGAGAGTGAGAGAGAGATGGAGATTGTGATCATCATTTTGGTGTGGATGCTAAAAGAGTAGCCTAAGATTTCTATGGCAACCGTTCTTTTTGGCTCCTGCACACACATACGCACGCACACACACGCGCGCGCGCGCACACATATACTGTAGATTCCCACTCAGTAACACCTACACGAGCTGAGAAGTAGCCTAAGCTGTTTTTAACTCCTGTCAATTATCCAAGACATTCCCATAACATGCCCATTAATATAAACATGTTATTGTACAGAATATTAGAGATTTCCACATATCTATCATTCTATACAATAACATGTTTGTACTAACATGTAGAAATTTCACTTCCTTCATAAACAGGGATTTTAAGTGTGTGTGTGTGTGTGTGTGTGTGTGTGTGTGTGTGCGTGTGTATATATGTGTGTGTGTCTGCGTGTGTGTATATATTTGTGTGTGTGTGTGCTTGTGTGTCTGTGTGTGTGTGTGCGTGTGTGTGTGTGTGTGTGTGTGCACGCGCACGCGCGCTCGCTCGCTCTTACCCGGAGCGTGATCTCCCTCATCCTCTCCTGGCGAACTTTCGACACATCCGCAACTCGAGACATGGCTTGACGCGGTGAGAAAAGTGTAACACGGAGCTCAGATCCTCACAGAATGTCCCGAAGTGAAGGCTGTGTGTTCGCTCTGCTGCGCGTGTAATCGTCTAAGCGTGTAAAGTCATGACTGAGCGTTGTGATTGTAGCGGTGTTTCTTCATGCTGAAGCTCTCCTCCTCTGACTCAAACTGATTTAGTACAGGAAGAGAGAACAGCGCTCCACGAGACCAAACCGCGCCCACACACACACACACACACTGGCTTTAAAGAGCAACACCATTGGGTTTGAACAGAAGTTCAACTTTATCACCCTTTCTTCAGTGGATAGTCTCACCTGTACAGACTTCTACCTAAGAACTGCTGCTGTTATGAGAAACATGATGAGGCTCACACTGAGCATCTTTTCAACACAATTAGTACTGTTTCACTTTGTAGACGGGTAATGATAGACAGTTGCACTGTCCAGTGGGTTCCCTTTTGAGGCTGGTACCTCTCAAGGTTTCTTTCTCATGTCCTCTCAGGGAGTTTTTCCTTGCCGCTATCACTTCTGCTAATTAGCTATTTTAAATTGAGTCCCTTAAATTGAATCAACGGGGTAACGCACTGCAGCGCTGGACCGTAGGCAGGGCACCGGGCCACCAGCAGTGCCATTCTTAGTAGTTTACAAATGAAAACGATGACACAAGGGCTGCCGAGTGGCACAACAGAAATGCACTGGCCCTATCGTCTGGAGATCGAATCCCGATGAGTCCAAGAGAGCAAAATTGGCCAGGGGATGACATACTCTGTCTTCCCTCTCGATCAGAGCGACACTATCCAATCGTGGGTGTCTGTGAGCTCATGCATGTGGAAGAGGGCGGAAAGCGCTTTTCTCTGAGGGTGTTACACCACACTGTGATGCAGCATGAGCAGCAGTTCGAAAAGATGCTGGCTTCATGTGTCAAGGAGGAATCACATGATAGTCTTCACCCTCTACTAGTTGGTAGCTGTTGTATGATAGTGGAGACCTAACCGCTGGTGGTAACTTTATTTAACCAGTTAACGTTTCACTGAGATTAAAAATCTCTTTGTCAAGAGAGAACTGGCCAAGAGGGCAACATACAAAGTTTAAACAAGCAAACAGACAACAACAAATAGATACAATACAGGTAGCATAACAACATAAAATTTTTTTTGAAGAATAGCAATTATCTACAGTAGCATTTACTGATGAAGCCAGGTTCCATGTCCTTTAAAACTGATTTCTCCAAGTGAAACCAATGCAGTTAGTTTTAGGTCCATGCTGAAGTGCAGCATACTTATATCCTTTTTTGCCCAGTTCGATCCTGACACGGGGAACTGAAACCTGTTTTTAGAGCATAGGACATATTGTCCTTAGTCCCTGGTGACCAAAGTGATGGTGTAATTATGATCACTGAGGATTTTTATTTACTTGCTTAGTTGGTTGTCTTAGGCTGCAACTTAGTCTATAGGCTACTTGCTTAAATTTTGGATTTGCATGATTACTTGATTGGCACGAGATCCTGGACCATATTTTGTTCCTAAGGGTACACTTTTGTCTTCTTGGAGTCCTTTGGAATCTTCCTCACCTTGCTCCTCTTTCTGATCAAAATGAAGCAGCTCCAAGGAGAACAGTATCATGTGCAATTTGCAAGCACTGTCAGTAAAGCAAACTGAGAGCAGCATGTAAGCATCCGGTAACCTCAGGTGAACTTTGTTCCAACCAACCAACATGAAATACACCATGTATAGGGTAGAAAAATAAACCAGGGTAGTGTTTATGGGTAAAAATCTGTTACCTGGTCAGAAAAATGGTTTAACACTTCGAAAGTTGATTTAAAGTTACAGCGCTACCACCTGGCTAATGAAAATATGAACTTAGCTTGAAAATAGCTTCACTACTTGTAGTGACATGACAGAAAAGAAACTCCTGCTCCAGAATTATAGTCTAATTAATAGGTGAATTTGTTTGAATATCAATTTAAAAAAAAAAAAAATTTTCATTTGTCATCTGTAAGTTTTGCACTTCCTTCATTGCTCAGCGCCTGCCTTAATGCAAACACTCTGGAGAAAAACTGGATTAGAGAAATCCAACATTTGCCCTGCTGTTTGAACAGCTTGAGTGTACATGAGGTTTCCAACTTAGCCTCCTGCATTAGTCAGTGTTCAACGTCACATTCTCATAGCACTGCACACACACACACACACACACACAATGGCAAATTTTTAACACCAGACAGACCAGAAGGTGAAAAAATGGGCCGAATAGCATTTCCATCACAAACATGTAAAATAAAGACTCAGCAATGACCTTCGTTCTTTGCTTCTGTCTAGTTTTTTATCTCCTCAATCGTGCACACATGCGCTCACACACACACACACACACACACACACACACACACACACACACACGTTTGTGTTACTATCCTTGACAGGACCTTCCATTGACATAATTATTAATTAATGATATACTACAGCTAAACCTAACCCTAACCTTTAACTCAGCAACCAAAAGGAAAGCTTTGGCTCTATTAGTTTTTTTGTTTTAGGATTTTCCCCATTTTCTTCCCCAATTTGATCACCTACCAACTCCCACCCACCAGTCAGCTCTCCCTACCATACGACAGCTACCAGCTGGGGAGGGGGAAAACCGCATGTGTCTCCTCCAAGACACATGAAGCCAGCCAAATGCCATGTTTTCAAAATGCTGCGTCACAGAGCAGTGCAGAGCAAAGAGCTATGTACGCTCGTCCGCATACATGAGCTCACAGACGCCCACAACTGGCTAGTGCCTCTGTGACTGACAGGAAGTCAAGCACAGCATGAAGGCTGCATTAGCCTCAACAAGGGGGTGCAATAAGAGAATGGATGGTTAAGGGAATCGTGCTACTGCCATGACATCTCTCACCTGAGATTATAAATGATGAATTTAGGACTGTGACTACAACATATCATAAATTTATCATACTGTTCCACCCATAATATGAACTAATTATATCCTACTTCAGCTATAGATCTAGCGACATAACTATTTCTGCACTTCAATACTGTGGTTGAGAAAGGAAGAGATTTATCAGAGTTATGTACTCATTATTCAGTGTTGAGAGAAAGGGAGAAGTGGAGAGGACAAATGGAAAAAAGTTTATTTTTGGAGGGTAGGTTGCTTTTTTCTTGCCTTGACCACATCTGTCGCCATGCCAACAGTGAGCTCAGACCTTGGGATTATTGGGAGAGTCTAACAACTTTAAAGTGGGCGGCTGCTTCAGGATTTATAATGGAACACATACATACAAAAGGTCTACCAAATATATAAATATACATACAGTATATCCATTCATCCATTTTCTGTACTGCTTATCCTACACAGGGTCATGGGGGAGCCTGAAGCCTATCCCAGGGGGACTCGGGACACAAGGCGGGGGACACCCTGGACAGAATGTCAACCCATCGCAGGGCACAACTGCACACATTCACACACTACCGACAATTTGGAAATGCCAATCAGTCTACAACACGTGTGTTTAGACTGGGGGAGGAAACCGGAGTACCCAGAGGAAACTGAACATGCAAACAGTGCGCACACAGAACCCCCAACCCCAGAGGTGTGAGGCAACAGTGCAAACCACTAAGCCACCGTGCCCCCACAAACAGTATGTAATATCAATAATATCTTTTGAGTAAAATTAATACAATTAGTCCAAACTATATTTCTAAAACAAGCCTCCATCTTTCTTCACTAACAGAATAAAAGAATAAAAAAATTCTTATTGGCTTAAAGGAACATAACAGTCATGACAACAATTAACAGTGTGTGATAGGAGTGTACATGTTTCCAGGTTTCCGCAAATACGCAGCTTTGGAGCTGGAGCTGGTTTTCCATCCATATAACAAACTGCTTTTTCACTCAAACCACAGTGAGTGATTAACCAAGCCATGCTGCAAGACTTGCCTGAACAGCGCTGAAAGTAACATCTATGCATTCACTGCCTCAGCATTAACCATCTTCCAGATGCTGACTGTGAAATCATGCCAATGCGGCCATGGCACGTCCGGCTAGCAGACTTGGAGTCGAATCTGACCCCCACCACAACCTGCTATTTGCAAACGCTTAAATTCAGCAATGACTGAAAGGTACAGTTAGAAATAAGAATGACTCATGTTCTAGGTCTATGGAAGACAAGGCAGCAGACAGGGATGAGACCAGGTAGCAGCTCATGTCCTTCGACCCTGTTCCATGGCTCAGGAGCATGGGTATTCTATATTTACAACCGCGTCTGGGAGATTTTTCCAGGCTGATAATAAGCGGCAGTTGAAAAAGCAGACAGCCAGCTTCAAAATGGAGAGAACCCAAGTGTTGAGTATTGGATAGTGATGTACAACAGACGCCACCAAATGTGCTCTTTTACACTGTGCCAGTCATGAGGAAATTCACTGCCACAGTGTAATAATTTACTTAAGAGCTATAAATAAGTATAAGGAGAGTTAACCACACCAAGGCTTAATGACATGCAGTATAGCTAGTATTACAATCACAAACAGGTCAGCCTCGGACACAAGCATGCTGTTGATGCCTGGTGGTAGGGCTGTATTCAAGACCACCATTGTCAAGTCCAAGACCAGGACTGTCCAAGATGGTGTCAAGACCAAGTCTTAAGGAGGTGGAGGCCAAGTCATGATCGAGTTCAAATGAAAGCAAGGCTAAGTCAAGATCAAGAGTCAAGACACCAAAAACCATCAAATCCTTTGAGGCTAAGCTTCTGCTTTAACTAATTGCCTTCTTTTATGTATCGCACCAATGTTTTCTAGAAGAAGGAACTACTTCTTTTCAAACCTTGTTCACAAATGCAAGTACAAATAACAGTCCGACACTGACACCTTGCTCCTAGCAGTGAGAAACCTAGGCCTGAATACAGGACAGCTCATCACCAACCTGGACACTACACTTTGCTGGACATGTGTAAACCCTGTCATGTCTGCCATGTGCATCAGGTTCACTCTTTGGATCTGCCACCAAAAGGCTCTAGAGAGAATAGTGCAACTTTCAAAATCATGAAAACAGCATGGCCAAGCAGACCAAGACTTTTAGGTCACTGCAACCCTTTTCTCAATGTTTTGGTGCATCACACCACCCCATTTTTTGATTATTTTCCTATAACAGCGTGCCCTGTCATGCTTTATTCCTTACTTAATATACTTTTTAGGAGTGAATGGTATGAAGGTTCCCCTGATGATTTTTTTTTTTTAAGAACTGCATTCTGATCAGTTTGCATATTCTGTTCTTGTATTTGACAAAACATCTTGAGGAAAAAGATTTTAAAAACAAAGAATTACATTGAATATTGTTTGCCAGAGACACACTATATGACCAAACGTATGTGGACACCTGACCATCACAGCCAGATGTGGTTCTTTCCCAATCTGTTGCCACAAAGTTGGTAGCACACAATTCTATAGAATGTCTTTGTATACTGTAGCATTACATTTTCAATTCACTGCAACTAAGAGGCCCAAATCTGTTCCAGCATGACAATGCCCCTGTGCACAAAGCGAGCTCCATGAAGACATGGTGTGTTAAGGTTGGAGTGGAAGAACTCGAGTGTCCTGCACAGAGCCCTGACCTCAACCCCACTGAACACCTTTGGGATGAACTAAAATGCTGACTGCACACCAGACCTCCTCACCCAACATCAGCGCCTGACCTCACTAAAGCTCTTGCGGCTGAATGAACACAAATCCCCACAGCCACGCTCCAAAATTTAGTGAAAAGCCTTCTCAGAAGAGTGGAGGGTATTATAACAGCAAAGGGGGACTGAATATGGAATGAGATGGTAAAAAAAAACCACATATGGGTGTGATGGTCAGATGTCCACATACGTTTGTATTGTTCTGATCTTTGATAAAACCTTGTACTGCTTTTGCACCTACAAATTACCTTTAAAAGCAGATGATGTCAATTTGCTTAAAGTGAAGAGCAGTATGGAGTATACAGTTTTTTGCTATTAGAGCCGATGGTCACAGTACATTTTGTACACACTATTCTTGCAAGATCTGCAGTGAGGATCGCTCACCCTGTGAACACCACCAGCTATTCAACTTGAGCTACCATTCTCTCTCTCTCTCTCTCTCTCTCTCTCAGAACAGGACAGATTGCTCTGTGGGTGGTTTTCCACACAGTGTTTCAGCATTTTCTCTCTTTCTCTGCTCTTGCTGTTTCTTGCATTTACACACACACACAAAATAAGGTATTACTTAATAGCTATTGAACAATGACTCATTTTTTTAGTTATGTCATACAGGAAAGACTATTTATTACCTAATTAAATCCCCCCAATCAATACAAGAAGTGTGGAGGGGAATTAAAAGCCTGACTTTGGCTGAGAGATGTGACTGTGCATTCAGAGTGCTGATACTGTAGCAGTCTGACTCATACTGCAGTCTATATACTAGTGGGATTATGCTTATATATTAAGTCTAGCTAAAACATGACTTAGCTGATAGACATAATGGACAAAAAAATATAAATCCAGTGGTCAAATTAATAAGCTACATAGTACTGATGACAATTATATAGGGTGGATTGAGTTTTTAATATTCAAAGTTAATACTGTTAATGCGTTCATATTATATTATGTTACATTCATATTTATATATGGGCTATGGCTTCTATACCTAAAAGATGCATGTGTCACTGCAATGTGTCATGCTTTGGCCACTTGAGATTACTGAGGACTGTTCTTTAGTTTACTTTGGTTGGGAAAATGGATATTATATTATATTAACTCTTCTGTTTGTATGTGTGAGAGATTTAGATAAAGAGAGAGAAAGAGAACGAGAGAGAGAGAAAGAGAGCAGAGCGTTGCCGTGGGTTACCACTCCATCAAGGAGCTGCTCTTCAGAGCTATTCCGTGGCAGACGAGAGAAAATGTGTGTGTGTGTGTATAAAAAAATTGCTGTTGTTTTCTCAGTAATATTCGGTGGTCTTAAGAGTGCAAAACTGTACAATTCATTATATTCAATTACATATCTATGTATTTTGGTGGCTGGAATCAGATGATTGATGAACCATTCATCACAATTAAGTCTTTACATCAAAGCTAGTTTAGCCTTTACATCAAATACTAGTTTATCAGCAGTTTTGCACAGTTTATCTCCTGGTGTACTATGGCAGGTACTTCAATGGTCCATTTTGACTGTGACATGTTGTTAGTGTCAGAGTAGAATGGCCAGACTGCTGTGATCTGACAGAAAGGCTATAGTAACTCAAATAACCACTCTTTACAACCGTGGTGTGCAGAAAAGCATATCAGAATACACAACACTCCAAGAACAGGAATCTGAGACTACAGTGGGCACAGGCTTAGCAAAACTGAACCACTGTCATGAGGTCATGATCTAATTAATCTACTGAGACATGTTAACTCATAATCAATTGCGTTCACCTGATATTGGCTTAAGTTCAATTTATGGGAATGCTGTCCTTCCATGCAGGAACCTCTCCACAACTTTATCCCTGACCTGTCTGGTGTGTTCCTTGGTCTTCATGATGCTGTTTGTTCACTCATGTTCTCTAACAAACATCTGAGGGCTTCACAGAACAGATGTATTTATACTGAGATTAAATTACACACATATGGACTCTATTTACTAATTAGGTGACTTCTGAAGGCAATTGGTTCCACTGGATTTTAGTTAGGGGTATCAGAGTAAAGGGGGCTGAATACAAATGCACATCACACTTTTCAGATATTTATTTGTAAAAAATTTTGGACACCATTTATCATTTTCCTTCCACTTCACAATTATGTGCCACTTTGTGTTGGTCTATCACATAAAATCCCAGTAAAATACATTTTTGTTTGTGTAACGTGTCAAAATGTGGAAAAGTACAGTGGGTATGACCATGCCACAGATTTGGAGGAATACACAGCATCAGTCACTGGCTGCATTATCAAGTGCATAGATAATGTGTGCCTTCCTTCAAGGCCATCAATACATGTGTAAATCAGAAGCTGTGGATGACTGCAAAAGGGCGCACACTACTGAAAACCTGAGATGCCGCCTTCAGGTCAGATGACAAGGCAGCTCTCTAAGACCAAGATCTGTCCCAGGCTATGAGAGAGGCAGAGTATTCACAGACACTTCTCAAACAACAAGGACAAACAGCATATGTGGCAAGACATTCAGGACTGACTTGATCACTGACTACAAAGCTACATCACATGTCTGTGATACCGATGCCTCGCCATGCTGGTAAGGAAGACCACCCCCCCTACTTGTACTCTATCTGACTGCGGTCGGCGTCAATCCAGAGTTAACCCATGGAGAGCTGCTGCTCCTGCCAATATACCTGACTGAGTGCTCAGGGAATGTGCTGATCAGCATGCAGAAGTCCTAACAGACATCTTCAAAATCTCCCTGAGCTAGGCAGTTGTCCCTATTTGCTTCAAGACAACCACCATCAACCCTGTGCCAAAGAAACTGTCTTGGTCCTGCCTCACCTGTCTACCAGCACTCACACCGATCATCATGAAGTTCGTTGAGGGGCTAGTCATGAAACACACAAAGAGCAGTCTTCCCACCACTCTGGACCCATTTCACTATGCCTTCTGCCATAACCGCTCAACAGAGGAGGCAATCGGGGGCAGTCGTGGCCTAATGTTTAGAGAGTCGGCCTTGTAACCCGAAGGTCGTGGGTTCGAGTCTCAGGTCCGGCAGGGATTGTAGGTGGGGGGAGTGAATGACCAGCGCTCTCTTCTACCCTCAATACCACGACTGAGGCACCGAACCCCCAACTGCTCCCTGGGCGCCGCAGCAAAAAAAGGCTGCCCACTGTGTGTGTGTGTGCGTGCACTTGGATGGATTAAATGCAGAGCACAAATTCTGAGTATGGGTCACCAAACTTGGCCACACTTCACTTCACTTCAATATCTTCTGCCATCCACCTGTCTCTGCCCCACTTGGACAAAAATGACAATTATGATGTTTATAAACTTCAGTTCAGCATTCAACACAATCATCCCACAGCAGCTCATAGTAAAGCCAAGCCTGCTGGACTCGAACACCTCTCTCTGCAACTGGATCCTGGACTTTCTGACTAAGAGACCCCAGTGCATCATGATCAGCAACACCACCTCCAACACCAGTGCTCCCCAGGGATGTGCATTCAGCCCACTGATGTTTATGCCACTGACTCACAAATGTGCTGCAAAGTACAGCTCAAATCACATCATCATACTACAGTTGTTGGCCTCATCAGCATACAGGGAGGAGGTGGAGCAGCTCACAGACTGGTGCAGGGACAACAATCTTTCTCTCAATGTCGAAAAAACAAAAGATGATTGTTTACTTCAGGACAACCCGTGGTGATCACTCTCCACTGCTCATCAACAGAGCAACTGTGGAGAGAGTCAAAAGTTTCAAGTTCCTTGGTGTGATGTGAGAGGGCCTTTCCTGGACTCTCAACACCACCTACGTAACCAAGAAAGCCCAGCGGCTTCTTCGCATTATAGTGAATGCGACAGTTAATGCGCACTATCCTGTGTGTTTATTGACCTGCGTGTTTATCGTATATATTGTACTTGTCTCACATTGTCTGTATCTGCACATTGTGTGTTGCACCATGGCCCAGGAGAAACAACATTTCATTCCAATGTATACAAGTTATATAGAGGAATGGTAAATAAAAGCCGACTTGACTTGGTCTAAACATAGTATGTTACTGGGAAAATGTTGCCAGCTCCAAGCTGTTCAACCAAGAGCAGTATTTAACAGTGTTTTTGTTCCAAACAAATTACTGTAAATGTACAGTACTTTGCCATGATTTGATCAACACTGATTAACAACAGGACAGAATGCAGTTACTTACAATATATATACAATATGAGATGCAGTCAAAAAAATTAACTAACTAGTTTCAACTAAACAAAGATTGAAAGTAAACAAACAACAACATTTTTACTGTGTGTGTATGTTTCTAACAGTAGAGGTTAGTGCGTGGGAGCGGTGTGTTGCTGGGAGTCTGTGTGTGTGTGTGTGTGTGTGTATGTAGTAATGGCAAGGTGTCAGCATCTGTATCGTATGACTCTTGACATTCAGCATAAAATTCTGGCATAAAACATTAATACAGGCATTAAGGTGTTTGTTTGTGTGTGTGTGTGTGTGTGTGTGTGTGGTGTGTAACAGTAAAAGAATGGAAGCAAAAGTTGAAACACCCACATGCACCTCCTTACCATTTTCCACTCAAGGCAGCAATAACACAAAGCTCATTCAGAATGGGGAATGCCGACACACACATGGCACCCAACATATATTTTTTTAAGTGCTGGGTACAAGAATGCTGGTAGGGGCATGCCGTAAATAGGAGACTATAGTATGTGGAAACATGAGTAGGTGTCTGTCATTTTTGGCATCAACCACTTGGAATGATGTCAGGCCAAAAAAACAAAAAACAAAAAAAAAAAAACCCAAAACTCCAAAAAGAGTTTCTGAAGTGTTGTAGATCTTATAAAGCACTTCTCACTGAAAAGACATGCTTAGAGTGTTTTTATCCACACTAGCTTTTTAGATTCTGTTTTTCCTCCAATCACAGAATAGAGATTGCTTTGTAAGTCTAAAGCTTCACAGTATATTCACTGTAAAAGTAAGTAAATTGTTTAAATGAAGGAATTGATTATGTATAATTATGTATATAACAGATTGGATTCTTTCTCGCCATGAGCTTATATACATAAAATATTTTTAACAGATTAACTTTCAAAAAAGTTTTAGGGTCATGTCACCAGCACCTCAGTATACGAGTGGGGACCCAAAAATTCCCGGAATTGTTAAAAAAAACCTAGTATTATAAAGCTTACAGCATTTCTCCTTTAACCTCCTTCAAAGTACTCTCCATGTGATGGGATACACCTGTCCCAGGGTTACTCCCATTCCTGGAAACATTTCCTGTAGTCATCTTTTGTCATCATTCCTGCATTTTTTTTTCTGGATTTCATCCAGGGTGGTGAATCTTTCCCCCTTCGGTCTCCTTTTTAATTTCGGGAACAAAAAGAAGTCGCGACAGAGTGAGATCTTGCAAGGATGGTGGATGTGAAGCGATAACCACATTGTTTCTGGTTGAACTCTTTGGTTGACTACGCAGTGTGTGCAGGTGCATTGTCATGGTGCGAGATCCAGTTCTGGGTGCACCACTTCTCTGGATGTTTTTTCTGATGCTTTCCCATAGAGGCTTAAGCACTTCAATGTAAAATCGCTTAGGTGCTCTTACTCTAGGTGCGCACACCACATTTGAATTGTGGTCCACACCCCCCCACACCCCCCCACCCCCCATATGTTACGCCTAGGGCTTTAGTGAACACAGTGTGCTAAAGGTTGAGTTTCCTTTGTATAATATGCGATCTGGTTGTTTTAAATTGCTCTGAATGGAAAGCTCTGCTGTTAAATATCAGCATGACTGAGCTGTAGGAGACTGCTGTAAATCGTTTCGCAAACAGTGGGATGGTAAACAAACAGCATACTTGTGTTTATTTTGTTTCTCTCTGTTGATTTAATGAGTAGCATTACCGTAGAAACGCTTTCTGAACAACCATAATTCGGTTGTATATGGAAGGAATACAATAAGACAGGGTGTGCTGTTTGCCAAATTTCTAACATGTTTTAAGAAAATAATCGACGGTGGTGCGATGTGTCCTGACGCAAAGCAGAGTTACTATTACCACCATGAAGCTGATTATGTCCCAATAATATTACACTGTTTTGTATTTATTCCTTATCTATACACAATACCATTATGATTATTCCTCTTACTTCACAGCAATTTGACTCGTCAAACTCAAATTATATACATTTATAGTCGCATATATTGTTGTGCAGAGTCTGCAAGACAAGTTAATTAACTATCACTTAAACTAACTTCTCTTGAAGTTGAGACAAAAAAAACGCAGTTTGTCACGTTACTAAGAAACTGCAAAAAGCAAACTCCTTTGTCCTGCAGACTCCCGTGGAGTTCTGAAACCCCGAACTCCTTCCATCAATGTTAAACAAACGTCTCTTCGCCAGATCAATAATTATACGTCTTTCTTTTTTAAAATAACAACAAGTTTGAATCTGTTTATTACAAGGTTTAGATCAGGTGGATTGTCTGCCCTGAGTTCTTAGTATAGAAATGATAATTATGATTATAATGTATTAGAATGAGTGCATTAATACAAACTTTTGATTTAAATGACAGCTGAAACTACTGTCAGATGCATGCTGTTATAGAAAACACAGGATTGAAGAATTCAGCAGTACTGTGGTGTTATTAAATGCAGAAAGTAATAGTGTGGGATCTGAATGGACTACAGAGTTTACACTTCCCTTGCACGCAAGTGAAAAATAAATGGGCATGGCGCATAAAAAAAAAACACAGCATGTGTGTACTTTTACTCAAGTTACTGGTGTCTGTTACAGAGTCGGTGTAAACTGTAATGTTAAAATGGTTCAGATGGAAGCTTGTCTGTTTCATGTGTGAGGTGCTTCAGAAACGTTCATGTGTTTTACATAATTAGAATTCCTACAAATTACTAACACTTACTTATGATGACTAATTAGTGCACAGGGGCCTTTTTCTGAATAACTTGATCTTGCAAATAGAAACAGAGAGACATTACGCATCGCTGTAATGGCTCACGCATGTTCCTTTTCCTATCATAACCCCTAGTGTTTCTGCATATGTGTGTTTTTTGAGGTCAGGTCAAGTGTTTAACAGCTGATTTTGTGTGTGTGTGTGTGTGTGTGAGAAAGAGACAGGAAGAAGGATAAAGAGAAAGAGAAACAGAACTGCCCTGAAAGTCCCGTCACATGATGCACTATGCACTCTCTCAAGAAGACCTGAGGCAATTAAACATGACTGAAGAAATTATAACATAAATCATTCTGTAATTTATCACAGAGAGGAGAAGCTGCTACTGTAAAAAATCTCTCTTAATATTACACCCTACACTAGTCTTGCTGTGTTGTGCCAGTAGTTCTGGCAATGAGAATATAGTCCCCTGTGCCTGTGTGTATGTGTGTGTGTGTGTGTGTGTGCGTGGCGTATGTGGGTGTGTTATGTAAGGAGTAAAATACAACAGGGTGTGCTGCTATAGGAAAGTAATCAATGGCGAAGTAGATTATTTTCCAGTACCATCATGTCTCAAAGTGTTTCATCCCTCTTCCATCACAGCAGTTTGCCAATGCTAAGAATATTTACTTAGTTATTAAAGAGCAGCATGTCATACCATTTATGTAACGTCCGTGAAACAAGTTAGTTCCTGTTATAACCTACATCATAACGTCACCAGCCTCTCTTTTTCCCTCTCTTGAAGTTTACAAGACAAAAACACACAGCCGGTGACTGAGAAACCACAAAGTCCTCTGTCCTGAAGACTTTCGGTAACAGTGATTTATCTCGCGGACGTTCCACAGCATTAAATCTAACTACAAACTGTTAAAAAAAAAAAGTGTGATGTGTTGGTTATTAATAAATGAAACATTGTAACTGTTGGCAAATCTCTGTGGTATAAGCGGAATAACACACCTCAGACTGTACACAAAATAATCCACTTCCAATAAAGCACCCTGGCGTGGATTCTTTTCGTATAACCGCACTGTCTGTCGTGTGTTATTCCTTACATATATATTTTTCATACCAAAATTTTCATAACTTGTGGTTAGCAACAGAATGTTTTTATTTAAAAGATCGCACAAGCCATACACACAGTCTTTACGAGTTTGTAGAAGGAGACAGCGGTGGAATTCAATCTTATTATTATTATTTTTCTAATGAGTAAGCCCCGTCAGACATAGATAAATAATGTTTGGTAAATGGCTCAACTTCTTAGTTGAAACACAAGGACAATAGCGGCCCACAAACAGAATAGAAAAAAAAAATTCAGCAGGGGTTTTGGAAATCAGCAAATTTAAACAAAGGTTTCTTATGTATATTTGAATGAATGTGACATTACTGTACTTTTTCATTATCCATGGTTGTTTTATTTATGAAATTTATTAGACTACATACTGTATGTTTACTTTATACTGACAGAAAGCCAAAGACAGCTATTGCAACTATACAGATACAATATACACTATATCAATTGCATATTACAACTTTAACGACAAAGTTGAACAGTTAAAGTATTAAAGTTAAAGTAGTGTTTTGTTTTTTCATTTGTAGTCATCTGATTATGGAATTGAGAAAACTTTATTAAGTTTTTAGTAAAAACATTTAGTTTGTTGATCATGTTTTCAGACCCTGCACTAATGCCACTGTCCCAACACAATATATATATATATATATATATATATATATATATATATATATATATGTACACATATATATATGTACACGGCCCGGTCAAAATAAAGTCGCTGATTAGATTTTAATAAGCAAATACATAAGAGTCTATGAATGGATCATTATTAGAGTGATTATAATGTTTCTAGCATGTT
>CM075031.1:10272690-10300635 GCA_037576675.1 Pangasius sanitwongsei | reverse complement strand
AAGAACTGTTGCCAAACATATAACATGCTAGAAACATTATAATCACTCTAATAACGATCCATTCATAGACTCTTATGCATTTGCCTATTAAAATCTAAACAGCGACTTTTTTTTGGCCGGGCAGCGTACATCAAGCATTATATTGAGTTTTCATTCAATTATATTTGTATGTTTGTGAGAAACACAGGACTCCTTCACTCCACACTCAGGACATTTAGCAAAAAGTTTATACATTCCTAGCTCAAACAGACGTTTCTTAGTAGTCTGGCTCATGCTTCCTTTCCTCTTCGTAGGTTTGCGTTCACTCCCCAAAGTCAATTAACTGAATTTACTGCTTGCATCTGCAAATGAGCATTATGAGTAAGAGCCTGGTTTACAGACAGGAATGAGTAACTGTCATTCTGACTCATCAGTCAACTGGAGAAGTGAACAGAGGGTGTGCGTGTGTGGGTGGGTGTGTGTGTGTGTGTGTGTGAATGGGAGAAAGGTACTTCTCGTTACTCTTATTGTATCCTGTATTATTCTGCCCACTGCTGGTAAACACCAGTAATAAACGTCACACTGATTTTTTTTTTTTTCCTGACGAAGTTTACTGGCAAACACAAAGAGGAAATTCTTAAAAAGATCTTCTGCGTAAAAGGAATGCACAGAGCAGTGTGTCATGATATAATCTACTTACGAAACAGAGAAGAGGCTTGAGGCTTACCTTCCGACTGGAGGTCATCTTGTACAGGAAGCTAAATGTTCGGACGAAAGCATTGCCTGCAACCTCCTCTTTCTCCTCATCCCTTTCTCCTTTCGTCCCTCCGCCCGCCTCCCAGCGAAGTGAGGACAGCTCACGGTCTAGACTGAGACAAACAAGCAAGAGTGTTGAAACGTTTAAAAAATGACCGGAGGTTATTATATGTCAAAAATCAATTCAAATACAAACAATGTATTGCCTTGTTTAAATTATGTTACTTATCTGAGTTGGGTTAAAACTAAAATATGTAATATGACACCACCCCGGGAGCAATATTAAAAAAAATATTAAGCAATACTGCTCCTCCTGCTACTACTACCACTACTCCTACTATTCCTACTCCTACTGCTCCTCCACCTCCTCCTACTACAGGGCCTCCCAAACTAGGGGTCGCGACCCCACGTGGGGTTGATTGATTTATAAACGGGGTCGTAAAAGAAACTCACGATCTCCTCTTTTGTTTTATTCATTTCTCTTACAAATTGATACAAAGACGGATTTTGTGTGCTACTACTCTGAAATGTTACTAGGAGTAGGAGTAGGAGTAACATTCACACGTGCCACATGTTAAATTAAAAGTGTATGTGCTATTTTAGTCTTTTTCACTATCTTGACACGCTGCACTAGAGTAGGAGTTTCAGAATAAAACTGCGCAAATTTCTCCGTCCCTCAACCTCCGCTAGTTCCTCGATAAACATCAAGTGACTCTGAGTCAGTGGAACAACAGGAAATGAAGAAAAATATCTACTGAAAATGGATTTACAACTGTGAAGCTAAAAAAACAAAACAGCGAAATACACCGAGTACCCAGATATATACTCTTGTGTGCGCTGATAATGGCGGTCCGCTTTGCGAGGTTTGTAGTCATCATTTATGTTACACGTATGTTACTGACATTTGATAAACTGTTCAAGTGTTACAATCATTTTTCAGTCATAAATCTGCAATAAAAAATGTAGGGAGGTCAAGGCTTGGGGTCGCAGAAAATTCTACTATTACGACTACCTGTACTACTCCGCCTCCCCTTACTACTATTACTACTACTTCTACTACCTCTACGCCTTCTACTTATACTACCTCTACTCGTTCTACACATACTACTTATACTACTACCTCTACTATTCCTATTACTAATACTACTACCTCTAATCCTACTACTACAACCTCTAATCCTACTGCTAATACTACTACCTGTACTCCTACTACTAATACTACTACCTGTACTCCTACTACTAATACTAGTACTTCTACTCTTACTACTAATAATATCTCTACTCCTAATACTAATACTACTACCTGTACTCCTACTACTAATACCACTACCTCTAATCCTACTACTAATACCACTACCTGTACTCCTACTACTAATACTACTACCTCTAATCTTACTACTAATACTACTACTGTATTCCTACTACTAATACTAGTACCTCTACTCCTACTACTAATAATATCTCTACTCCTACTAATAATACTACTACTTGTACTCCTACTACTAATACCACTACCTCTAATCTTACTACTAATACTACTACCTGTACTCCTACTGCTAAAACCTCTAATCCTACTGCTAATACTACCTGTACTACTACTAATACTACAACCTCCACTATTCCTACTAGTGATACTACTACCTCTACTCCAACTACCAATACTACCTCTACTATTCCTCCTAATAATACCACATCTACTCCAACTACTACTAATACCTTTGCTCCTGCTACTAATAATACAACCGCTGCTCCTACTACTACCGCTAATACTAATACAAATCCTATTATCTCTAGTACTAATAGTACTATTAGTACTAATAGTAGTTAGTACTAATAGTACTAATAGTACTAATAGTACTAATAGTACTACCTCTACTACTAAGTACTAATACCACTAATAAGTACCACTAATAATACTACCTCAACTATTACTACAACATCCACTCCTTCTGCTATTACCATGCCTATTCCTTCTACTAATACTACGACATTTACTCCTGCTACTAATAATACAACCGCTGCTCCTACTACTACTACCTTGACTATTCCTACTACTACTACCGCTAATACTAATACTAATACTACTACCTCTGCTCATACTACTAATACCACTACCTCTACTACTAAGTACTAATATCACTAGTAAGTACCACTAATAATACTACCTCAACTATTTCTACTACTACTACTACTACTACTACCTCTGCTCATACTACTAATACTACTGCCTCAACTATTACTACAACATCCACTCCTTCTACTATTACCATGCCTATTCCTTTTACTAACACTACGGCCTCTGCTCCTGCTACTAATACTACTACCGCTACTACTAATACTAATACTAAACTTTGACTTGGGATGATAACTAACATGAGCAGTAATATAAATAAAACTTTTCAAAACCCAGTTTACAAACCTTTGAGTTGAACCTCCGCCTTGGTAGTACAGGGCACTTTCTGCATTATTATCTGGGAACAGAAAATATGTTGTGTATTATAGAACTTAGGCTCATACTTTTGAAATTACAGTGAATTTTGGTTCTTCCCTTTTTTAACAGTCTCACTTTAACAAGCAGAATTTGAAACACAGAAGCTAGACACATCTGCCAGTTCTCAGTTCCACACAAGAGTGCCCCTGGTTCCACAGGTATTTGAAAGGACCTTTTGGGAATGACGAAATGTTCGTGGGAAATGTTCAAAAGGTCAGAACTGAGCTCAGGAGAAGAGAAAAAGAGGAACTGTTTTAGAGTTTACACACACACACACACACACACACACACACACACACTGTTTCCTTACCATAGCAGTATGAGCGAGGACGAGGAGCGGAAGATTTGGGGGTGCGTCTCACCACACAGAGGCTTGGAGCTGAGACACTGCAGCTATACATCTGACTTGCCTGCTCCTAAATTTACAGTGCATGTTATTAACATTATACCACAGCAGTGGTGAATTCTGAAATCTGATTGGTCAGAAGGTGATTAATTTTCTATAACGCCAGGGCTCTGACAAAGCATAAGGCAAGGCACAGGTTTACATTAATGCGCTTGTTGTAATACATTATCCTTTCTAGTAGTAACAGCTAAGTCACAGGGCCTTGAAAGCCTAATAATAAATAGATTAAAATCATGTGTTGTTATGGCAAAATGTAACTATAAACCAGATAAAAAGTGTTATTCTTTAACACTTTAGGATAATTTAATAATGTGAGCCAGGATAGGATTCATTCAATTTATTCTTCTCAAATGCATCATTCTGTTACTTTTAAATATAGCTAATAATAGAATAATGGCTAAAATAACAGCTAATTAAATCCTTAAACCAGGAGTTCCCAAACATTTTGGGCAGACAACCCCAAATGGACCTCTGAGCCTTGACCACTGTACATTTTATTAAATTCTAGATTTTTAATACAGGACCACTGTAACATTTGAACATTTTATTTTATCAGTAACATACGTACTGAATGCGTAATGTAAGTGACTAATAACCCTAATAATATTCCTTGGCCTGACTTATCAGTCTAGTGGGAAGGGTGAGCATGAGCAAGCATTTCTTGACACAGCTTTTAAAAAAATTAAGAGGTGTGTTTGAACTGTCACATCCAGAGACTCCTAGTTTGGGAACCCCTGCCTTAACTACTCTGTTGCGTACAGTGACTTTGGCCTTCGTCTATCTCATCAAAAGACTAGAGTATAAACAGCGTACAGCATTTACATACACACCTCCAGTAGTGAGCAGAGCTGTGGCTGTGTCTCAATCCCAGCTTCCTCCTCAGTAAGAGAGGACAAAGAGCCCTCACAAGTGACGGACCTGCGCATGTCTCGGGCTCTGCGGCATCCCAGAGCACCACCCAGTACCAACGCCATCTCCTCCATGTCCAGATCTTCCAAACTGACACTGGCAGTACAACAGAGAGAGACAGAGAGAGAATATGGATGATGGAGTAGATATAAGCTCTTGAATACTTATACTGAAGCTCGTGAATGAATGTGTGAGTGTGTGTGTACCTTCGTGTGTCGTTGGCCGGGTTTCCCTGCACGGCTGCGCCCGGCTCCCAGCTGTGCCTCCTCCAGGCATCGAGGTGGGCAAGGTGGCGTGTGGCAGGAGAGCGAAAGGTCACGACCCCTGACCTCGGAGGAGAGATGGGTGGAGAGGGGAGAGCAGAGCATGGAGAAGGAGCAGGAAGGCAGCCGTAGGGATGAGGGGAAGAAGGAGGAGTGTTTGACATCTAGACAGAGACAGACGAACAGAAGGCTATAAAATAAAAATAAAATTAACTGTTATATTCGATAAGGTTCAACATAGCCCACTTGATACCTTTTCTAATAGCGGAGCGATCCTATAAATGATTTCTATTAGTAACGTGGCAACTAGTGAATAGAGGTGGGGAGAGCATTCAAACACTACTCTAGTAAAAAGTATAGTTTCTGTAATGAAATATTCACTCAAGTAAATGTAAAAATAGTCATTCAAATAATTTCTTCACTAAGAGCAAGAAGGTCTCAAGTGAAAATACTACAAGTAATATAAAAAAAATTTAAGATACTTCGAATTTCAGAACAAGCAGAGGTTCTGAAAATAATGAGGTTCGGTGTAAATAAATAAAGATAAAAATAACTCCAATTCTTCTTCAGTGTTTCTGTTGAAAATATTTTTTAAAAAAAGATGATTATTGAGAAAAGAGAGTCTTGTCTCCACACTCTCTCCTTTCTAGTTTCCTCATAAACACTCTATGTATTTATACTGTATACTCTTTGTCCAGTGTTCCGTGCTTCTTGTTATAGCAATAATATGTTATGTTAATATAATGTTTAAGGGTTTATATGTAATGACTCTCGCTCTGTAACAATGATAACAAATGCTGGATCAGCCCTAATAAAAATGTTGAAGGAAATGTGTTTGCATCTCAAAATGGGTTCCCAGTAAGTCATGCCCCTTCTCTCTCAGAGCCATCGTTCGACTCCATAGTCTTTCCACAGTCGTGTCTTCCAAAAAACCGTCACGTCCTCTGAATCTCTGAATCACATATGACAGCACTGAATATTCCCCTGCTGGACTCATGCAATGCCAATTATACTTCAGTTCTCTTTCCAAACTTAAGCCAGACAAGTTTGAAGGAGCCAAATTCATGCTACCACATATGACAGAAGGAGCTTGTTCACCCATTGACACCGAAGCCTGCCTACCACAACAGAGATGATCTCCAACCTCCTGAAACAAGTGTTCCCTTTACCCAGCACGGAGCCTCCACAAAAAATTTTGGGCGCAGATGGTGGTTGAGTATATAGTATCCGAAACAGTTACAGATGATCAGTCGAGCGAAAGGAAGACAGGATAAAGAGAACAAACAGAAGCCTCTGCTCTCCCATTTGAGACCCATACAGTTCAGCTTAAGGCCTGCACCGAAGATTACGTTAAGGACGTCGTCACTCCGCCTTCTGGATGCATTGAGGATGCAATCTCACGAACGCGTTAAGGATAGCATGGCTCCGGTGACAGCAGTGAGGATGCTACTGAAGGTGTCGTTCCTCCTCCTGCCAGATTTAAGGAAGTCGTCACATCACCTTCTGACTAGGACATTGCCACTGAGGCCAAAGCCATCACACCACTTCATGCTGTCACTGAGAACAACATGCCAACAGCTTATGGGGAACAGCTCTGGCTGTCCAACTCTGAAGCAAGTGAAAAGGTCATTCCAGAACTCCCAAACAACTACATTAACCAGCTGGCAAGCTGGTCTCCTGACTCTCTATACACTTATGCTGACCAGTCTGACTGCTGGATGTCTGAGCCAGCTGAAAATCCGCCCTGAGTCTTGATCAACCTAACTATAAGCTTCTATAGTCGGTTCCATCAGACGCTACAATGTGTAGAATTTGTTAATCAGTTTTGCCCGGGGTTTCCTGCTTTGTATGCTTCTGGTCCTGTTTCTGATGGCTGTATGGACTTTAATAGTTAAACGTATCACCAGTATTGCTTTACCAGGGACAACCATATGTCTCCAGGCATTCTTCTAGCCAAAGACATTACAGCCAGGGGTACAGGACACTAACACTATCATGAGCTGTGCTCTGGAAACTGTGCATTAAGAAGGGATTCTGTCATGGTTTCCCCTTGCACATTGTGGTTACCATGACAACAAACATTAAGTAACTATGTTTAGGTTTTCTCTTTTGGTCCTGTCTCCGCCCCCCCTTTAAGCCTTGTTTCTTGTTTCCTAGTTTGAGTCTGAGTGTTCTATGCTTCATGTTACAAACCTAGTCTGTGTTAATGTTTAAGGTATTTGATTAACTATGACTGCCAGTGCAATGTCCCATGATAACAAATACTGGATCATCCATAATAAACATTTTGAGATTTCGCACGTGCGTCCTGCTTCCCACATGTGCACATTACAGAAACCTGCTGGCTGCTCTGCTATATTTGTTGTATATTTTATTTGTACTCAACAAGATCTTCTCGTGAGCCTTGCACACGCACCTACCATCAGGTTCCTAAACATGTATCATGTGTCCATTCCCTTAAAGCATAGCTTCTCAACCTTTAGGTAGGAGATGCACATGGGGTTGAGGAGAGTTTTATTTTAGTGCCACTCCAACATACTCCTGTGGTCCTATACACAGGGCACCTGTACCATGCAAAGTATGGCTGATATGTGCACAAATCATTTTTTTGTGCTCATGTTTTGCTGTGTGCTGGACATATGCATAGGCATGGTTCCTTAGCTAACACCACCACAAACACTATACTACGAAATACGATGATCAGCCATAGCATTAAAACCACCTGCCTAATATTGTGTAGGTCTTGTGCCACCAAAAAAGCTCTGACCCGTTGAGGTATGGACTCCACAAGATCTCTGAAGGTGTGCTGTGGCATCTGGCACCAAGATGTTAGCAGCAGATCCTTTAAGCTGCAAGGTGGAGCTAAGAGGCCCAAACCTGTTCCTGCATGACGATGCCCCTGTGCACAAACCAAGCTCCATGAAGACATGGTGTGTGAAGGTTGGAGTGGAAGAACTCGAGTGTCCTGCACAGAGCCCTGACCTCAACCCCACTGAACACCTTTGGGATGAACTGGAACACCGACTGCACCCCAGACCTCCTCACCAACATCAGCGCCTGACCTCACTAACGCTCGTGGAGCTGAATGATCAAAAATCCCCACAGCCACATTCCAAAATCTAGTGGAGAGCCTTCCGAGAAGAGTGGAGCTTATTCTAACAGCAAAGGGGGGATAAATCTGGAATGAGATCTTCAGGAAGCATATGTGGGTATAATGATCAGGTGTCCACAAACCTTTTGGCCATATAGTGTATACTGAATAATATACAGTTGTATTATTATACAATTTGTTGGGTAAACCATCCATAAAGTAATAAAGTAGTGAACAGAACAGGAACACTATTAATGAGCAATAAAATGTAAGAGCTAAAACGAGGAAGTGCAACAGGATTGGGAAACACACACACACACACACACACACACACACACACTTCATACCGTGTCTTTCAGGTGTGACGACTCTTCTGGACCCATTCTCAGACAGCGTCTTCTGAGCTCCCCCTATAGCTCCCACGCTGATGTGACCATTCCACTGTAATTTAAAATCCCAGTTCAGTCAGTACCTCCTGCAACGTCTGCTTTGACTCAACAATAAAATATACAGCTGGTTTTTTTAATGCCAGTGATAACCTGATTTCAAATCAGACTGTGCTATTTTAAAGGTTTCCTTATCAAAGGGCAGCCATAAACCTCTTCATCAAATAACCCGTATGGCAAATAAGCACACAGACCCGAGCATTTCGATCAGTAATAAACCAATCGTCTTTCTTTACTAAGATTCAACAGAAATCATATGATCAAGCCATCTGTTTGCGCTCTTTGTTGTGTCAATACAGAGGTGTCTGGGAATCATGGAATACACAGAGCTATCATACACTAGCATGCTGTCACAGATTGTTAACACAATGGGGCATGCTGTTATAGGAAATGAATCAATGGCAAGATGGTGTCACGCGTTACCACCCTGAAGTTTATTATTTTCCAATGACAGCACATCCCAAAGTGTTTTATTCCTCTCTTAACACAGCAGGTTTCCAAGGACTATTACTTTTTAATTGTTAAAGAACTACAAGTCAGGCTTTTTACCCATTTATTGTTATATTTACTGCCGTAAAACGATTTAATTCCTGTTATCATTTGTGTCATAGCTATAAATAGTCATTCACCAGCCTCAGATCTACTAGCAGGTCCTCATTTCTCAGAGTCCTTGTATCATAGTGGTTACTGAATAATATGCTTGAAGATATAAATATGTGATTAATAAGTGGATTGGTATTGAGTATTATAGTGGTAAAATTGATTTAAAAGCCATTATTCGATCCTTCTAAAAATGCTTGGCGGCCTCAAGACACAATCCAATGTGATAATATGCAATGAGTTCACAAATATATATGAGTAATAATTATTTTATTGAGTCAAATTGATTACATTTTAGACCTTAAAGGTAATTTTTAATGTGAGTGGATTTCTATATGAGAGTGTATAATGTATGATGTTTTGCGCCATTGTAAACATTAACAGTTAACTAACAAAGATAAACACACTACATACTTTTATAACCCCTTCCTCTTCATGTTCGTTGCTATACTGTTAAAAAAAAACCTCATTTATCCTTTCCACGTGCTTCATATCAACAACGTATGGACTGTATATGACTACTCAGCACAACACTTTCCCACACACACTCACACTCACAGCTACATCAAAGCTATTATTTGAAGAGTAGTGCAGTAATAAGCATGTGAGTATGGACACGTGTGCATGCAAACTTGCAAAGAGCATACCATTTAATCAGTCAGAAAACATACCGGTGATAAGCCTGTTATTACCTCCATGCGCACACACACACACACACACACCTAGAGAGAGTACAGATGCAGGAGAAGGTAGAAATAAAGACAGAAAGGAGTGTTATAGGTTATAAAAGCTTCCCAACAAACCAGAACAACAATCTGAGCACAAAAATGATTCTTGGCCCTTATTAACAATTAAACGTTTAAGTGACATTTACTGTGAAATGCAAATCGATCAGCTTTAATTACATTCGTTAGGTTTAATACTTAAATACTTAAATGCATCATTCAGCTAATCAGTTAAGTGGAACAATATAAAATCAAACATTCTCTTTTACATGAGTTGTGTAATCAAATATTACAATAATGGACATTGATAATCAGATAGCATAAAATAAGGTTTTGGGGCTAAATCATTTTGCGTGTACTTAAGTGAAATAAAACTCTGCATATCTGTGTGGTTACATAAAACTGTTTAAATACTATGTCATGATAATGTAATCATGTTACCTCACTGTGAAGGCAGCCAGCAAGCTTCTCCTCTCAACACACCCAAACTCTTCCTCTCACACTCACTATCCTTAACCCTAACTCTCCCTGCCTCTCTTGTCTTGCCCTCTTTTTCCCTCCTGCTTTTTCTTTTACTCCCTCCCAAACCTAGTCCCTCTCCTCCTTCCTTCCTGAAACATTTGCTCTGTCTTCCTTTCCTGTGCTTCCTGTGTCTCTCTCTGTATCTCCCTCCCTCTGAAAATTCCTAAAATCTCAGCTGAGTTCCAAACAAAAAGGCTCAGATTTCCACCAAGTATCTATTCTACAGCGACAGAAACACAACAGGTCCTGTATCTGTATGCTATACACGGCCTCGGCGTTGCTGTAAAACTGCAGCTAAACCTGATGTGCTACTTTAATACATCATGTAAGTGTAAAAGAAAAAGAAAACTTACCAAGTAGCTTCCTGCAAATGCTGTTTCTTTAACTTCTTATTCCTTTTTCCTCCTCCTTTCTTACTGCTTTCCCTCCCTTCATTCACAATCCATTCATCATAATTCTGACGTAACACTTGCACCACTGTCCCTCTCCCAAAGTGCAAACACTCAATGGAGGCGATGATGTGTCACAGCAAACTGGAAGACGCCCGCAGTGTGTGTGTGTGTATGTGTGTGTGTGTGTGTTCCGGGTCAGTGAAGCCTGCAGGTGCATCATGAGGACATTAAAGCTCGATTCATGACTCAAGCTACGCTCGTCTCCTTAGAAACCAGATTAGCATTAAAAACAGAGGCCAATGAATATCTTCTTAATGAAGGCTTCATGCTTATCTGCAGCTCACAAACCCAGGACTCATTTAACCCTCTTTTTTTTTTTACCAGCAAGTATTCCCTCTAAATCCTAAAGCAAATTAAAAGCAAAATGTACTTTTTACTACATGAACGGGTAATACGAGGGTAAATACATCGATCAGCCAAACATTAAATCCACCTGCCTAATATTGTGTAGGTCCGCCTTGTCCCACCAAAACAGCTCTGACTCATCGAGGCATGAACTCCACAAGACCTCTGAAAGTGTGCTGTGGTATCTGGCACCAAGACATTCGCAGCAGATCCTTTAAGTCCTGTAACTTGTGAGGTGGGGCGGATCAAATATTTTTGTCCAGCACATCCCACAGATGCTCGATTGGATTGAGATCTGGGGAAATTGGAGGCCAAGTCAACACCATCTTCCTCAAATGATTCCTGAACAAGTTTTGCAGTTTGGCAGGCAGCATTATCCTGCTGAAAGAGGCCACTGCCATTAGGGAATACCGTTGCCATGAAGGGGTGTACTTGGTTTGCAACAAAGTTTAGGTAGGTGGTACGTGTCAAAGTAACATCCATATGATTGTCAGGACCCAAGGTTTCCCAGCAGAACATTGCCCAGAGCATCACACTGCCTCCGCCTGCTTGCCTTCTTCCCATAGTGTATCCTGGTGCCATCTTTTCCCCAGGTAAGAGACGTACACACACCCGGCCTTCCACATGATGTAAAAGAAAATGTGATTCATCAGATCAGACCATCTTCTTCCATTACTCCGTGGTCCAGTTCTGATGCTCACATGCCCACTGTAGGCTCTTTCGGTGGTGGGCAGGGGTCAGCATGGGCACTCTGACTGGTCTGTGGCTACGCAGCCCCATACACAGCAAGCTGCGATGCACTGTGTGTTCTGACACCTTTCTATCAGAGCCAGCATTAACTTTTTCAGCACTCTGTGCTACAGTAGCTCTTCTGTGGGATGGGACCAGACAGGTTAGCCTTCGCTCCCCATGCGCATCAGTGAGCCTTGGACGTCCATGACCCTGTCCCGGTTCACCGGTTGTCCTTCCTTGGACCACTTTTGGTAGGTACTAACCACTGCATACCGGGAACACCCCCACAAGACCTTTGCCATTTTGGAGATGCTCTGACCCAGTCGTCTAGCCAACACAATTTGGCCCTTGTCAAAGTCACTCAGATCCTTACGCTTGCCCAATTTTCCTGCTTCCATCACAACAACTTTGAGAACTGATTGTTCACTTGCTGCCTAATATATCCCAACCCTTAACTGGTGGCATTGTAACAAGATAATCAATGTTATTCACTTCACCTGTCAGTGGTTTTAATGTTATGCCTGATCAGTGTATATCCATACCTACTTACTATCCATCAACAAAAATAGTGGCATTAACTTAAATGGCAAAAAATTCAAGCAGGCAGAGAAAAAAAAAAGAATTTTACCACAAAAACTCTAGCATATGTCAGTGGACATGATTTTTTCAGCCAAGCTACAGTAAAAAAAAAACCCAAAAAAAACAAAGAAGCAAAAGATGTAACCACTTAACTTAATTAACAGCTCCTCCATTTTCTTTACCAACCAAAGACCACAGCCCTGCCCACTTGCTTTCTATTGGCTCACAAATCTGAGGATAGTGAATACAAAATTTAAAATTTTTTACATAAAGTTTCACGAAACTAACCATCTTTCACATCCCATATCCTTTCACCTTCACTGAATTGCCTTTTTGCACTGGTTCTGACTGCTGCATTAGCTGAAAAAGCCAAACTAGTGAAGATTAGAAAAACATCACCTCATCTTTTTCCAATCTTTAGCTATCCTGTTTGAGTGAATCCTTACCCACTGTAGCCTCAGACTCCTGAACCTGATCTTCAGCAGTTGTCAAGGTTTGATGTGTTGTGTGTTCAGAGATGCTTTTCTGCTCATCACGGTTGTAAAGAGTGGTTATTTGAGTTACAGTAGCCTTCCTGTCAGCTCAAACCAGTCTGGCCATTCTCCTCTGAACCCTCTCATCAACAAAGGAGATAAGCAGCTTCTGAAATACTTAAATGAGCCCAGCAAGCATGCCACTGTCACTGAGATGACATTTTTTCTCCATTCCAATGCTTGATTTGAACATTAACTAAAGTTCTTGACCTCCATGTGCATTACATTGCTGCCACGTGACTGGATGATGAATTGGTGGATAATAAATGAGCATTTTACAAGCTATTAAAGTCTCTGCTGATTGTATATGTCAATATGTAACTAATGTTACTAATGCAGCATCAGTAGGGAAATAAATTCTTTGGTGGGAAGCTGCTTGAACTTTAAAACAGACTTGCCTTTATCCTTTAATGCAAAAATGCAAGTTGTCTCTCATGTTTTTCTGCTCATCACAGAAAATTCCGATGCTTGATATGTCTCTATTTTCATTTTCCGAAATGTTTATATTTTTATATTTATGCTCATAGTTTTCATAGCTTTATAGTTTCTTTATATTTATGCTTCTCATTTCATAACTTTCTCTTCTCTCTTTTACTTTCTTATCTTACCTTACAATGTTTAACCTATTAATATTACTTTTATTTCTCGTATTTTACCGTTATTACATGTAAACCCATGGTACTTGGCAATAAAGGTGGTTCTGATTCTGATGTTTAAACTCCATTTGAAGGTAATATTTCGCTATATATATATATATACACTGCAAGCATAACAGTATGTAACAGTACAACTTTAACACTATACTGTTAAACATTATTCTATAACATAGTAACTATCCCTATTAAAGTGTATCATCATAACGATATACACTCACACCACGACTGCAGGCGCTTAGTGTAAATACAAACAGCTATAAAATATATGAACGTAGTTGTGCTTTGGGGTAAACTGCTCTACAACTAAGATCTCGGTATTCTCACGTCTACAAGCTTTACCGTTTGTTCTGATGAACAAATAAAAGTGAAAGATATAGAGAAAGTCTAGGAAAACTCACCACTCATCTTCCTGGCCCTAGACCCTCCTGGCTTGTGCTGTGGGTTTTTTTTTTTTTTGCTTTCTGCTTACTGCGACAGTCTGTCCATCCCCCGGTCACCTCCTGTGCCATCACTCTCTCCGTGACCGTGAACACGCCCTCCCCCGTTCCTCTTTTGTGTCTCTCTCTGTCTACTTCTCCCTTCCTCCCTTTCTTATTCAGTGAGAAGGAGGGCAAGTGTGGACACTAGGGGTCCTGAGTAGGACAGCAGTCAGGTCCAAATATCCACTAATGAGCATCTTATCCTTTTTTTAATCATAAAAATACAAGATCTTGATTTATCAGCTTATTGAAATCGAAAAGAGTTCATTCTTCTCATTGTCATTCTCATTCTCAATGCAGGTATCGTTCATAAAATGATAACAATTTGATTTTTTTTTTTTTTGCCAAGGAAGTAATTTGAAGAAATGAAGCAAATGGCATGTGCCATTCACTTTCAGAGGAGTGATTGTAAACACACATCTCTACACAGGAGATGCTGAAGTTGCTGTTCTGTTCTGCGTTAGGATCAGCTGCTAGCTGTCTGCACGTTTTGACACCACTCCCATTCAAAAGTTGCTCTCGCAATGCCAATAAACCCCCCAAGCGGCTCATTACTTTACTATCATTTCCTTTTATGGCTTTATCACAGCTGGCCTTGCACACACACACACACGCACGCGGTTCAGGGGCGCTATTAGCAAGAGATTTCCATGTTCTATTTTGTACAAATCTGTTTTGTCCATTGAGTTTTTTACTCCCTTCAGCGACTTTCTCTTGCCTCTATTTTAGTAGTTATCAGGCCATTATCATTTACTATTTATCCATTTTATGGACCATTTTTTCAGAGTCTGATCTGAAAGAGCGGACAGTTCTACAAATAATGGAGAACTTCTATCAAGTAATGTTTGGAGGCAGAACAGAGACAGTCACTACTGAGAGTGCTTGTACTCAGACATGTTACAACCGAGTCTATTTTTAATGTCATACCATCCATACACAAGTGTAGAGCAGAACAAAAGGAGTGACTGCAACAAATGTAAGCCAAGTGCACAGTTACAAGCAGAACATGTGATGCATGATAAGTGAAGTGCACGATGATTCAAATGGAAAGGAGTGCTTTATCCGTTCTCTTCTAACCCTTGTTTCCTCTGGTGCTAATCTCTTAACTCTGTCTCTCCATGAGGTCATGTTTTCAAAACAGCGCTTTTCAGATAGGAAATAATCACTCACTTAGCAGGAGCTTCAATGCGTCTCGCGCGCCATGTTCAGATTTGGTTTTAACATCCATGTCAGGTGATCCGATCACAACTGGAAACCTCAAACGAAGTGTTTTTGTTTGATGACATTTCCTAATTAGATCATTAGGCGCTTAGATTGGTCGATAAAATATTCCATGCATGAGGATTAAAATAATCCTTAGTCCCTCACAAATCCACTCTAATAAACCTGACCACAATGTACATACATATGTGTGTATATATATATACATATATATATATACACACATATATTAATAGCATTGTTATTATAGCAAATACTGTTGAACCATATAATAATGTTTCCTTTAACAGTGCCATCATACTCAAAATATTCTTACAAACGCTATACATTTTAAATGATTTCCTTTCAAAGTGAGCTGTAATATTAAAAAGTAACAACATACCATTAATCTTTTGCATTAAATGCGTACTAAAACACACACTTTTCTTAAAGAGCCTAGTTATTTCACCGAGGTGAAAAACCATCTTTTTATATTATCACAAATAAAGACAAGCTGCTGGAAAAAAATCGCTCAATTCTCTGACATGAATATCCGACATTCATATAATAACGGGCAGAGCTTATGCTGAGAATGGAAAGACGAAGCTCGCATATGAGAGGAGACTGAAATGTAGAGATTTAATAAATATAATGTAATGCCTAAGCCATGGATTAGGTGCATCAAATCAACAGCATGGCTTCAGAAGTAGCTCAATTAAAAAAGCTCAAAGGAACACCACAAACATGGCAACACTGGTGATTAGGTGGTCTTTTGAAGTTGTCAGAGACGCATCAGGACGCTTTGCCGTTCACACTACAAGAGTGATGTGGCTACAGGCGTCCCAGATCTCCGCACGTGTTCGAGTGATCAGACCAAAAGACGCATTTTGAACGTGTTCACACCTGTACGTAGCAGTATCCACTTGTGATCCGATTACCCAAGATGGATATTAATACAAAGTATGAACTGAGCCTTAGTAAACTTAATTACATGTTTGCTACCTCTCTCAGGCCCCTTCTCTAAGTCTGACTTTTCCCAGTTTCCCACACACTTTAATCACTCGCCCTTCCACTAGAAAGACAAATAAAAAAATAAAACCCTGAACAAAGAGAAGCTTTCTGTTTGCACACACACACACACAAACAAACAACATGAAAATAATATCATTTTGCAACTAAATTGCTCAATGGCACAAAGACACAGAGACAGAAGACAACTGGATATGAGGAAAATGTTCTTGTTCATGCACACACACGTGTTTGTCTTAGAGGACCTTCCATTAACATAATTACTAATGCAGCTAATTAATGCTATGCCTAAATCTAACCCTAACCTTAAACTTAACCTAAGTAACAAAAGTAACCCTTTTGGCTCTTTTATTGATATTTTTATTAAATTAATGATGAATTCCTGAAATGCTGAAAGGAAAAAGTTTTCCTTTTGGGAACCAGCCAAATGTTCCCACAAGGTCAAAAGGTCAGATATTCCTATCCCTGTAAGACATTTGGTCCCTATCAAGATATAAAGTGCCCCCTCTACACACACACACACACACACACACACACACACAGAGTTATCCTTATTATTGTGATACTGACATGCCTTGCAGTATATTTTTTTGTGTGATGGTTAAAATGGCTGTCACAAAAACAAAACAGAAGCACTCATAAACTGATATAAGGAAACATTTAGTGATTAGTTGGGGAGCTTGCTTGGATATTGTGACCATCTGTAACATCAGTATTCCAAAAATCTGATACAGCGATAACAGTTACCTAATAATGTGGCAGTGTAGTCTCAGCCTCAGAATCTCTGCCCAAAGGCCGTAGAAAATCTGATGTCTTTTGTATACTTTTCTGGCCACGAGCTTCAGAATCTTGCAGAATCCCTTACTGGCCTGTCCGTGCACCAGCTTTCAGCAGAAAGACAAACTTTTAAAAACAGCAACATAGTGAGCCTTTCAGAGCAAGATATCTTCACAAAACGTAACAAAAAATAACAAGTTGTTTACTCGTGATCACAACATAAGTTGTTTTCTCGTGATATCGACATAAGTTGTTTTCTCGTGATCATGACATAAAATATCACGAGAAAACAACTTCTTATGTCGCAATCACGAGAAAACAACTTATGTCAATAGTACGAGAAAACAACTATTTTGTTATGTCGCGATCACAAGAAAATTATGTTGTGACTGCGAGAAAACAACTGGTTATGTCGATATCACGAGGAAACAACTATTTTGTTGTCGAGATCACGAGAAAACCAGAAAGAAAGAAACATACTCATGCATGGCCTCTTAGGGCTTCCATACATTTAGAGGTAAAAAGTGCTACTTTGTTTACTGTTTTGTTTACTGTTGATGTTATGAGCGGCCATTTTGATTGGACGTGAGGGGGCGTTTTCTTTGTTTTTTCCAAACTGATTTTAAAACAATGTCAAAAAAAAAGTAGGCTTACATTTATTAAACACACCACAGAAAAATGATTTAATGTGACGTTAATTTAAAAAAAAAATCATATTCAAATGTCAGTTTCCAAGCTCCATAATGTGGTGAGGCGTTCACACGGGTACAGCACGGTCTGCTTGCCGGTGGAAACAGCGCTGGTTCCGGGTAACTTGGCGAGCCGAGCCGCGCAGCACCGCCCGGTGGAAAAGAAAAGCTCTCCTAAGCTCATGAATCGGTCTTGTGTCTTTTTTATTGTGACCTTTTGGACTGTAGACAAACACCTGTCCTGTGTGCCATGTTTAACTACATGTATTCTCACTAGAGGTTACATTTCGAAGACAAAAAGAATCTCGTTAATGTTTTTTTTTTTTTTTTTTTTTTTTTGGATATTGAAAACTTCTGTGCTACATTTCAGTGTTTAAATACTCAGCACGCCATTAGGGTCCAAAAACAAAAACCAAACTTGTGTATTTGTCTGGAATTTACTATTTCTAATGTAAATTAAAGTTACCTGTGACGGTTCTAGAAATCTCTCTAGGTGTCTTGGTGGTCTCACTGTGAGCTCTTGTTGGCCTAGAGAAATAAATGAATAAATTAATTAATATTAATAACCGCAATAAGTCCACAGGAATAAAAGGAGCAGCTGAAAAAGTACTCTTCTTCCGAACAAGCTGTGTGTTTGTGCTGTATGAACACCTCCATCTGAGCAGTCCTGAGGTGGGCTGTGTTAGTAATAACACGCTGTTATCTACTGCCTCATGAGCCGCTGCCCAGGTTGCCAGATTGAACATTATTGCTCGGATTCACACCTGACAGGTTCTGAACTTTTGAACTAATGAAGTCCCTCAGATGAAGGGTGTTCCATCCTACCTCCTCAGAAAGATCTGCCGGTAGTTCAAGCAGGGTCAGTCCTATGTTCTGAGGGTCCTATGTTCCCCGCATTGCCCCACATGGCACATAATGAACACATGAGGTTCTATGTTACCACTTCAATATTCTGTTAACTCAAATTAAGTAAACTTTTCAGAAGGTTTTATGTAGTCAGGACTCATTTTCCCAGGGAACTAGGGAACCTAGGATCCTTTGTCATGTGTTCATTATGTGCCATATAAATCTGGGGGACATAGGACCCGGGAACATAGGACCCTGGGAACGTAGATACACTCCCCGGGTAGTGCATCCTGTCAGGCTCAAAATACCCATCCGAATGTACTACCATCATAATAAAAAGGTCAAATCAGGGGTAGTGCATCCTGTCAGGCTCAAAATGCCCATCTTAATTAAAAAAAAACGTCAAATCAGGGGTAGTTTTTACTTAAAAAAAAAAAGCAACAAACAGCTTATATAAAAAGCACTTTATACAACAGTTAGTTCCGGTCCACTAATTTGATTGGTCGAGCGCATACCAAGAGTGCTTATATTTAGTCTAACTGCACTGGAACGCTTTAATGGGTGTATCACTCCGCTCGTCTGTCTTTGAAACAGTTACTACAGTAGAGTTAGCGACAACATCAGCAGACATGGCAAACAATACTTTTCAGTAATATAACTTTTGACTTAAAATGAAAAGGAAGAAGGGACGAGAACCTCACCGGAAGCACCTTTAACGGGAATGTACACATCAATATGAGCTAGCTAACTAGTTATCTGACGTGCTATAAAGTGAGTGTGACTTCTTTGGGATCTATTTCCATTAGCAGAGCAAAATAAACAGAACACTTGGCCATATTGTGTCTAAAATGTCACATACTCAATATTAATTTCTTGTTCATAGAACTGTTGTGTAAAAGCGATATAGCACTCACAGTCATGTGGGCAACCCTGTGCGTTCGTGCCTATGGCCAAATTACAGCCAAATAATGGCACTCTTGCTTGTGCTTTATTGCTTAATTACGTTGTCAGGACTACCTGGCTGGTCCCTACATAGTAGGGTTATCCCTGTTTTTTTGTTTTTGCTACATACGACATTTTAGTCTATTCATCTACGTTTTTCTTTAACTTTATTCTATTTCTTATTTATTCTTTTGCCCTAGTGCATATCTTAAGATGACGTAGTGTGTAGGTTTATAACATAGAGTAAATTTATTTATGGAAATTCTGATGGAAACATTTCTCCAAACCATACTATATACAAACAGATTTCATTCATTTTAGCCTCTTTAAAACAAGCCTTCAAGCTAATACAAATCTGTGCATAATAAATGAGCTTGAAATTATCTATGTGTAATGTATGATATGCATGTATGCATAAATAGAATAATGATTGCTATGTTACTAAGTGTACCAAAACATAGTCATGTAGAGTATGGATTTATCATTTTATTTGTGTGTGTGTGTACATTTTGCAGAAAATGAAGTGATGCAAATTTGGGATGTTAGATTTGGGAAAGCTGATATTATCACAGGCAGTATTTTATTAATATTACACAGTGTCAAACAACACAGGTCTGACGTTGAGTACAACGTTTTACAGTAAAAAAATATGCATGCACTTAATTGTATCCTCAAAATGATCGGAAAAATAAGGATAAAAATATAAAATAAGCAAATAAAAACAAAAATACACAATACACTCAAACTGCACAATTAAATACTGCCAAAGAAAATAATGTAAGTATAATTGCTTTAAATTACAGCTCCAGTTAGTCAGTGTCAGTCATGCATTATTAAAAACTCAATAAATGTTGACAATATATTAATAGTACATTATAATTTTGCTTGAATTCAACCCTACAACAGTGAAATGATATACAAAAACATATTCCGTTATACAACCAGAAAATATATATTAGGAAAATAATATGCTTAACAATCGTGCAAAAATAACCATATATTTTTAAGTAGAAGTGGTCCTAAATATAATGACCAGGTTACTTTTCAAAATGGAAGACTTTTTTTTTTTTTTTTTTTTTAATTAAATTACGTCCTGTAATACAGACAAATATTTAGTAAATCTATTCAATGGCATAATGGCATTTGGGACTGTTAAACAGTAAACATTTAATAAGTGCGTAAATCCATCCATGACCATCCATAAAAATTACTTTTTAGAGCTCTGGGACTTACCCACTGTGCCTGACCTGACATTTCTTTATAACATTTCAGTATGACATGGTTGTTTCACAGCTTGTGTCTTAAACAACATTATATTTATTATTATTATATTCATAGGTGACCATCAGTAGTCATTTTGTGATGAAAAATGTTAGTGTTTCATAATTCACTAATGATTAAAGTGACCTTTCATACCAAGTATGGGTGTGGCAGTATTTCAACATGGCAGTATACCTTTACAGAGAATTCTTATTCTACATTTAATGTTGTGCTATGCAGTAGAGAAAATGAAATATTACCAAATATACCATGGGATTTTTAAAACAGTGTGGCCTAGCTTTTTCTGTTATAAATATACCATCAGACCTCAACCATCAGAGCAAACTACATTTGTATACTGCTTTGAGAAATGACTTCTTCTTTGCATTACTTACAATATACTGCAGTATACTGAAAATGTAAGGTTATGTACTGTGGTTCTACAATTATGTGGATGAACATTAGGGCAGTTTCCTTCAGAAGTAGTGTAGATTCCTGTACGCTCATTTCCTTGTCGAGTACAAATAGCAAAGTTGTCACGTCATGATCATGCCCCTGTGCTAAAGACCCTGCTACATCCTCCACTTAGTCACAGAACCATTTTTACTTTGACAAAATGACAAATTGTAATTCCTTACATCAGAACTAATGGAGACTGCATATCAAGGTCACAAAGAGGGTTCATAACAGGTCTTGATAGAGCACTCTATAGCTAACCTGTCTTTAGACAGCAGAGGCCTATGATGGAGCACACAAACAGCTGGACCACATAGCATTTGACAACTCATGGACACAGGCTTTTTCTGGAAGAGTATATGTAGATGGCAAGTCCGGTGACTCTGTTATGCTGGCATGATTTGTCCTGTTAGAGGGCTAGATCTCAACGTAATTACACATTCTGAAGATTTTGGACCAACTTGTTACACAGCACTTTTCACCACCATGATCAATGATCAACCATGGTGCATCAGGGTCCGTCTGTGTATGCAAGGTAGCTGTACCAAGTTCTGCACTTCAGTACACTGCCATCTTGCTGGTAATAGCCCCTGCATTTGGCTCCTGCACACTGCCAACTGCGTTCCAGCATAGTAAAACCACTCACTCTTCCCCTTCCAAGAGGCTGAACAGCTGAACCTTTTTTTGGTTTCTGCTGCAAACATGCAGCAAAGGAGCTTACCTTTATTTCCTATATGGCTCAGCAGCAGCAACTGCTGTTTGCTTCACTCCCTGCTGTGAACATATAGCTCCAGAGGAATTATAATTATAATGTAGCTGTATTCACATAGCCTGGAAGCTTAATGCATTACTATTGCCATTATGCTGCTGTTAGGGCAAGGTTCTATAAGTGCTTATCAAAGATGATCCCGTTCCAACTAATCTGGACATTGATCCATTTGGTCCACCATCAGGGTCTGGCAAAACAAGGAGTTTGCCATACTAGTCTGAGGTTAGGAAAGTTCAACAATTCACAACTTATGACTCCATGAAAATGCCACATGTCTGTTCTAACAGTAATAAACGCTAGAATTATAGTCATGCAAAATATATTTCAATGCACATTCCTTTGATAGTGCAGATTTACCGATAACAAAATTAGCAAGAAACAAAGGCTTAAAGCATTATATATATATAAAACATCTCTGTATCCACTCCTCAGCAAACTGAGAATGGGAAAGCCACAAGTTGACTTGGCTATTTGTACTTAACAAGGAAACAAGTGCATGGGAATATCCACTACTTCCCTGGCAGTCTGGAATGTATGTAAGTAGAACCACGAGACTGGATTGTACGTACTCTATCATACAGTGAACTGATTATACAGAAATATTCTATCAGTTCTAATCTGTGTAATAGTTATCTTGCTGTTAGTGATATACTGAAAACAGTGATATTGGTTTGTCATACTGAAACTGTACCCTTTATGTCATGCTATTTCCATTTGGTTCAATTCTTGCCTTAAAGTACAATCTTGAAATGTAAAACATGAAATTCAGTTACATCGCTTTTTCATTTTTCTATTTTTCCAACTCCTGGTAGTCTTGGCACCAAGAAATGATCAGTTACAGCATTCCACAGCTGACCTCTTTAACAGACACCATAAGAATGCATAAACACACAGTGTGATACTCCTCAGCTGGAACTTGGCTTTAAGCCAAACATGCACCCCATTAAATGTGTGTGTGAATAAGTCTGTGACTTTGGGTGTGATACCAGTAAAAGACTCAAAAGCCAGAAATCAGTGGTTATATTTACGTCAGTAAAGGCACACAACTTAAGAGCTTGCCCATTCCTGAAGGCATTTCATCAAGTAAATGTTGTTGTCTAGTATCTAGACAATTCCAGGATGTTCATATCCAATCTGACTCAGCTCTCAAAATGCTGCTGTTGACTTTACTCAGGACTTGGAAACGTCACACAACTGAACACTTGTAGCCCAGAGAGACGAGTGAGAGCAAAATGTTCAATATGAATGCAACCAGTTTTGGCAGCAACAATGAACCTGAAGTGACTTTGTTGTATTCGATGTATATAATTTCCTTAAATCTATGTACAAAAGAAATACATATTTGCTTGTTCACTGTCTAGCTATTGTACTAATGAGCTGGCATTCTGAAAAGTCAGAATGCCCAATGAACTAGCTTGCTAACTGGCTCGTTAATTAGGCATATTTACATGGAGTCTATGTAAACCCGAAGAGCAAATGTTTAATGTTTTGATGTACTAAATATTTTGTGCCGCTGTTTAAAGTTTAAAAACACCTTCATTTGCCATTTTTGAAACGGAAATTGCAGTAGCTCACAAAACCGTACTAAAATAAAGTCTACAGTGATGTTGACTCCTTCTATATAACGGGTCAACTAACAAACTTCACTTGAGCTACTAATGTAATGTAATGGCACTTAAGATGCTAAGGTAAACAGGCAATGGAAAGTTCAGAAGGACGTATTAAAAGCACAGCTCATGTTTTATGGGGCTGTAACCTGTGACAGCACATCAAGCTAAATCATCATCATTTAGCCTTTCAGAGGTATCCGTCTGGGAATAAACTTGCATATTAGTTTAGAGAATGTTGTAGGTTTGGCCCACTTTTCCGAACTATCGTCTCCTGCCGCAGCAGGAAACATTGTGGGTTCAAGGCGAGTAGCAAGCTTTGGTCCGCAAAGCTTTATGTCTCCCAGTATAGGTCTTTACCAAGAAACCGTCCACCTGCATTCCTTAATGCTCCGCAAATGATTTCGTCGTCACTTCCCCCCTCTAGGAACTGTTGCTGAGTCGGCGACGCAAGAGAGAGGTGGTTTTTGTATCAGTGTCTTCCTGGTCGCTCTCACAATCTCTCTAAACAATAAGGAAAAAACAGAGACATGAGACACTAATAGAGACATGATGAGACAGTGAAGAAACTTAAAGTTACTTTTGAGGTGTTCAATCAGTAATTGCTGCTATTTTTAGAGGCGATAGAAGTACAAATATTCCTTACTCATAAACTGTGCAACATTAAATATTTTACTCAAGTAAAAGTACACAACAGCAGAAGAAGAATCACAAGTAAGAAAGTGTCTGTTTCTCAAATCGCACATTGATTTTGATTACTTGTCATAAAGCGCCTTTTGACAAACGACAGATAAAAAGTTGAAAACATCAACTAATTAAAGCTAAGGGCTCTGACAGTATATAGTGAACTAGCTAGCATGAAAATAGCTAGCTGTCATGATACAAATTGTCTAGATGCAAAATGTAGATACGCTTTCAAATTTGTAGCCATACGTCTTCAAGTTTCAAGTTTAATCTTTAACGATAAAGCTCATTCCCCTTCAGGGACTCGAGCTGTGTCGAAACGCTATGGGAACGCCTTCAGCGTGACCGCGCTCTGAATCACGTGTGTAATCAGTCCAATGGATGGGCGAGACGTCACAGGCGGGGTGACGTAGCGACCCGGAAGCTTAAAAGCACGAGCGGTGGGCGCCGCGCCAGCTTTCTGTCATTCAGCAAGCGCTCTGTGTGATCGTTTGTCCATTGTCTGTCTATTTTGTCTGTTTGTCTATTTTGTATTGTCTGTCTGAGGCAATGCCCAAAGCCAAAGACAAAATAAAACATAAGGGCAAGAGCGGACAGCGTTTTAGGCTGTGTGTTCCTCCCTGCCCGCATTATATTACGGGTGGGGATACACACAGCTTATGCGTTGTCTGCTTGGGAGCGGAGCACGCAGCGTCGGCTCTCGAGGGAGCCGGCTGCTCGCATTGCGAGCGTTTGCCGCTGCGCGCGCTTCGCTCCCGGTAGGTTCTCTTCGAGGAGGGAGCCTTCACTCGCGTGCCTCGGTTACGCTCGTGGGGCTCGCAGGTGGATCTGGCGGAGGGAATGGAGACGGGTGAGTCCCTTTCTCCTTCCTGTCCGATATGAAAGAAAAGGACAGGGTCGTTCTTATGGACGCCCCGCTTGCACTTTCTGGCCTTTTCGGCGACACTGTTAGCTCCGTCGTCGACAGATACCAGGAGGCTCGTACGCAGGCGGCGGCGTTCCAGCGGTTTCTCCCTCGTCGCTCTCTAGCTCTTGGGGCTGCTGGGCGGGGGCAGCCCCCTCCGTGTGCCGCCTCCTCATATAAGGAGGCACAGAAACAGAGCGCCGCCTCCCGCGCTCAGCTCAGCGACGCTCTGGGTCGGGTTCCTCTAGGGCAAAGACGGATCTGAGGACTGTGCTAAAATGTCCTGACGCCTCCGGCCCAGGGCTTTCGAGGGCGGGCCCCTCTGGGGCGGAACGGTGTACACCTCATTATACGGTGCCCGTTTCGCCTCAGTGCCCTTGGGAGGTCGATCTGCCAACCCCGCCACCTATGGTGCTTCAGGGAGCAGCGGTCTCCAGCGAGCGCTTCTCCCAGCTTCTGCCCGGGAACGTAGCGGTACTGGGAGGCTCGCTGCCTCTTCGGAGGTCTCCGGAGCACTCGTTGTACCAGAGGTCAGTCTCGAGAGGCTGGTTCCCTTAGTGAGCTATCTGGCAGCGTGGAAACTTCTGCCGAATGTGTCTCATTGGGTCCTGCGTACTGTAGAGAGAGGCTATCAAATCCAATTCTCGTTTTTCCGGGATCCTTCCCACTCTGGTGGGTCCCGAGCAGGCTCTGGTAATGGAACAGGAAGTACACACTCTCCTGAGGAAGGAGGCCATCGAGGTGGTCCCTCCTCGTGACAGAGAGTCCGGGTTCTACAGCCGGTACTTCATTGTTCCCAAGAAGGGTGGAGGGCTGCTTCCCATTTTGGATCTGCGGCATCTGAACCTCTCAGTCACACGACTGAAGTTCAGGATGCTCACGGTCAAACAGGTCGTGTCTCAGATCAGCTCCGAGGACTGGTTTGTCACGATCGACCTAAAAGACGCGTATTTCCATATCTCCATCCTTCCTCAACACAGGAAGTTCCTGAGGTTCGCTTTCAGGGGCAAAGCTTACCAATATCGGGTTCTTCTGTTTGGCCTAGCACTCTCACCCCGCACCTTCACGAAGTGCGTGGATGCTGCTCTGGCAACTATGCAACACCAGGGCATCCGCATACTGAATTATATCGACGATTGGTTGATATTAGCTCGATCGGAGCAGATGTCATTCTCGCCCACATGAAAGAGCTGGGGTTGAGACTAAACGCTGAGAAAAGTGTGCTTTCTCCGGTACAGAGAATCACTTATCTGGGCGTGGTGTGGGATTCAACCACGATGCAGGCACGGCTGTCTAAGGCACGCGGCAGTGCCTACGTGCCTTAGACATGTGGAGGGAACCTTGGTTCTTGTCCCAGGGCCCGGTGCTGGGAGCTCCTTGTCGCTGCGTAACGCTAGCGACGGATGCGTCTCTCACCGGATGGGGAGCGGTCATGAGTGGCCGCTCAGCCCGCGGTCTGTGGAGTGGCCGCCATCTCACTTGGCACATCAACTGCCTGGAGATGCTGGCCGTGTTTCTAGCACTGAAACACTTTCTCCCGGACCTAAGAGGTCACCCCTTTACAGGCTGGCGCTCCAGATCCTTGTGTGGTCCCAGGGGAAACTCCTCTCGCTGAGAGCAGTTTATATCCCTGGCCATCTCAATATGGGAGCAGATGCCCTGTCGAGGCAGGGGCCGATGCCCGGGGAATGGAGGCTCCACCCCGAAGTGGTGGAGCAGATATGGCGTATGTTCAGCCGAGCTCAGGTGGACCGCACTGTCCCCTCTGGTTCTCTCTGACTCATCCAGCTCCTCTAGGACTGGATGCTACGGTGCAGACGTTCTGGAGAGAGTGCGCCGGGACGGGGTCCGTCTGTTGCTAGTAGCCCCGTTCTGGCCGGGCCGAGTATGGTTCTCGGACCTGATTTCCCTTCTTGACGGCTCTCCATGGGAGATTCCCATCAGGAGGGACCTCCTCTCACAGGCGGGGGGCGCCATCTTTCAACCCCGCCCCGAGTTGTGGAAGCTGTGGGTGTGGCCTCTGAGGGGGCACAACTCAGAGCTTCCGGTCTCTCAGCCGAAATGTTGAGACCATTCTCCAGTCCAGAGCTCCCTCAACGAGGAAACTGTACGCTGTGAAGTGGAAACTTTTCACTTCCTGGTGCGGAGACCGCCGGCTCGACCCAGTTCACTGCCCAGTTGGTACAGTGCTGGAGTTCCTGCAGGCCCGTTTCTCCGCAGGGTTGACCCACTCCACCCTGAAGGTCTACGTGGCAGCCATTGTGGCCTACCACACCCCTCTCGGTGGTCAGTCTGTGGGCAGACACCCCCTGGTTACACGTTCCCTCCACGGTGCGCTGAGGCTCAGACCTCCGGTGCGATCTCGGGTCCCTTCGTGGGACTTGGCTGTGGTGTTAGAGGCTCTTTGCAAATCTCCCTTCGAGCCTATAGAGGAGATTTCGGACCGTCTTTTGACGTTAAAAACTGCTTTTCTTTTGGCTATTTCCTCTCTTAAGAGAGTTGGGGATCTTCAGGCCCTCTCTGTGGCCCCCTCTTACCTAGACTTTGCGCCCGGTATGGCCAAAGCGTTCTTATACCCTCGAGCGGGTTATGTTCCGAACGTTCCCTCCTTGGCACCACGGCCGGTCGTACTGCAGGCCTTCTGTCCTCCTCCCTTTCGGGAGTCCGACCATCGGAGGCTTAATTGTATGTGCCCAGTGCGAGCACTGGATGCATACGTCCACAGAGCTGCCCTGTGGAGAAGGGCGGACCAATTGTTTGTGTGCTTTGGTCCCCCTAAGAGGGGTCTTCCTGCTACTAAGCAGACCCTCAGCCGGTG
>CM075031.1:10246574-10262598 GCA_037576675.1 Pangasius sanitwongsei | reverse complement strand
AGACTTTGACTGTCGACTCGCTTCTTATTTCTGCAGCGAAACCCAGCAGCCTTCATTATGTTTTTTTTGTCTGAAAATGTAATATTCTGCTTTCTTTACTGACACACAAATATTTTTCAGTAACATTTCATTTTGTGCTGGAAAACTAATGTTTGGAATCTAAAAAAAATTTGTACTGAATCAATAATGTAGAAGTTATAAAATAAAAATCTATAACAAAAAAAATATAATGTGCCTAAGACTTTTGCACAGTACTGTGTGTGTGTATATCATAAGATATATACAGATAAATATATAAATCAGAATGAGCCAAGAAGAGTTAACCATTTAAAAATATTGTTTCTGAGTGCAAGAGTGCACTCAAAAGCATACATACAAAATATAAAAAGGATAAAGTCATCATTCGTAGATTGGCATCCATGCTTCTGTGAATAAATTTGAAATAAAACTCGTAGATAATGCTACACTAGGAGCTCCAAAATTCTTCAAAATTATGACCTCTCTCAGAATTTTTAATGTAAGGATCTTATCTCACTTAAACTAAGCTACTCTTTGCAATCGATACACTTTATGATTTTTGGGATAATAAATCCCATGGGTTTCTGCCTCGATATTTTCAGTAAACATGTTCAAATCTTACACTTACTTTCAACCCTTAAAACTGCTATAACCCGCCTGGTTCACATTCTTCACTCTCATAGCTACAGTAGATACATTTCCTATTATTTTTTACTGTAGTAATGTACTGTAATAATGTGCTTTAAAATGCATTCATGCATTTTGTTATATAGTTGTTTTAACAATTTTAAAGCTATCGTGCAGTGTTACAGCACTGAAACAAATAACGTAGCACATTCAGGTAGAGTTGTATCTAGTCCATGCCATTTGATAAAGAAAAAGCCTAAAATAAAACACAATATATGAAAGGTGCTTTATATTCCTATTAAAAAAAGCTGAAGTAATAATGTAGGATAAAAAAAAGAACAACAAAAACAGCAACATCAACAACATCGTCAATAACAACAATTAATTACACAACTATAATGCATTTACAATATTATGGCAATCACAAAGCACCTTTAAGTCAAAGTGGCCGATGTGTTTGCTGTGCATGTAGTTCACTCCCTCTAGAATCTGCTTCAGGAACTCAATCGCGTCCGTCTCAGTCAGGCTCTCCTTCTCAGCGATGAAGTCAAACAGCTCACCACCTCGAATACTGGAAGAAAAACCAATAGTGAAAGCATTTTTACATTTTTTTAACTCTGTAATTCTTGACTTGCTGTGAAACAAGTTTAAAGATGGTGCTAAAAATATGCAGCAGTTCAGATTACTTACTTTAATATCAGAGAAGCAGTAATATATATGATATACAAAATAACGATAAATCAGTCTGCAAATAAAAAACAGAACCTTTGAATTTTCTACATTTTAGATACTTTATTTCATATCAGAACCAGTGGATTCTTGGTAGTTATATGACCTATTATATATAGCAGCTAATTCTTATTATGGATATGTAGATAGAAACATGCGTATTGCATGATGTTGCATTAATATAATCAATTTAGAACGAATGAAGGCACTAGATTGCTTCATGGCAGACACTGAAGACAACACACCACCAAGTCGATATACAGTAACTCTGTCATATTCAGAAAATTTTGTCCTGACTGTAACGAGCTTTACTTCCTGTACTTGCTCTTCTATGTTGAAGAGCCAGGGTTCGGATATGCACGAGGGGTGTAACGGAATATGAATATGAACACATTATTTGAATTAGCATATGTTAAACGGATACAAAGGCTACAGATACAAATATTACTGCAAGCAGCGATTAAGGGGGCCAATCACTTTCTGGCCGCACCCCTTAGTGTCAGAGGAAGACCAGAAGCCATTAGGACCATCAGTGCTTGCTCCCAAACAGATATACTAAATTTAAAGGTAAAAAAATCAAGCCATTGCTGATATATTGTCTTACTTCCTGTTTTCAGTAGCCCTGTTTCCTGTTTGAATCTAGCAAAATTTGGAGAAACAAAAAAACACCAAATGACAGAAATTAACATCATAGTGTCCACTGACCCGAAGAATTAGAGGAAAGTGGAATCACATTTCTATGATACTGTGTTGCAATTTACATAACTGTAAACATATGTACAAATTTTCCCCACTGATGCCACTACTGTAGACTGATGCTGCTAGAGACTCCTATAATAATAATAATCCAATACCAGTAGGGTGCTTAAGAACCATTGGTGCTTGGCCCCTAAATCGCAGGCGCAATATATATATATATATATATATTTTGTTTTTTGGTTATAACTTGCTAGATAGGTTCACGGACATCAAGTTGAGACTAGAGGTGTGTATCAGGACTGGGACGTGACTCAACCGAAAGGTTGTGAAAGTGAGAGGACTTTACTTCCATACAGGTGCGATCGAGTGAAACAGAATGTTCTGAACAAATTTTGACAGGTTTTTTTTTTTTTTTTTTGAATATCCACTGGTTTCACTACAGCCTCAGAAGCACTCTGCTTCCACAGCTGACGAAGGTCCAAAATGGAAACTTTGTGTAATATACTACACTTTTACCAGCCTTACCATTATTACTGCACATGAGGATTCTTCTTCAGAATTTTACACACACAAACACACACATAGTTTGACGCAGAATCGATACCATTATCTGTTTTGTATCTGTTTAGTGCTAAAAATATTCTGACTTTCTGTCAATCTTTCTATCTTCTATCTAGAGTAACCAAGCTGTCAAACCAACACTGCCACTACCAGTCACAAATCGAGAAACTGTTATTTCCAGTTGCCAACAATAGTCATCCAATAATATTTGATCAGGTTTGGGTTTTTTTTTACATTCCAAAAAGATCAGAAAAGTTCACTGGACACGCTATCGAAATCTATGATAAAGCACTTGGAGTGTTCTGGGGTCCATTCAGCAACATTTCATTACAATAACCATACGAAGATTTTCTCTTAATAACGAGAGCAATCATTTAAGAATGGCAGAAAACATGTACAATGAACATACAAGTTCATATTTAAAAAATTAATTACATGATTCAAGAGATAATTAATTCAGGAGATATGCAGCTCTTTGCACACCATGCGGTATTCATGAGCTATACGGAGCAGCGGCTCTATACATAAAAGCATTTCTATTATTTGTACAGAAATATGGTAGAAATATGGTTTTATTTTGCTCAGTAAGGCAGTGTTTATGTCGGTCCACTGGAGCAAATCAATAAACGAATAGTGCGTCTCAGATTCATATAATGTTTACAATAATATAAACTAGCTTCATACCACATACAGGGTTGTCAGGTTCTACATATAATATCTGCGTGTTGCAGATATGTGGATATTATACTTAACTTGTTTTCCCTGAAAAGACTGAAAAAAGGAGAAAAATGCATCTACCTTTTCCTATGTCCAAACATTTTTCAAGTCTTTCTCAAGGGTGGGAATTTTGCTGATACTTGGCAACCCTCCCCACAAGCTTCCGCTAGTAGTTAAAAATTGTACATTTATATTTTAAAAACCTTGTTGCACATACTGTACCTAGTGTGAAGCTGGCAGGCTTTCTAAACAAAAACAAATAAACAAACAAACAAACAAACACCAACAAAAAAGCCCAGAATACTCCATCTACAGTTCGGATTTGCATTCACTTAGGGCGCACCTGTAAATATTCAAATTTGTATATTTGTATTAATGTTGCAGTATTTTCAGGTTAATATTTAAATTTATTCTCAGTTTGAACTAAAACCTTCTGCTTATCCCCCAAGCACTTCCCCATCCCGCATGCAATACCACTGGATTAAGAGTTTCTGTTGTCAGAGAGCGGAACCATACATCAGCCTCTTTAGGGTTAGGGATCTGTATATCTACTTGGTTTTGATTTACACTGTACATATTGTTTATGCTACACACACACACACACACACACACAAACGTACAGCTCTACGATGAGGACCACCTCCGCCTTGCTTTCGAACACATCCTTGAGGGCCATGATGTTCTGGTGTTGCAGGCCCTGCAGGATCGCCACCTCTTTCTCCACGTTCGTCCTCTCCAGGCCCAGGCGGCTCCCCGCACCACGCCGCAGCTTCAGAAACTTCCCTGCCCACAGGATACCTGTAGCTCGCTCACACACCTCACGCACCTGCCCGAAATGACCACTGGGGCAACAAGAACACAACGTAAGCGAGTTCAGCTAAAACCTGTTCTACACATCGTACAACTCATACAAAGCAATGGCCTAATGAGGGCAAAAACCTAACCTGGGCCTTTTGTTCTATCAATAATACATCTCTCGACATGGTTATACTCGTCTCTGTGTGTGATGTGGTCGGTTTTCTTTCTTTACCTACCCCTCTTTTCTTTCCATCTTAATTATCTGTAAATGGGTCTCAGACGCATTAGTGACGTCATGTATGGATTTGTTCGAACAAAAGCACTACGCTGACATGATCACATCTCTTCTTCGTTCCCAAGGAGTGTGTGCATGTGTATCGCTTACTGTATCTGCATGCGGGTAACATTTAACAAATGTTTTCTCTACAGAGAATAGACGCTATATATTTCTAACTGTAGCATGAGATTAAAAACGCTATAGATTCCCAGGGTGACTCACAGCATCTCAGAAACACTATGAATCCCCTGATCTCTGTCTATATATAATGAGCCAGGCTCAATGCATTATGCTGAAGAATGTAAAAACATGCTTTTCTGCTCACCAAGGGTGTAAGGGGTGGTTAGTTTGAGTTACCACAGCCTTCCTGTCAGCTCAAACCAGCCTTGCCATTCTACTCTCGCATCAACAAAGCATCATAAATATTCAAATACATTATAAATAGAATGTATCACAGCCCAACACTCAGCTCATGATTGTATGTTGGTATGAAATACCAATTTTCATGTTTTACAAGAAACTTGTAATTCATTACAAATGAATACTTTCAGTGCATTATATGTATGGTACATATGCAACTTAATCGACACTTTAGATCACTGTATAGAAAACATGTTAATATACAAAATCCTTACCTGCCCAGTACCTCCTTGATTTCATATAAATCCTCAACATTATCCAGTTTAAAAACCGCCATGATGCTTTTTCTCCCTCCTTTTTTTTTTCCTGTAGAGTCAGTGCTCGATTACAAAGTTGACCGCAGCATTATTCCTGATATGATCTCTGGAATGTTCAGTCTGAAAGACAGAGAATGGGTTTGTTCTTTTTTTTTTTAAAAAATGTAAATGACCTCAGGAGAGGTCATGTAACAACCACGACCTATCTTTTCAAATTAGAATTAAGGTTTTAATATCACCTATATTCACTTTTCACCAAACAAAGAAATCATAGTCAAGACATATTAGTCATTTCAAATATTCCAGAAAAGAAAACACAGAAAAGTAGTAGTCATGCTACATGTTATCACCATCGTAAAAGCAAGTCATATCCTTTTGTAGCTGCGCCAACGGTGTTACACATTGTGCAACACAGTTTCCCGTGAAGTGAAGCGCAGAGAGAGTTCGCTGATGCTTACATTACACACCCATTTCTCACATACTAACACACTTCTGTAACACACTTCTGTCATTCTGTTTTTTAAAAAAAATGTTTTACATGATTTCATTATGACGAACAAAAAAACAGCAAGGACTGGAAGAGAACAAAATGAGCACGTTAGGAGAGGGAGGAGGGAGGACAGAATGCTAATTCTAAGTGACAGAATGGAGAATAGAGAAAATCAGCTGATGCAAAATAGTGAATGGCTAAAAATCTGAATGAGGTTTGTCCAGTACTGACTTCAGACTGAGTTCTTTTTTTTTGGCGAACAACATTTAATAGCATTTGTGACCACTGCGGAGTTGATCGTTTCTCTACAACAGCACACCCCCAAGGTGTTTTTTTTCCCTCTTACGCAGCAGCGATTTGCCAACAATTACAATTTCGATTTATTAAATAACAACATGTCGTACTTTTGATTCGTTTACAGTTATATTTAATATAGCTGAATATGCTTCCATAAATTTAAAATAAACGTCTCCTTACTGAAAGAAATTTTTTTTTTTAAATAGTTTTTTTTTTTTTGTATTTAGTTATTTGTGCAACACGTTTCGTGGTTACTTTTACACTGCACGTTTGCACTTACGGTGTGAACGTGTGTGTGCATGTTCATGCCCAGTGTTCCTGAGCTGAGCAATCACTCCTTCATTTATATGTTTCTCACACAAGTATAATGATGACTGCCCAAGTATATTTATTATTATAATATTAATATAATAAAGCAGAACATGTTCAACTAACGAAATGTGACTGATACAGTAGATACTTCATTCAAATCGATATCAGTTCCTTATTGCCAATGACATGTGATGACACTCTGAATGCTATTTTAGCTTACCTAGAAAAAAAAGGCCACTGTTCCTCTGCAGCTCTGTTTCGGTTTCAGCAATTTTTTCTCTTGCATGAGAGCCATGATACATGGCATGACATGCTATATTCAGATTTTCCTGGTTGGAAGGCCTGTATGGTTTCTACTTGCACCAGCGCAAGTGCTCTGTGCTCAGTGTGAATGAATCAGAATGAATGCTTATGCTAATGCAACTGTATGTAATCAAGTGTAATGAATAATGCGGATGAAGAAACGTTTAAAGTGGTATTGTCCTACCCGGAGTCCAAATGTGGTGAGTTAGAAGGAGCTGTGAGTGTGAGAGTAAATAATAAACGGGTTGAGAGAAAGAGAGATGAGCGTTGCTAACGGACACCAGCACAAGTTGAGCTGATGCACCACACACACACACACACATACTAGTTATTCTAGATAGTTATTATAGAATTATTCAAGTTATTATAGATGATAATGTACAGACCTACAGTTTACTGATACTACTTCGCCATGTGTGATAACCTTTAACCTTTACACAACTAGATTTGCATGAAATGAGCATACTGACAGACAGCTAGACAGAGATATAGATAGAGATATAGATAGATAGATAGATAGATAGATAGACAGACAGACAGACAGAGACAGACAGACAGAGACAGAGAGACATCCAGTTGGATAATCCTGTTACTCCAGACATTCAGAAAGACAGAGAGACAGACAGACAGACAGACAGATAGATAGATAGATAGATAGATAGATAGACATGCAGACAGAGAAAGAGACAGACAGACAGAGACAGACAGACAGAGACAGAGAGACATCCAGTTGGATAATCCTGTTTCTCCAGACATTCAGAAAGACAGAGAGACAGATAGATAGATAGATAGATAGATAGATAGATAGATAGATAGATAGACATGCAGACAGAGAGACAGACAGAGACAGACAGACAGAGACAGAAAGACATCCAGTTGGATAATCCTGTTTCTCCAGACATTCAGAAAGACAGAGAGACAGACAGATAGATAGATAGATAGATAGATAGATAGATAGATAGACAGATAGATAGATAGATAGATAGAGGCAGATAGACAGACAGTAGAGATAGATAGAAACATCAGGTTGGATGATCCTGATTCTTCAGACAGACAGATAGGTTGAGAGACAGACAGACAGTCCTCTACATTTATATCAAATAAAGCATCTTTTTTCTCAATAAGTCTGCTGAGGTACCGTGTAATACATCCCTCGATATGTAGAAAGATAAACTGATCGATTCATACATACTCACATACAATATATACATTGCCTTTATCTCTGCTGCATACCAGGAGTTTATAAATATTTTCCTGATAACGGCCCCGTCCTCCTCCTCCCACTGGCTTCCTTCAGTGTCATAGCAGGAAGTCAATCACAAGGCACAACAATAAAGTTCATTCAATCAGAAACAGTCACTCTTGAGCCATAAACCACAGAGGAACAATTGCCATCACACTGCCGAGGGACAGCAATGCTGAAGCTGAGCCAACTTCCACCTACCCTAACTGAACGGTTAAGACAGCATGAACTTGACGTTAATGTTGCATCAGCAGAATGTCAGGGCTACAAAAACATAAATAACATACAAGCCCCGTCTTTACAGCAAAGTATGTGAATAGCCATGCTTGTGCACCAACATCCTGCAAGGTTAAGAACTAATTCAGTGCTCAGCTAGTATCACCGAACATATTGTAAACACCCTAAACGTCCCAGCATGCTTTGCATAACATATTTTGCATACTGTTTTTTTTTTTTTTATCTCTAGACCCATGCCTGGTGTGTACTTTCTATGTATTTCACTGTACATCCTTGTACCATCTGATAAAGAACCAGTTTTCAAGGTGTCCTGAGCCTTTCCATTATCCCTCACTTACCAGATGCCACAATGAGAACGTTCCAAACATCCGCAATACTAAAAGAGCACACAATGACACTGCAAATCCACCAGTTAGTCAGAAGCAAGTGTACGACAGCTGTAGGAACTAAACATTAAGTACAAGTGACGGAGAGTTGTCTTTCTGTAAAGAATGTGTAAGCGCTCTTCTGTGTTTTGATGATGATTTGACGGCGCAGGAGCATAACAGACTTTGATTTTAAAATCAGTATCTGATTACAAACAAAACTGATTATGCTTATGGCCATTTCGTTACATCATGGCACTATCCGAAAACTTGATCAAGTCATAAGAAAAGCACAAGGTATTAGACATCTTTAGGCAGAATGCCTGCTTTTACTTGTGTTTTGTTAAACCGACTCCTTACTCAGCAATCAGAGGTTAGAAATGAGCCTAAATAAAAACATTTCTATGTCATTTAAAAAAAAAAACCCAAAACAAAACGTATGTGTTTTCTTAATGTAAAGATTTCAAAGTATGATACTGGCAGAAAAACACAATTTTTCATCCTTTTGGCTGTTTTCCAGAATTCAGTCGCAGCGATATCTGATGGGTTTTCCCAGGCCGCCACACACATAATTATGCCTATGGTGAAAGCTTTTATCCCATTCAGCTTACAGCTGCTTGTAAAGGGTTTGTAAAGTAATAAATTCTTCACATTAGGTTTCACTCAAGTGACCAGAAACAAGTGATAGAAAAGAGAGATGGCTCAGAGTGAGGATTGGAGTACATACTAGTACTCAGGAGTGCTATAATCGTCAGAAACCAGTTGGTAAATATATGAATAAGACCCAAGCTGAATATAGCAGTCACTATGGCATACCACAGTGACATGCAACTACAACAGCCATCCTGTTGCTACATTTACTGTAGACATAGAGGTAAAGTTTGAGTAACACACAGCAAATAGAGAAGTTCTGAAAAAACACCTACAGTCCAGAACACAAGGAAGGTGCATCTGATGTGCGGAATAAACACAGGCAGTTAGTGGGTTAACTTTTATGGCTTGTGCAGTGCCTTTTAGGAAAAAGGAGGCAGAGCTCTAGGGTTAATTTCAGGAAGGAAAAAACATAAACAAAAGTCAATGAAATCCAACGCAAGGCGGTACTGTGCATGTGTCACAGTGCCTTTGAAATTCCATGATTATTATTGGATATATATTACTGAAGCATTCAAATGTTTATATTGTATTAATGTAGCTTTTTTAAAATTCATTTATAATTGTTCTGTAATGCAACTGTAAATTTGTAACTAAAGTCTGTGTTCAAAACACTAGTATTTGATAGAAGAGTTCTTACTAGGAACAGATGTCAAGAAAATTAAAGGAACAATCGAAGAAGTGTGCATAAAAAAAATCAGAAAAAAGAGCCCATTGAGAATACGAATAAGAGAACGTAATTACTTTCAGTAATTGTAGCCTATTCAGTAGCTAGATAATAGCCTTCTAGCTACATGGCTAATCAGTAATTGGCGCATAAGATAAACACACACACTCGGCTAAGGGGCACTGAATACACATTGCTGATAATGTTGGAGCTTAAACTTTATTTCATTTCATAATCATCTGAATGTTATGTCTGTAAATCAGGCCACTGCGATTATCAGGTCACAGTCAATTGTCAATGTTAAAGCCGTGTACTTTGGGTAATAAACAAAGTCTTTCAAAGTCTTTCATTGCTTAAGACTAAACAGTATGGGCACTCAATAATAATTTCTATCAATAAAGTTCACAAGGGTTTGATATTTGATGCTTTCATAGACATAAGCCTTCAGAGGTACCATCAATCCTATGGGTCTCAGACCCTTTCCCTTTCTTTTCGAAGATATTTTCAGCGATACTGGTTGCCAGGGTGACTTTAAATTTACAACACTGTTAGCCAAATTATAGGCTGAAAGCAGATTATTACTGTTAAAAAATATTTTAAGTAAATCTATGGAAAGTCCTTCAGGTACTCATGCCGTTAGCATGGATTGTAGTTAACTACATTTTAAAATTCGACGCTAAAAATAACTCAACTCTGTCACTCATTTAACAGCAAAATACATCCATTGAGAGCAAAGTCACTTTGGAATAATGAGATATTATTGCCGGAGATGGTTTGTTGGATGGCTAAATGCATGTCTTCAATGATTCAATTATTGAAAAAATTCAATAATTTTTTTTAAATTTTAAGAGTTACAAGGGATAAATGGCACCCCAACTATAGAACCATCCTTAATACAATTAGATTTGAAATTCTAAACTGGTACAAATTGCCAAATTATATAGTTGAGTCATCTGCTCAAGCTCTGTTTAGTGAAAACCAAGGCAAAGGCAACTCACATCAAGTTTCTTCATACAGATCATGGGTTCCCAATTTTTTTTTTTTTTTTTGCCACTCCTTCAACCTGAATTATTTGCCTCACATTACCTTAAGAGACTTCAAGTAGGCTAGTGAAACTTTTGCAATAAATGGCAAAACATGTTATTTACATTACTCTGTTATACCTGCACTTCTAATTCCAGTTATATTAATGTATAATCATTACCGATACACCTCCACTTCATTCATTACTGCTCCTCCTGATTTCAGTCCATCTGTACAACTGCAACCTTCATGCAAACTTCCGCATGTACACGGGCTAAATTTGCTGAGTATTCATGCACATTTCTTGTATGTGTTGCTCTGTTTTGTCTCATCCTGCATTTATTATTATTATTATTATTATTATTATTATTAGTTTATTGCATTGTGTTGATTGTTGAGGCGAATCCAATCACCACCAACACCTTTGTGTGACATTGACATTTCTATCAGTCCGGCAATGCCACTATTGTTCAGTGGGATGAAAGATGGCACCTCCAGGAGCATGCAGCAGTATAATACATAATACATGATGCACGATGCATGGTCCAGCTACAGAAAGTGCAGTATAGAAAGCAGTACGAGTTGTCAAGAGCAATGCACCAAATTATAATTTTAGGTACAGCATTGCTCAGCAGGTGTAGCTGCAAAGCTGAGCAGACTTCATGTGCAAATAGCTTGGAGATATCTAGTAAAGAGCTCGTGCTTTGCTCCTCACGCTTTGGATATTAAATTCAGTGCAGGATCACGACTCAACCGTATGAGCTGCGTGACTGCAGAAGAAAGCGCGTCGACTAGGTGGAAAAAAAACTCTTATCTGTGCGCACCTGGATCTCAAGAAACACCTCATTCACCACTACAGTCATGCATGTGCTGTGCGTTAAAAGGATAATAAATGGGAATTCTCACGAGCGCTTGCATCTGCAAACTTGCATTTCTACATTATAGAATTCTGCTCTGTATCTCGACATATCATTCCCGCAGCTTTGTAAAATCCAGCCGCATGATCAGTGACTACACTGTGTCCCAGCACTTATTTCCGTGTAGCCTGAAGCTCGCGCGTTACTGCATTAACCTTCTAATAAAAAATCCATATCCATAAACTCACTCAGAAATCATAGCCTGAGTCTAAACACCGACCTGTAGAGCCAGACGGCGCTCCTGCGTTCCTCTCTGCGTTCCTCATGTAGACCCACTCACTAGATTTAAGCCTTTAACTTGACTCTTTGCACAGGACCTGGTCAGCGAGCACGCGCTTTCTGACCGAGTGCGCGTCACTTCAAGGTAACTAGCGTCCATTACAGGAGGAGCTTAGTCCCTGTCTGGCTGAGTCCCAATAAAAACATAAAACCTGAAATGGTGTTTTTTTTTCTCCCACACACTAACAGTATATTTACGTATTTGCTACACTATGTAACATAGTCGCATTGTTTGTTTTGTGGTTGGTTGGTTTAGCTGGCTTTCATCACAATTCTGTCATCAAAAAATTCCAGCATTAAAACTTTACTACAGCTACATGCTAACTGCTATTTCAATGCGTGGCTGTAAATAGCTAGGGGAAAAAGTCCTTATTGCTGTTTTGACTACTTAAAGTTTCACTTATAGATATTTATAATTACATTTTGACTCGTAGAAATACAGCTTACAACTAATGTGTAAGATATCCTTAGCTGTAGATGTCTAAAATCCTGTTTTAGATGTGTAAAATTGTTTATGCTAGTCACAGTACAAGTATGTAGACTATTCAGTAGCTAGATAATAGAGAACTAGCTAATTAGCTAATCAGTGACTGGTGCATAAGATAAATAAACACACTCTACACAGCTACTTTATGTTGTTGATAATGTTAAAGATTCAACATTATTTCATTTCACAATCATGTGAATGGTACATCAGTATACCAGGACACTGCGCAGTTATTTATCAATGTTAAAGCAGTGTACTATGGGTAATGCACAAAATCTCAAAGTCTCTCATTCCACAAGACTAAACAGTATGGGCACTCAATAATAATGTCTATCAAAAAAGCTTTACAAGGGTTTGATATGGCCAAAGTATGTGGACACCATACCCATGCCCATACCCAATGCCCCTGTGCACAATGCGAGCTCCATGAAGACATGGTTGCCAAGATTGGAGTGGAAGAACTCGAGTGTCCTACACAGAGCCTTGACCTCAACCCCACTGATGAACCTTTGGGATGAACTGGAACACCGACTGCACCCCAGACCTCCAAACCCAACATCAGTGCCTGACCTCACTAATGCTCTTTTGGCCGAATGGACAAATCCCCACAGCCACGCTCCAAAATCTAGTGGAAAGCCTTCCCAGAAGAGTGGAAGTTATTATAACAGAAAAGTGGGGACCAAGTCCATATTAATGCCCATGGTTTTGGAATGGGATGTTCAAAGACAGATTGGGGTGTGATGATCATAGTGCTGTCACCGCTGCGGCCCGGGTTCGATTCCCTGCCAGTTGCAACCCTGGATAAAATTGGGGAGGGTTGCGTCAGGAAGGGCATCTGGCGTAAAAACTGTGCCAAATCAAATACACAGACCGAAGATCCGCAGTGGCGAACGGGAGCAGCCGAAAGAGGAACAATAACAAAGTATCTACAGTTAAATCAATGCTTTACAGATATAGATTTAGGTAATCTTAACATCACCTAAGAAATCCAGTTTAACCTGGTGCTAGCTAATAGCATGTGAATATCACAATTAATACTCTTTCTTGTACAATAATATAATATATTAAATTGTATACTATACTAATTGTATATACTAAAATGGCTTTACTGTTAAAAACTAACATCATTCTCTGTGTACAGATTTTACTGTTATTTATGCTGTCATAGCTAAAGACCTGCCAGGGTCACCGGTTGATCACGATGTAAACCCTTTTAAACCATTGTACGATAAGAGCATACCTAATAATCTGTCTCTCTGTCCCTCTGTCAAGATGTTCATGCACTCCTGCCCTCTGTTGCAATGCAGATGTCTGATCCTGACACACTTCTACTGCTGTGGCTTCTCCCTCCATCCGGACCTGCCTGATTCATCCTGATACTCTACTTCTGCTTGGAGGTTGCAGAAGGACCTGCACTTTAACTCACCTTCTGTTGCTGTGGATGGTCGTATATGGATACCGCAAAGATTTTCACTTCCCAAAAACAGTTTGTGCCTAACAGTTACTTTTGCTTTAGTGGATAATCTCTCTTGGATACTGTAGATCTGTATCTAAGTGATGCTGCTGTTATTATAAAGACTTTCCTCTGCTTATCCCAGGACTCACAATATAGTCATAGTGAACATCCTTTCAACACAATGCTGTTTGCCTTTACTCTTGTACATGCCACTCTTATAATCCCACTATCTGGTGTCACCCAGAAGAGGATGGGTTCCCTTTTTGAGTCTGGTTCCCCTCCGGCTTCTTTTCTCATGTCTTCTCTGGGAGTTCTTCCTTGCCACTGTCGCATCTAGCTTGCTCATTAGGGATCTAAAGCTACATCCAGATTGCTGTAAAGCTTCTTTATTGTCTATTATTAATTTATGGATCATGTTTAATTTATAATTTAGGAGGAAAAAAAGGGTTAATAATTGAAAAACAGTATTCTATAAGTGAAATGCATTTATTCAGTGCCATTATCATACATCAAGCAAAAAGGTTTTATTTGGTAAAACAAACAAAATAAAATAGTAGCAGACTGAATGTAGAACATGTCATCTTGTATATTCGAACGTGGATATTTTGCATTGTATATCATTAGAACATTAAAATTCATCCTGACTGTTCTGAGTGACTCTTATATAGAGAGAGAATAGAGGGTGTGTTGTCTTTTATAAATTATTATCATATGGTAAATATGATTTTTGAAAAGAACTGTAGAGGGAGTGTACAGTGCTTTTATGCCATCTAGTGGAAAAACTGAGTCAGTAGTTTTATTACTTATCAAAAACTCCAAGATGTCTGGCCTTGTCATTTGGGGTGCTATTTTGTTATAATTCATTCTAAAAAGAAGATAATTACAATAAAGCCTGAAAAAAGACCTAGATTGTAACAGCATACATAAATCCTGTGCCCAAAGAGTTTTTAGAAAAGCCTAGCCCATGCATCACACTAGCCGTTTTAAAGAATATGCCAAATCCTAAACAGAATTTTAACAATGTCTTGATAGTTATTATTTTTAACTCTCCATTCAATGGGTTTACAGAATTAAATTATTCAACAAGAAAAAGGTTGCAAAATAAAGCAATTGAAACAAAAATATATAATTTAATATATAATGTCTGTGAATGACAATATATTATTATATTATATATACTGAAAGCCTTATTGTGACTTATCTCAAAATCACATTGTTATATTGCTTGTCTCCCATAATGCACTGAGTGTTTTTTTTTTTAATGACCATGGTTTGCTAAAATACATTGTAATTAGAGCTCTTCCAGATTTTGTAAATACTTAAAACAAAAAAGTATAAAGTATATAAAAATAAATATCAACTGGATCAACAGTGGCTGTAAAGTGTTTTGCAATTTTAGAAGTTTTTTTTTTTAAACTTTTTTTTAAAAGTAACCAGTGGTTTGCATCTTGAGATCTGTATTTACATTCATGAAGGCTCACTTGATTGTAGACTTTGACAATGATATGCCTACCTCCTCAAGAGTGTTCTTGAATTGGCTAGATGTTGTTAAATGTTTTTTCTTCACCAAGGAAAGAATTCTGCGATCATTCACTGTAGTTATCTTCCGTGGTCTTCCAGGCCTTTTGGTGTTGCTGAGTTTCTGCTATCTCTCTGATAGGTCTGTTTAGTTTTTTCAGCCTAATGATGGCCACCTTCACTTGACACCTCTTTAGACTGCATATTGATGGGTCCCGTAAACAGCTACCAAATGCAAATTCGAAACTTGTAATCATCGCCAGACCTTTTATCTCCTTAATTTGTCATGAAATATGAGGAAACAGGCCACAACTGGAGAAGAAACTGCTTATCAGTCAATTGTCCATTTACTTTTGAGCCTGTGAAAATGGAGGTAAAAAATGGCTGTAATTCCGAAACAGTTAATGCAATATTTTTGTTAAACCCCTTGAATTAAAGCTGAAAGATTACACTTCAATCACATCTTGATTCCTTCAATCATTTAATCATTTGTGCCTCTTTCCTGAAGGATGCAGTGTCTGTGTGGTCCCAAGATTTTTTTTCATACAATTGTTTGTACAGATGCTTGGGGTACCTTCAGTTGTTTAAAAATTGAAACAGCTTCAACTCTTCTGTGAAGGCTTTCCACAAGGTTTAGGAGTGTGTTTATGGGAATTTTTGACCATTCTTCTAGAAG
>CM075031.1:10221595-10246474 GCA_037576675.1 Pangasius sanitwongsei | reverse complement strand
AGCTCGCTTTGTGCACAGGGGCATCGTCATGCTGGAACATGTTTGGGCCTCTTAGTTCCAGTGAAGGGAAACTGTAATGCTACAGCACACAAAGACATTACAGACAACAGTGTGCTTAAAACTTAGAGGCAACAGTTTGGCGAAGAACCACATCTGGGTGTGATGGTCAGGTGTCCACACACTTTTAACAGTATAGTGCAACTATCAATTCCCCCCCTCCCCCCCCCAAAAAAAAGGTTTAATAAAATTGCATTAATCTTAATATTGATAATGTTGTTACATTATATTATATAAAAGTAGGCTAAGGGTTAAAGGAGGCGGGAGGAGGGAGGAGGGGGCGTGGCGATGTGGGCGGGGCGACGGGACAGCTCCTCGCCCTCGTGGCTTTTGAGGAATCAGCTGAGCAGAGCTCGCGCGCGCCGCAGCTTTTTTTTTTTTTTTTTTTTTTTTTTTTCTTTCTTTCAGCAGCTGCACGTTAAGCGTGTTTTGTCCACGCGCGCGCTGCCAGTGGCACGCTAATACCTCCGGGATTCACAGCACTGCGCTTCATTTAAAGGTGAGTGACAGAAAACTCGACAGAAGACGCACTCTCCTCTAAACTACCGCAGCAGGATGGCTGGAGGTATACTCTCTCACTGGGCAAGTGGAAATGTTTAAGTGCACGAGCGTCTTCATTCATTTATTTATTTAATTTTTTTTTTATTTTTTAAATTTTAATCTCGAGGCAAAACAACAAGGTAAATAAATGAATCATTTTCCTTGAGTGGTAATTTTTGGTGCCTCTGTCCTAACTGTAACGAGGTGACTAAATGCAGTGATGTAACAGTGGCAGTTATTTCCACACCACTGTGACGTTGCTATGTTTATGTTTATGTTTATGTTTATGTTTACAAACAGCCTGAGGACATGCCAGTGTTGTTTATTGTCACTTTTTTTTTTTTAGTTACTAGCATGCCGTGGTCTGGAAAAACCCTTCACATGGTACTGAACTACTGAACTAAAATTAGTTTCTTTTTTGTAAGAGAAGTAAAGTTGTAGAATTTTAACTCTGACTACACCTGAAAAAAAATTAATAAATAAAACTGCATTTATAGACTCCAGTTCCAGTTCCACTAAAGATGTCCCGCCTACATTTAGGGCATTTGGCTGACGCCCTTATCCAGGGCTACCAGTGGTAACTCAATGGATAAGACACTGGACATCTGATCAGAAGGCCATGAGTTCAAATCCCAGTAGTACCAAAGAGGTAGGTTCAGTGGTTGCTCAGTGGATAAGACACGGGTCTTCTGATGGGAAGGTTATGAGTTCAGATCCCAGTGCTGCTACTCCTGGGCCCTTGAACCAGGCTCTTAAACCTCAGCTGCTCAGTTGTATTAAAAAAATGACATAATGTAAGTCACCCTGGATAAGGGTGTCTGCCAAATGTAACTTGTGTTTATCTCTCTCTTTTTTTTTTTTTTAACGGAGAAGTTAAGGGTTAAAGAGCCTTACTCAAGGGCCCAGCAGTGGTAGCCTGGCAACTCAAGACCTTCTGATCAGAAGTCCAATGTCTTACCCACTGAGCAACCACTGAACCTGTTTGTACCTTTATGTAAAAACAGCATTACTGCCGAATTTTACATTATTGTAAGTTCACAATGAAACAAATTCTCACTTTGGTCATCAGCATCATCCATTTCAGCCTCTGTCTCATCACCTGAGGCAAAAGTACCTCAAGGCATTTAAACACAAGCTTCATCATCTTCTCTTCATGGATTTCTGTTCAGGCTAACACCGGTGCTCAAATAATCACTGAAGAACTCAGTCAGTTCTGTCCTGTTGCCTAAATCTCTTGTTACTGATGCTTTTTTTTTATTAGATCATTGAAATATTTTAAAGCTTAGAGAGTGTGTAACCCAATATTTGGGTTGGAACTAATTGTCATGTTTGCAGTGTGTTTTAGTTTTTAAATAATGATATTCAGTATTAGTGATTTCTATTTCCTTTTGAAAATTTTGGAATTTGTGTTTTAAATTGTTGATAATTTACAGAACCGGATACACCCATTTCTCTGAGTTAATTCTCTAATAGTGCTGTAAAACTGTCAACAGAAGAAGCCTACATGCTAAAATTCATGAATAATTAACTGTCTATTAATTATTGGGAAAAATTATATCCCTACTAAAGTTCACTGTAATGTTACATGGCCATAGCTGAGCATTTAAGACTGTTAACCAACAACTGAAGGGCAAACAAAAATCCGTCATCAATAGGTGGCCAGATAATGAACAAACGCGTGCACTGACCCTCAATCTGCTCTTATCAGTTGTATTTGAAGTTTAGGAAGGTTTAGTGTTGCTTTTAAGGTTTAGCGCTAGAAAGCGCATTCAGTTCTAGATGAATGTGTGGGTACGAAGCATGTTTAGTTAGCTGGCTGCATGAAAACGAACACATTACTGATATATTTTACGTAATACAAAGACAGATTCTCATACGCTGACACCTGGCCCACAGTCACTTCACTAATCAGCTAATCTAAGCAATACAATATGCTTTAATAACCAGCTTCACCAAACCATGCGATGAGACTGGTTTGTAGCAGAGCTTGCCTCCGCTTTTTCTGGTACTGGATCTAATTCATCTGACGTAAAGAAATCCCGACACATCAACAGCAATTCGGTGTGTAGATCTTGAATATGGATTGAATTATTATGAACATGCTGCTGGGAATCACATGATTGTTGAAAACTGCATTATGCCTTGCACCACATAATATATAAAACCACAGCTTTTATATTCAAATATTTTGCAGATGTTTGAAAATTAGACATTGTAAATAAAATAACTGATTCCAGTATGATCTTGCTAAATAGCTAGCTAACATTTTTAGGTTATATTTGTTGCAGAACTGAACCTGAGTCTGTTTTTTTCCTCTGATACTTGAGCCTGCTGATATTGGCCCTATACAGACACTGAACATGAGATCGGTGCCATCTTTAATTATAATACTGTATATTCAAACAGTCAGGACTACATTCTCTAATGTTCCATTAGTCCTTATGTTTCCCATTATTTACTGTGCAATTTAGCTGACTCTGCAACTGGAAAGCCCCCAAAACTTTATACAAGGAAATTTTATCATATATTATATGTGTCGGCCTGGGAAAACTGTTCATGTGGTGAAATTTTCTACTATATGAAGTTGAATGCCCTGTCTAATTACATTTGTGCCCTGATGTACCTAAAGAGAAATAACATTAATGACACTTTATACATTTCCTGTAGTAAATCTTTGATAATCAGTTTGATCATCGACATCATCCATATCGGTCTCTCCAGTCTTATCACTTGAGGTGAAAATCATTGGTGGCATTTAAACGTGAGCCACATCGTCATCTCTTCACTCAACTCACCACTGATCACTCTTACTTCATGGACATTTTGAGAGACGGTATCTGATTATAAACTGAATTGATTATGCTTAGGGCTGTTTAGTTAGAGCATGTTATAGCTATTCAACAACATGCGTGACATTTATTCTCTTCGTAAGAGCACATACAGTAGCAAGCAAGGTTTTAGGCAATGTGATGTTTGCAGGTTGCCAAGGCAAGATTTGAAAGTATATATATTAAACTCTGTTGTTCACGTCTAAGTACAATCATAAGATTCTAGAGCTGAGGCTTTGATAGATGGTCAGATTCCATAAAAGGTGAAAGGGTTAAAGGCTGTGGTGATGTTTTCAAACCATAGCACAGCCAAGTCCCATTTTAAATTTTTTCTGGGCATGTTCAAACGTAAGCACGGTGTTTTTATATGTCTCCCTCCAGATCTGTCTAAGCATTCACTTCACACACCTGTCATCCAAAATCACAATGAGGTGACAGCGATCTCAAACACAAGGCAGTGAAGCAATATAACAGCATTTAATGGCTGCCTCCAGGGCTAGAGGCTAATCTTAATTAGGATCAGTTCAGTTCATTATGCTTTGGGCCTTATTCCGTTTAAAAACACTGCTTGTTATCAAGAGTCTGAGCTAATACTCCTTGTCTTAACGCCTGTTGTCTTAGAACTAAGCTGCTTTTAATTCCGCAGCTAAATTAACATTTTAATTTTAATTCCTTAGACCTATTTCAGTTGGGGTCATAGGTGTTGATCTAACTGACGTGTATGCCTGAAGGGATATATCTCACAGTGAGTGAGCTAATTTTGGGTTTTGGGTTAACAGTATCACGAATACAGTTTAATATCTTTGTTTACAGTGGCAGCTTACTCTGGGAAAGTTAACGTTTGGCTAAATGAGAGAAACCCTCTTGAATAATCTAATCCAAGAGAAGATGCCTGTTTAAAGCCAAAAATATCCAATAACATATGCATAATAAAAATATGCATTTGTGGTGCTCTACATCTTTCTTTTAATCCAATAATTAAAATCATCCAAGCAGCATGTTATATAGATTCAGAGCTTGACCTAAAAGAAAACTCTACTCTGAAGCATATTAAATGTTTATAATTAAATATTTGTCATGTGCTTACTGATGTTTCCTTTAACTACTTGGAATATGCCTTTGTAAAATCGGATAAACCCAAGTTACCACATTTGTGTTGCATTTTAAGACTAGACTGGGATTAGTCCACAACTTTTTCTCTCATCCCTGCTTTCTTTTTGGGTATCTTTTGTTCAACGTTTTTAGACAGGTTTTAACTAGGGGTGATGTATTGTTCAATAAGAGGCTGTCAATTCGATACGTCTGGGTAGCGAACAATACGTTCAACAGACTGCATAACAAAGTAGGCAAATTGTCAGAAAATACCACTTATATTATGCGAGGTGTAATAAAATCTTTTTGAATTTAATTAAGCCCACACTCTCCTCTGAAATAGTAGCTTCCTCTTTAGCTCAAATCAGGATAAGCTACAGGGGTTTTAAAAAACACACTTCTCCTTAGCATGCTGTTTTTCACGAGCTAATGTGTTAATACACTAACTTGTGAAAAGAGCAATGGCTACGGTCGGCCGGAAGCAGGAACTGGGAGTTTCTTAAAGTCTAGTGTATAGGAGCACATGCGCACTTGTCCGGTCTGTAGCTTCGCCGACGTCCAACAAGTGATGGACCGCAAAGTTACAGTGTGCTGTATCTGCCAAATACGAGTAGCATAAACTAGCATTGATACCACAAACATGTCCACACATCTACTCCATCCTCGCCATTTGTGTTAGTTGGTGGAGTTAGACAAAAACAAAACTGCATTCAGGTAGCCAACTCTTTGCTGATGCAATCTGGCCTAAAGAAATCACCATGGTGATTGGGGATTTCAGTTAAGACACAATTTTATTAACTTTCTTACCATGCCTTGGGCTAAATCATGTTTAATGGTGTCCTACTAGAGAACCCAAAGATGCATTGCTGTTGCTGTCGTAAAACTGGTCTTTAAATTATTACTTTACCAATGAAGTGTTTCTAGTTTTTGTGGTAAGCCGGTCATGATTATCAAAAAATATTGGTGGGCGATTAATTGTCATATACTGTACATAATTACAATTAGCCAAATAATTGCTTTTTGTGAAATGTATGTGTATCCATTTATCATGGAACCACATGGCTGATTCTTATTTCATTATGTTTTACTGTAGCTTCAGGTAACTGTTCAAACAGATTTGGTATCACTGCACCAGCGTGCTTAGTGCATGACGAACTTAGACACTATCTTAACACACCTAAAGATAAGAGAATTCAGAAGGGTTCACAATGTTCTCTTCTTACAACTGCAGTAAAACACCAGATGGTGAAAGAAATGTTTTTGGATGCTTAAAGAATTTATTACAGAAGAAATTTCAGTATTTAATATTTTGTTGATGACTATATATTTTATATCTATATAGTTTTATATATATGTTTTCCTTTTTTAGTTTCTCACTATTTTCCTATGTGTGTGTTTTTGCTCACTAGGGCATGTATGAAAAAAAGACTTTAATCTACTTTTGAGGCATTAGAGCACACAGACAAATAGATTCAATACAATTTTATTTATATAGCTCTTTTAACAGTGGACATTGCCACAAAGCAGCTTTACAGAAATAAATACATTCAAGATATAAATTTTAAATGTATGAATTTATCCCTAATGAGCGAGCCAGAGGTGATGGTGGCAAGGAAAATCTCCCTGAGATGATATGAGGGAGAAACCTTGAGAGGAACCAGACTCAAAAGGGAACCCATCCTCATCTGGGTGACACCAGATAGTGTGATTATAAATAAATCCCTTCTATAACTGTGTACTATATGGTCAAATAGTACAATTGTGTAACCAGGAAATTCATTACAGTTTTCACATGAAGTCTGTTTGTTGAACTTATCCACTGTTCACTGATGGAGACTTGAGTGCAGACTGATCTCTTCTGCCTCCTGCTGACAAAGTGCTAATCCATCTCAGGGCACCGGCTTATTGATCTCCTTCCAAGTTCCAGCGTTGCCTGTCACAGAGCAAATACATACATACTCCCTTTATTAGAAATACCCGTACAACTGCTCATTCATACAATTATCCAATACATAAAATAATCTATAGAACGAGTCAAGAGCTTTAGTAAATAATATTCACATCAAACATCAGAGAGGGGCAAAATGTGATCTCAGTGACTTTGACCGTGGCATGGTTGTTGGTGCCAGATGGGGTGGTTTGAGTTTTTCAGAAACTGCTGACCTCTTGGGATTTTCACACTTGACAGTGTCTAGAGTTTATGCTGAATGGTGCAAAAAACTAAAAACATCCATCAGTTATACATCTTGTCAATGAGAGGAGTCAGAGGAGAATGGCCAGTCTGGTTCGAGCTGAAAGGAAGACTATGGTAATTCAAATAATCACTCTTTATACCTGTGGTGAGTGGAAAAGCATCTCAGAACACACAACATGTGGAACCTTGAGATGGATGAGTTACAACTGCAGAAGGCCACATTGGATTCCACTCCTCTCAGCCAAGAACAGGACTCTGAGTGGGTATAATTTCACCGGAACAGGACAGCTGAAAATTGCAAAAACGTTGCCTGGTCTGATGAATCTCAATTTCTGCTGTCTGAATTTAGCATCAACAACATGAATCTATGGATCCAACTTGCCCTGTGACAACAGTTCAGGCTGTTGTTGGTTGTATAATGATGTGGGGAATGTTTTCTTCACGCACACTGGGCCACTTAACACCAATTGAGCATCATCATCCTATCTGGGTGTTGTTGCTGACCACGTGCATCCCTTTATGGCCACAATGTGTTCTACACATGTGTACCACATATCTCGTCTGTATACAGAGTGCTCAAGCTGTAACCTTGAACAGCTGCTCTGCTCATGTGCCTTTAGGTTGCTGCCAGTCCTGATGTGTGTACTGTGTGTACTGTCCTGCCTGTCCTGTATAGTCTGTATTTATTCCCATTTGTCTACATACTGTGTGTTGCACTCAGTGCAATCTCAAGTAGAAGAGGACAGACAATATGCAGTACTACTTGACTAAGTGTAAACCATCGAACTAGAATGAAGCAGTGCTCTGGGTGTCCAAATTGAAATGTGACTTCTTTCAGTGACTTGAGTCATTAAAGTCTGTTCAGTCAGATTGTTCACCAATTCAATCAGTTGCATGGTTTGTCTGAACATGCAGCATGAACATGCATCTCTTTAAGGCGGACAGCAATCAGTTGGCATGTCTACTGTTGCATGCACCGAAATGCTGGAAATCTCTAGCTTGGGTCAAACAAACCCAAACAGGACTTCATGAACTCACTGGCTGAAATACTGACCCACCGAATGAGCAAATCCCTGTTGTGACTAAAAGGGTTCACTGACTCAAGGGGCACAAGCATACATGCAGTTGCATGACTTACACAACTCAGATGTACTGTATATAAAATGTAACAAATATATAACACAAACTTGTTTGGTAGTATGTTTGGTAATTATTATAGACCATAGCTCTATAGCTCATAATTATAGATCAAAGATTGGGCCCCTTAAGATGCTGGAGTCAGTCCAATGAGTGCAATTATTGCTTGGACTTGCAAAGCTGATCCACAGCAACTGAATGAAAGGTACAGAGAAGAAGAATGGGGCCCTAAAATACCTCAGCTGACAAGAGACAAGAGTATGATCTACAACTAAGACCAATAACTGGTCTTGGCACAGAAATGGGAATAAAATGTTGCCCACTGTGTCATGTTGAGTGCATAATGTTCTGTTTGGACCCTATGACCTTCAGGCAGCAGATAATTTTTCTTTTTTGGCTCTGTGTTCCTCCAATGTTTGGAGGGGAGTGAATTGTTGTCGTCCCCCAAATTATGGATGCTCAATGCGTAGTGGGTTCACTTTTAAATATACTGTTGTTCGTTACAAATTGTATCATTTTAAAAGTACTGTGGTTTTTACGATGAAATTCATTGGCAACTATAGCTTTCTTTCTTGTGCACAGAAGTCGAATGGAAAAATAATGTTGGTCACCTTTACTGTAACAGAACATGCAGCTTTATTTTCCTAGTGGTTGGGTATAACTGACAAAGCTATAACAGGTAATAGGTAAGCTGAGTAAAGTTGCAAGTGAAACTGTCAGCCAGGAGTTACTGTGGTTCTGCTGAAAAACCACCACGAACAGGTATTATAACTGGCATACCTCCTACCGTGAATGCTGAGACCTTCAACCAAGACCCAAAGTTATGAGATATGATGTGGGGTTTACAATAATTACTGTTGTCAAAAGACCATCTTTCTCTAGAATCTTCTCACCGAGTTTCCGCTGGATTGGCATTGGTACTGAATGGAATGTAATTAGCATTCTATTTCACCCCTCCCAACTGCCAGGAGCGGTGACTATCACCTGGGTAACATGCCACAACATCATAAGACAGCCCTGTCGAGCATGAAGAAGGTGCACAGTGACACCCAGGTAGCAGCAGCATAGGTGTCTTGGAGTAGTATTCCTTTAAGTGATGCCCATGAGGAAGAGGTTGCCCAGTTGGAGCTGTGTGCTCAGCCTGCCTGTAGGCCTTGATGATGTCCATCACCTAAGCCCAGTCACTGTTTAAACAAGGGGGCTTGCTGTGTCTTTTCTCCAAGACAGATGAATAGTTGATCTGAGGATTGAATAGGCACGTTCAGTTGAAACAGTGCCATAGGACACATACTGGACATTACAAGGAATACTCTACAGGTTCACCTTCATGGAGTGCTGCAAGGTCAATTGCCAAGGCATCCAGTTTGGCATCCTGCATGGGCTCATAAGGAGAGGCCCTAAGGTACTCCAGCAAAGAGATGATCCCATGATGGACATATGAGGGAGTGTGGTGGGTGCTTCTTTCAGAAACATTGAAATAAGTGAGATTCCATCCATGCTGTTGGGGCACGCTGCAATGGCCACCACATGCAATTTTAGAGTAGATAGGGAGTTGCCTGTAGAAATAAAGTGTGCTATTGTGCATACGGCCTAGTGTCTGTTCGTCCGTCCATGATTATTGTTAGCGCAATATCTCATGAACCAGTGGTTGAATGTTCGTAGGATTTATATGAAATTATCATCGTAATCAGCAGATGAACTGATTCGATTTTGGAATTGATCCAAACCCGGGTCAAGGTCACAGCAAGGTCAAATGGATGAAATAGTTTTTCTTCAATAACTTCCTGTTTGTCAGGAACTCAAGGTACATTTTCTGGCTATCTAAGAATTTTGCCATCAGTCTGTGCATTAGCGTAATGTCTCAAGAAAATCAATTCATCTTAGCTAATCCACCTACTGGTGGATGTTTTTGGGAGGAGGGAGGAAACGGGAGAACCCAGAGGAAACCAACACAGACCCTGTGCAGAGCATGCACAGAAACTCCAGCACCCTGAGCTCAGATAAAACCCCAGGACCTTGGAGCTTTGAGGCAGCAGTGATACCCATTGCACCACTGCGCCTCCCTGTACAAAAGCAATTAGGCTTAAAATGTGTTTAGCTCTGGACATTTCAAGGACACATTAGCTTTATGAAATAAACTTCACTTTCTTTTCTGCAGGTGAATGTGTGGCACTGATTGGTTGTGGAGCCTTGGAAGATCATGGCGGTCGCAGAATGCCCAGACTACTTTGTGCTCCACCCGAACTACCAGGTACAGTTTGTTTAGCTGTTTCACAACAGACGAGTAACCATAGTATTGAGAAACTTTAGATGTAGTATGCTGATGGAAATTCTCCATTGCAAAGTCCTTGTAGGTCAAAACTAAGTTTACTTTTGCAACGTTGCCCAAATTACTAGATCCACATATTTTCTCAGCATAGGCTAGCTAACTGAAGCACTGTATTTACTGCATGTCTTTGGCCTGTGGTTGCAATGGTATATATACACACACACACACTCTTCTGGTCTGCATGCCTGTCGTCACCATGGTGTTGCCATGGCACCGCACAGCTGACACGCTGACATGTAAAGTAACGCCTGCCACTATTTATACTAGGGTTGTGCACTCTTTCTGCATCTTTCACTCCCTCTCCACCTCTCCCTGCTTACTTGATATAATTCCTCTAACTGTGGCTTGAGACAAGCTTGTGGCTTGTGGCGTTACTCTTTCCCTGTCTTTCCTGACAGCTTTTCTCGTAAACTCTTCTCGTTGAACATACTGTATAGGCGGTAACACTTATGCAGTTAGCCTATCCTCTACCCCACTTGGACACGTGCATGATCTGCTTCTTACGCTCCATCCTGTCCTTTTTCAGATTCTTCTAGAACTTTCCTGATCGTGCCCCAATTTCCCTTTCACGTCTCTGCTCTCTTGCTGCAGCAGTGGAGTGTATAACATGCTTGTGAACATGGCAGGGCCTTGTGTGCGCCCAGCAGGGGCTTGGGCTGCCCTCTTTCTGTGCTCTTATATAACTGTGTGGACCGGGGGAGGCAGTTTCTAAGAGCCAGAATCACCCTGAGCTGGGAATGCAGCCCAAACATTTCCTGCAAGTATTCAAACACACTGGTGGGTTTTTATCTGCCGCTTTTTATCTCTATGTCTATACGCGGGTCTTTTTCCTATCACTTTGTGTACACTCTGTACAACTTTTATTTTGTGAGTGTCTTGTACACTGAGTTGTTTAATTTGCAGATATTGTGTAGTCTTTTATGATGTTATTTACAGTACGCTGTTGTATTAACATTCGCCATCGTGTTGGGTTTCTCCAGTGACGGATTTTGATTATGGATTGGTTGAATAAAATTTGGAGCTTGTTTTTTGAAAGGCGTAGGATTAAGGTGAAGTGTCAAAGGCTTAAGTGAACAGTTACCATTTCAGATTTACAGCAGATGAATTGTTGAGGTTGTGTGTGTGGCTATGTTGCCATGTGCTTTAAGTAAGTTTTCTGAACAGTTGAAACATACAGCAAAGAGTAAAAGCCTACTTACTAGTTTTTTTTTCTTTTCTTGTGGATGTTTAATATTTTTGCCTTACTCCTTACAGTATTTTAATGAGCCGGATGTAGATATACTTTGAAGAATGTATCTGGTTTCAGTAACTATTTCAATAGCAATATCTCATGTATTTATTTATTTTACAGCAAGCAGTGATTGTCTAAAACCATTTGACCCTGTGTGTGTGTGTGTGTGTGTGTGTTCGTGTTTGTGTGGGTGTGGCTGTGGGTCTGTGCTTATATGTATACATGTGCACGTGCCTTGCTTTGTCAGCACTCTCCACAGTTTCGAGCTGAGAAAGTTCAAAGGTTAAGCCCTTAAGGATTTGACTTTCTATTTGCTCTTTGTAAGAAGCGGCAGCTCAGCCTGGGTCTCTTTCTAGGAAAAAAAACGCCATCCTCACCACCCCGCAGAATCAGCTGGGGGCTTAAAGTTTACATAATGGCCGCGAGGGCTGGACCCCAGCCAAATTCAACACACAGAACCATACACATACACGTCTCATTCCTCTGCTCCCTCCTCCCCAAACCCGTGACAGATAATGTGCCCCAGTTTTTCTCCAGTTGATTTTCTAGAAGTACATGAGAAATTTGTCAAAAATTCAACACAGACACGAGCATCAAAAAAAGCCATAATACTTGATTGTTGTGTTTTTTTATGGTTGCACTGAGCTGCATTAATGTTCCACAGGCTGTGTTAACATTCCTATGGCATTAGAGAATTTGAGACACACTTTTTCAGAGCTGTAAATATCCTCAATTTTATAGATCATCCTTTTTTCTGGGAGCCAGAGGGGATGAGAGGAGCAGCAAGCCCTCTGACAAGGACCAGTTCCTGGAAGCAATTTCCATGTTCCAGAGTTTCCTAGAAAACTGGAAATTGAAAATGGGGTGTGATATATTTCTGTTTCTTCTGGTTCCTTCTCCTGAATGTTCTCCAGCTTTTTTGGATTCACAGGGCTGCTTTAAATTATAAAGTGTTGTGCATGAAAATATCTCTTGGTCATGCTGTTGATGTAGCAAGGTTTCTGATCTTTCTTGTTTGTGGAATATATCAGTGACAACAGACAATCCTGGAACAGAGGAGCCTAGCATGTTGGGTTTGTCCATATGCTGTGCTGTCATAAATGTTAAGTGGATTAACAGAAGGGCACGTTCAGTTCTAGGACATCTGTGTGTGTGTCTGTGTGCATATGCATACTGCACAATCTGCTCAACTAAACTCGCTTCATTTTCAGGACAATGTCGACCACACATCCTCTCGTGGATCAGCCAGTCTTATTCACTTCCAGCAGCCATCTAATCCGAGCTCTCCTAATCACCCAGGTGAGTACCGTCATCCGTTTGCTGAAAATTAAAATATATTATTCTACCTTATAGCTCTGATTTCCGACAGCATTTTAAGGTCAGTACGTTTTGCGCGATGAAATCATTAGACAAAGCAAAGCAGGCTTGCATTGTACTCACATGGGTTTCTCTTGATTTATTGCGTGTTTGTGCTGAACGAGCCCAGATGTGTGTGTGTGTGTGTGTGTGTGTATGCACACTTGTGTGAGTTCTGTGTTTCTCTATTGCTGTGCAAGTTCCCTGTGCAGTTAAACCATGTATAGCTTTGCCAGGCCCTTCCTCCAATCCCACAAGGTTTTGTGTGTTAGTGGCACTATAGGCTGTGTTCCGTTTATATACTGTATCTAATAGTGTGCAAGTGTGTATGATTAGGCTATATACAGTGGGGTCCAAAAGTCTGAGACCTCTAGTGAAAATGCTTCTATTTTGCATAATTCTTTGTTTAAAATTCAATTTTAAAATTCAATTTTATACTTTGTTCATTTAATTTAGTTGTATTATTAGCAGTAACCTGAGTTTATAAATATTTACATGAATTTAAATATTTCTTAGTATTTGGTATTCCCTCTTCGCTTGAATGACAGCACATTTGAGATTTTTTATCTCAGTGATAAAAGATCGCTGTTATAAAATTAGTCAGGACACTGTTGGGTTTCTGTGTGTAGAGTATCATGACTCTGTGTTTGATAACATTTAAATCTAGTAGGCTACATTAAGAACTGCAAATTCTTAAAGCTTCTGCTTAAGTGTCTTAAAAAACAGGTAGAAACTCCATTTTTTTATCCTCTGGTAAAAAGTTTCAATATTTCAAAATTACTATTTAAAAATATAAAAATAAAATCCCAGATTTTCAATGTGGTCTCAGACTTTTGGACCCCACCCAGATTACAAATCAAATATTTCTCTCAAATAAACAGGCATTAAATATGTATTTTCTTTGATTGTATTTTTAGTAAGCTTAGTCTGTCCCACTGATCGCAGAGCAGAGGTGGAGCTGCCTTTCTGATGATGCAAGTGGAAATCATCATGAGAAATCATGGCCTTAATGCAGGAGTAAAAACTGCTAATAAAAACACAACAGCAAAGTTACCAGTAACACTTTTTTTTAGATCAAAATGGGATTAAAAATATCCTAGGGATGGTCCTTAATATCCAACTTTAACCTATGTTTAGGAAGCACAGCATTTCTACTCTTGGTTTTAGATGTTTTAATTTAAGCAAATTCACTAATTGATTAGACAAATGAAAAGTCTTTTGGTCTTTGTCTCTTGGCCATGGGCTCAGCTCTTACTTATTTATTTATTTTTTAAATTCGGTTGACAGTTTGCATTATTTGATCACTTGCTGACACCTAGTGCTAGATTTCTATAAACGTTTTTCAAATTTCTCAGAGAGTTAACTTCCAATTCTAGGCATCCCTTTTGCATTGCTAATCTGTAGAGTTACTATTGTGTTGGTATGTTAAAGTGTGATGGGTATGACGTCCAAGTGAGTTTTGACATTGACTTTTTGTCTACGAGGTATCCCAATCTGAATGTGAATTATGATTCATGCATTATCTGATGTCCCTCTTTCTCCCTTTATTTCTCTCCATTCAGATGATGATGTCGATCTAGAGGCTTTGGTGAATGACATGACCTCCATGTCGCCCTATGGGGGCCTCTACTCTTTTAAGAGCCAGCACTCTGACACTGTTCCTCTCTTGCACAATGGCCAAGGCACTGGTGTCCAGATTAACAGGGCTGCTCTTCCGCCACATCCGTCAAATAGCCAAGCGACGGCTACTCACTCACCTGCCCAGAAAGCCTGCCGCTCCCAACCTGTCCACATACTGGCTGTTAGGTAAGTGATTCACACTTCTCTCTTTACACGTGCATACCGCTGGCTCCACATATCAGTTACATAAAACGCAGATGTTTCCAGTGACACTTCCAGCAGAAATTTAAGGCTTACTGTCAAATTATACATAAGTTTGCATATAAAACACAATGACAATTAAATGAAAAATCTGAACTGGAAAAACCAAGACAGGTGTCCTCCATGATACAATTAAGCAATTAATATACTACCATGACATGTGACATGTTTAAAAATGCCAAGCAGGCCCAGTTTTGGATCGAGAGGGTTTATTATTTGGGGCACAGATGGCAGCAGCTTCAATCGCAAACACTGCTCAACTGGCTGCGTTTCAACAGGAACAGTGACTAAAGTGACATCTGCAAAGTGGCACCTGCATGGGAAAGAAAAGGCAACAAAGAAAGGGAATTTAATGCGTTGTCATGCATAGTTGTCTAATGGAGCTGAAGTAAAACAAAACAAAAAAAAAAAGTAACTCAGATTCCTATTTTGGAGTTTTTTCCAGCTCTTTGGAGTCGGTTATAAGTTGTGCATGTTTATGTGCTCGTTTATTTATACCGTTGTGTAATCCCTCTGTCTTACTTCCTCCCTCTTTCTCTGTCCTTGTTCTGCAAATCACATTTCTCTTCTCTTTCTCTCCCTGGTGTCTTTTTCACTCACTCTGGCAGCGGGGTGTTACACCCACACACATCATGATGAGTTCACTCAGAGGTTTCTGACTCCATACACACACACGCACACACACGCACACACACGCACACACACTTGCTCACACCTCACTCTCTGACTTCTCAATGAACCCGAGGCTTCATTTCTTTGTAGGGTTCTGTCTTGATTTCTTTGTAGGGCTTTAACAGTGCCAGAGCAGGGCCTGTGGTTATTCCCAGCCTTTCTGATCTAGATCAACAAATGCAGGTCTACGTTTACAAAACTCCATGTGACCGTACGAGTGCATGAACCTACTCTCGTGCCTTTTGCTTCTCTGAGGAAGGAGAGCTGTTTAACTACATTTCCAGCTTCATTCATATATTCTGTTTGGACTAGAGAGAATATATGAATATATGGAATAGCAAACTGAAATGAATCATAAACTAAATTAATGCGTTTGAATGGTGTGTGTGTGCGTGTGTGTGTGTGTGTGTGTGTGTGTTGCCCTTGCAGAAGGCTACAGCAAGAGGAGCAGCAGATTCGCCCTGCATCTCTGCCAGCAATCCCCAACCCTTTCCCTGAGCTATGCAGCCCTGCAGGTTCCCCGATACTCAGCAGTGGTTCAATGCCACAGCCACCAGATGTGCACGTAAGAGTCTCTCTCTCTCTCTCTCACACACACACACACACACACACAAACACACACACACACACACACACTCAGCATAAAGTCTGTCATTCTCTTTGCTTTTTCACCCAAGTGTTTAATTTGAACAACATTACTGACCGTCATATTTCTCCCCTCATTGTCACACACAAGCACCTGTGGTAATAAGAAGGATCGTATGAATATTGTGTGCATGTGTGTGTGTGTGTGTGTGTGTGTGTGTGTGAAAAAAAAAAAACAGCAATTGTCTGGCACACATTGTTTCACAAACTCCTTGCCAAGAGAAATGGCAAAATAAATAGTTCCTGGAGCTGGGAACAAGCTGTGAGAATGGGTTCTTCCTGGTAGTGTGTGTGTGTGTGTGTGTGTGTGTTTGTGTGTTTCTGTATGTGTTTGAATGTGTGTCTCGGCATGTTTTTTTTTTTTATACTACATTTTATCCCCACAAGGATAGGAATATCTGACAGTTTTAGAGTTTTGAACTTATAGGGACATTTGAGGGTCACCATGAAAAAAAAATGGCCTTTTTTAAACAAAACCTGTAGCTTTTATTTAAAAAAAAAAAAAAAAACACCTAAAAGACAAAATGCTTCTTTTTGGTTACTGAGGTTTAGGTGTAGGTGTAGGCATAGCATTAATGATCTGCATTAATAATAATGTCAATGGAAGGTCCTCACAAGGATAGTAAGAAAAATATGTGTGTGTTTGCATTCAAGAATTTGGCTCCTAAACACTTTATATCGTTCAGAAGTACTCAGTGGACCAGATCCCTGCATTTAGATTTAGTATTTGCAGAGTGTGCTGCTTTTGGCTCGCAGGTTTGGCTCAGTGACCATCTCAGAGGTTCAATGTATGGCGTCTATAAACAATTTGTCCATCCATCATTTGTGAGCATACTTCTCCATGTACTCACGCTGATAGAAAAATGCTATCTCTCTAAAGCAAGATAAAGAGCGCGCAAAGCCACTTGAGATTGTGTGTACTCGTGTTGCGTAACTAAGCGTACAAGAACATTGCAGCATGTGCGAGTTATGGGCCAAGATCCTGTGCAAATACATGTCCGTCTCCTTTTGGCCTTCAGCCTCCTACATATCTTTCCTGAGTATCCTTTGAGCGGAGGCATTTCCTTAAGAGATGCGAGTCGTTTTCCTTTCACACGCCTGTGTGTCGTGCTTGTTTTTGTGCATGCCTCCACATCCCTGCCAACCATCTTAACCCTTCCTTCCTCCTTGCTGCTCTATCTGTTCTTTTCCCACAATCCCCAGTACACTTCACACATCCTCTTCATAATAATAAAAAAGACTTTATACTGTATATGCTTGCCGGCACGCACATAAGTGGCAGCTTGTTTTTTCATACGTAAGCGTTCAGAATATTTAGAAAGAGTTTGCGTGATGGTATGGGCAAAGATGGTCGACCTCCGAACAAACATTGTAAGAACACCCTTACATGCTCTGTAATTACATCTACATGTTCACAGGAGAGACCTATTTCTATCAGAGTTTATTTTAGAAATGCACTGCTGCAAGTGAATATTGTTTCAGATTACATGGATTACGTGAGTCAGATAAATAATTGAAGCAGTCGGTATTAGACTGGTGGTGTTTTGGTTTCTCTCACTTTCTCTGGGGAGAATGCGGCAGAGTCTGGTAATAGCTTCAAGGCGTGGAACACACTGCAAAAATGAAGCATTGATGGTCTGCTACAGCTAATATGCATTGGAGCATTTAAATAAAGGACATGATAAAGAAAAGTCAATATATAACCTGAAAAGATCTATCTATCTATCTGTCTATCTATCTGTTGGAATTAGTACATCAATCTATTATGTAGCTATCTACCTACATATCTACGTCACAATTAGTGGCAAAATTAGCAGCAAAAAAGAATATATAAAATGAATAACATTTATAACATTGTACGGTTTTATTTTAAACTTTCTTAAGTAGAGCATTTTTTTTTAAACTACAAAGTTAGTTCGCTACTGTTGATTTGGATCCATGTTAGGGGTCAGTGATGAAAAAGTTTGAATTTGCTTGCATGCAGCCACTACGCATGATTCAAATCAATGACTGTGTATATGAGTGGACAACATGACAACATTTCCTCCCATTGTGCAGTTTTGAAGCCTTTCTTGAATGAAACTCCATCATCTTGCAAAAATCATCCAGGAGCCAGAGTCCGATCAGTAGCATGTGCAGTAGATACAGCAGGTCAGACAGCGCCTCTCACCCGCCCATATTGTTGATGGACACGGTACTTGTTCGTGTCAGGAGCGTGCACGCTGTGAGATACCTGAAGCGCAACTTAAGATGGTGCATCAGCTAACTCACACTGTCAAGAAACAGCGGTATTAATTAATATGTAAAGTTGTAGTTGTACAATTTTCGCAAGTGTATTGATTTTACCGTCAGGGAAAGATACAAGTAGCAAATGTAAGGTACTAACTGAAAAAACTGCTAAACGGCAGTCCACATTTACACTCAAAACAACCTATATTTAGAGGAAAAAAATCGCTGCTGTCCATGATTTTCATCTAGCTCTGACACCTCCAGTAAATTATTCATCTGAATGGAGAAGTGCTCTCTTATGCCCCACTCATTCTGTTGGTGGAGTTTGTGTAAAAACTAGAGACTGGCTAACCTTACCCAGCTACTTGGAGTGTTAGCTAAGGTCATACAGTCAATAAATTATGAAATTTAACTAGACTTAGCTGCCTTGGTTTGTGCCGTCACTTTGTTCACTCACGTTGGCTTGCTAGTTATAATATCAGTACAAGCTACTAGCTTAGACATGAAATTCATCATCAGGATCTGATAGAACAGTTTACAGCAGAACAAGACATTGTCTACAGAATTGTCAAGAGCTTCGGGTCTGTCTTGGAAAGTGTGTGCGCGTTCAGTCTCGACTGTCTTGTCCAAAACTGTCAATCACCTCATTAACCACAACCTTTTATTTATCATCAGATAAATAACTCCTATAAAACATTTATCATAAAGAAAAATAGCAAGATCAGCTGAACTTGTAAACATAACAGAACACTAATCCCAAAAATTATTTGTAGAGATGTAACTTAAAACGTAAGTTTGGGTCCTTCTCTGTTCACTAACATGGGAATGGGCGGAGTTAAAAATGAGCTTCACAGACATTTTGGCTTCACTTTTAAACCCTTGTCATGGCGTCCACACTTACAGTCACTGATTCAAACTGTAGGTCCGTTCTCACTTGGTAAAATTCAGGTTCTGCATTTTGTAGGTTTGGACTCAGGGCTTCCTTTAAACAGCTTGTTGTTATGAAGCTGATTTTGATACTTAGGAGCCACAAGAATCAGTTAATATATGCAAAGTAGAAACCATTATCTTTAGGGTCTTCATGTCACTCAAATTCCTCCTCACTGTGCTTGGCAGTGCTCCACATCAGCTGGTCCAGACTTTTAACACTTTTTTTTATTATGGCCCTGATTGTGCTTAATGGACTTTTCTGATTTTAACCGATTATATATTTTTCTATTTATTACCTGACTTGTGTAAAGCACCAGCCATTTGTCTCTGTTGGCCTTCCACAATGATGGCTGACAAAAGAAATGTACATGTGTGCATCCTCAGAGAAAACTCGTCCCAACCCCTGAGAAGCATTATATGGTCAAAGACCACAACACAATTAAAAAAAAATTCTGTAATGAAAGATTTTTTGTCAAATTAAGTAGATAAATAATGTGGCTGGAAATCAATGTGTGTAATATTTTATCTTATATAATCATTTCTCCCCATTCTCCCCCAAGGGTGCCAGTAATTTTAGACTTGCATCTGTCTGTCTGTCTGTCTGTCTTTGAGCCCAGTGCTGCAACAATTTCTGCACTCGTTATAAAGTCTGCTAAAGAATACCACACAGAGGGCAGATGGTGAAATGGTTATCTCGAGGCCAGCAGCATGACGAGGCTTTTTCTTTCGAATATGATGTCATGGCTGGAGAAGGCTGCAGCAAGTCTCTCACGCTCTCTCTCTCTCTCTCTTTCACACACACACACACATGTCCTCTCATTCTCACCATTACAAATACAAAAGATTTCTTAACTATTCTCAGAAGGGCTGTGTGACCCCGAATGAAGAGTGAAGCCCAGGTTAAAGAGGGTACAGGCACAGAAACTTGTTGCACAGTCTGATGCAGAGTCTCCTACAGAGCGTGGGAATGTCTTGTCAGAAAGAGGAGAGCGCATGATGTCCTTCTGTCCTCGTTTGAATGTATTCTGCTTTGCGTATTTCATGTAATCTGTGGGTGTGTGCTGGTGTGGATGTGTGCATATGTGCATGTTTACACTGGCACTGCTCTTGTGCCGACTAGACATGATTACACTGCTTGCCTCCAGCAGCAGCTCTGGATTCTGTCTCGCTTTCATCTTTTTTTTTTTTTCCCTCTTTCTGTCTTTCACACTTTCTCTCCCTCTGTCTGTCAATCAAAGGGTGTGACATCTTTTTATGGCGAACGGCAGTCCTTGAATTACCATAATAACGAAGCGTTTGAGTGTCCGCTGTAAACAGAAGTTAGAGGTTACAGTATGCACATTAATCTTCCTGTACACACACGGAAGCATCTATCTGACAGTTTTCAATAGTGCTGTTTTTATTACAAAATGCCAGTCATGCCAGTATGCCTGGAAACACGCAGACATACTCAAAATAAGGGAATTTCTCATGTTAGAGCTTGTGTCAGTCTAAAATCTTTCAGCCTTGTCCTAATTATGAAATACGCAATGTGAAATAAAGGGAGTTGTGTATGTGTCTGTGGGCATGCTTTTGCTTCTCTCTCGCTCAAAGTACTTTTGCAGTAATGAAATACTTGTTATGGTATGGTATGGTACATGACCTGGTGCTGACCTGGCCATGACCTGTGCTCGCTGGTGAGAGTGTGTGTGTGTCAGACTTGAGGATGGTTAAGATGTTGTTGGTGTTGGCTGTGTGCCAGTGATCAGGGGTGTGTGACTACATTTTCTCATGCATACATCTATAGACATAAGACACACACCCTCGTAAACATCTGCCAGAAAAGGGACAACGGTCCAGTTAACAGTTTGCATGCAATTAACGATAACAAAGAACGTTGCTGTGTGCACAGTAGAATCCTGTTTTCCTTTTTTTTTTTTTTTTGGATGCTAACCTTTAAACTTGTTTGCTATATTGTAGTTACTTCTTGCGTAGCAACGATTTGTTTTGAACAGTTTCTCACAAAGAGAATGTTTAGGGTGTTAACCTTGAGCTTATAGAGCCTGATGTTATGAGGCTCAGGCAGCTCATTCATTCTCTAGTTAAAAATCCTTCTGTCAGGTAAAAATAGGGCATCAGTGGTGCAAGTGCACATATAATTATATGAAATTAGACTTTATAATCAGGACTATCCTTATTTGAATCCTATATATAGCATGGTCTTGCATGATCCTGAATTACATGTCAACATACCTAATTTGATATTATGGTACATTGTCGTGGCAGAATATAGAATCACACCTGTAATTTTCACCCAACTTTGTAACTAACAATTCACTAATGATGGTAATTTACTTGAGTGCATAAAAAATCAAGGTTAAATGGATGCTTTAAATGTCCATATAAAGCAACTGGGTAAAAAAAAAATCTAATTCCTGGATTAAATCCAAACATTAGCAAATACTGGAATACATTTTTTAAGAGAAATATAGTATAGTTATATCATGTACTATAGAGTATATGTACTATACAAGCGATACAACATACTGTATATTAGCTAAATTTGAATCATTAATTAGTTGTACTGAAAATTTGTTATTCCTTAATGGAGGTTTTTATCTACTGCTCAGTTGAGTCTAGCTACAGCCGTCTCAGGACATGGAACAAAATGAATACAAGTGGAAGTTCAGATTTAACTTCGTAGAAGTGGAAACTTTTCAGATTTCACTTGACATGAAGGCCAATAATGCTGATTTTTTTTTAGCATGTTCTCTGGTAGTGAAGAGTTTTTAAGCATGACTCTGAAATGTTAAAAATAATCAAAAATGACACAGAAGAGAAGAAAGGTAGTTGTAATGATGATATTTTTTTTTTTGTTAAAACACAGATAAATAGTTGCTTCTATTATTTAAATGGAAGGTTTGGATTATTTTGTGTAATGTCTATTTCATACAGTAATTTTTACTCATTTTTATGAAGGGTGCCAATAATTATGGAGGGCATTGCACATGTTAAAATACGACAGCCTTTTTGATTAAGTAGCTTAAGTCAATAATTGAGCAGCACTGCACCTGAGGTGAATTTGCTCTCTGTTTCAGTGCATTTATCTATCATATTTAAGTACTCTGTTTCTTTGCATTGTCATGGTTAATATATACAATATATAATATTTAATATTTAACATTGAATATGTAATATTTAATAATATATAATATATAATAGCACTACCTTTACCACAGAACCCTTAGAACCCAAAGCACCCTCAGCTTGGGCTCTGTGTGCTGCTCTGTGTTTGCATGGTGCCTCTATGTGTGTGTGTGTGTGTGTGCGCGCTTTAGTTAAGTTTCTTGTGTTCATGCTCTTGGCACATTTCACTTTGTGGTTTTTGACACATATTCAAACACACATACAAGCAAGGAGACCAAAACATGCACATACATTATCTTAGTCATGGGCTTTCTTTTTAATTCCCCTCAAGCGTGAGTGCTTGTACAGAGCAAAATTACACACAGCATACACACAGCAAATACACACTGCATTGTGTGTGTGTTTCTCTATATACTGTATATAAATGTATGTGTGTAAATGTGTCTGTGTGTGTGTGTGTGTGTGTACAATACAAACAGTACTAAATGTGTTGAAAGGACACAGTGTTGCTTGGGATGAGCATGGGACAGACTCAGCGGCAGTTCTTAGAGGGTACAAGCCTATGGTATTCAGGTGAGATTATCCATTAAAGCAGGTCTTAGACATACTAATCTGTTTCAGGAAGTGTTCGAGCACACAGCTGCTTCTAACAGAGCTAAGCTTCTTACACCCTTTATATTGATTTAAAGGCTAGAGGAGAATAGCTCTACACCCTACATCAGCATCTTGAGGCTTTTTTCTAAGTCTGTGGGTTCTGCCTTCCACTGAATACACAACTCTGTTAACTGGAAAAGCATATTTAGACAAACACAGCAAGACAAAAGGAGGATGTCACCCACCCTCCCACACGCACACTATCCGTAAGGAGGAGCACTGTCATGCTGATGTCATGATTACACACACACACACACACACAAATGGTTAACCACAGAGACTGAAATACTCCCCTCTTGTGGTCCAAAATTTCACACCCATAAAAACTTAATGGCTTTAGGTTTGTATGTCTGGTATTACACACACACACACACACACACACACACACACACATAGAGTCAATGCGTCAGCGTCTGCTGCTCTGTCAGCTGACTGTGATCAGGAGTCCTGCTGCGACATGGATCCCCCAGAGATGACTTGACCCAGTGTTACTAAAAACACCATCGTGAGAACGCTCCTTAATTCTTTTTTTGTATTTTCTCTTTTTCTCCTCTCTCCTACTCTTCTCTCTCTTCTTCTCCACCACAGTTCATTTTGATACCTGCTCCCACACAATAAGTCACCGTGATTTTCCCACCTGAATGTGGTGAAAAATGACTTGTCCTAATCTCACTCCTTTAAAGGAACCCTGTTTGAAATATTGCAGTATTGAAATATTTGTGATTTGTGATTTCTGGTGCGAATTTGTTGGTTGGGGTTGAAATTTCATTATTCCTGGAAGAAGGTAGCGGCCTTCTGGACATTTCTAGCTCTGTTGCAATGGTGTTTAATGGCGAGAAAAACATTTCAAGGATCTCACACATAAGGAATAACAGAATAAAGGAATAGCTCTTACCATCTTCCAAGGATGTCATTAACGAGACGTCCATTGTAGACGTAGTGAAAACAAGCAATCTGTGAGTTGACAACAATGATGGAGTTGATGCTAATACCTACATTAAAGTTGAAGCTTTAGAATCAGATCTGTTTAGGCAGAGTGTATAGATGAGAGAGCTGGACAGATTAAAGTGCTGCTTCTGCTCTCTTTACCTAGAGACGAACTTCCTCAAAAACAGCGAACTGTATAGTCAGTGCTATAGATTGATTAATCGAAAGCAAATACTTGTATATACAGAATAACTCATTTAAAGTTAAGAGGTCCTGCTTTGTTTACTGTTGATGCTGGGAGCAGCCATGTTGATTCGACATTACTTGCTGAACTCTGAAGCACTCTTGAGTTGGAAAGACCACCCCGAGTTTCCGAGTAGGTATTCCGAGTTGAGCGAGCGTTTTCTTTGGTTTTTCCAGGTAAGAGGTTGGGAATTACGAGTAAACTCAGAATTTCATTAGAAAATCTAATCTAGTTCAGATTTCTAAATCTAGTTCAGATTTTTGTGACTAAATCTGCAATTCCTGAGAGTAATTAGCTTACACATAGTGCTACATGTCAGAAAATGCCATGGGATGGTGCTCCAAGGCTATCTGTGTGTGGCATTTAAGGTCACTGGCCCGTGTCATATTAAGCTTTAACTGGGTCCATGGCTCCATCTGTGCTGTGTATGTGCACAAGAGTTTGTTATATGCAAACATCTAACACACCATGCAGCAACATTTCATTTGTTTTCTTTTTGATTTCTCCTGTCAGACATTTTTCATACACTGATAAAACTGTTGTCAGAGCACATGGGTGTGTGTTTGTTTATAGCATTTTGAGGTAACTCAAATTGATTAATGTGATTAATGTGTGTGTGTATGTGTGTGTGTGTGTGTGTGTCTGTCTGATGTGGTAATAATGACTAGTCAAATTTGCTGTAGACACAGTATTAGACCATTTAGTCAGTAGTCCAGTTTTTCCAGCTTTCTACATTTACAGTCAGGTCCATAAATATTGGGACATCGACACAATTCTAACATTTTTGGCTCTATACACCACCACAAT
>CM075031.1:10190657-10217702 GCA_037576675.1 Pangasius sanitwongsei | reverse complement strand
TATAATTTTCCACCCCTTTTTTTTATTTTTTTATTTAAAAATTTTTTAATAATTTTTTTTTTTTTTTTTTTAAATATTAACCCCCCCCCCCCCCCCCCCACACACACACACACACACACACACACACACTTTCAGAAGAAGAGCTGCCCACTTCTCAGCGAATGTTTGCTTGCAGTCACATGACTGAGACTTTACATTTAAACAACCCTTAACCAAACACGCTTCAGAATGGTTTTTCCACCCAAATGCGCTCCGTGACAATGGAAGCTCGTATGCGAAACCTTAGAGAGGGCGTTTTTACGAATGCTCCGCAAACATTTGCTTGCTACTTTTAAAAGGGGGTTGCTAATTTTCCCCACTCGCATTTCTACACTAAGTGTCGCGTTAGATTTCATGATATTGTTCTCCAGCAGCTCTATGTGGTGTGTGTGTGTGTGTGCTGATATAAACTTACCAAGTACAAGGAATTTTTCGTACTTCTTGCTTTAAAGACATTGCATTGTGTGTGTGTGTGTGTGTGTGTGTGTGCGTGTGTGTGTGCGCTGGTATAAACTTACCAAGTACAAGAACTTTTCGTACTTCTTGTTTAAAGACTTTGCATTGTGTGTGTGTGTGTGTGTGTTGATATAAACTTACCAAGTACAATAAATTTTTCATACTTCTTGCCGTAAAGGCATTGCATTTTGTGTGTGTGTGTGTGTGTGTGCTGATATAAACTTACTAAGTACAAGACATTTTTCATACCTTTTGCTTTAAAGACATTGCATTGTGTGTGCGTGTGTGTGTGTGTGTGTGTGTGCTGATATAAACCTACCAAATACAAGAAATTTTTCATATCTCTTGTGTTAAAGACATTGCATTGTGTGTGTGTGTGTGCTGATATAAACTTACTAAGTACAAGAAATTTTTCATACCTTTTGCTTCAAAGACATTACATTGTGTGTGTGTGTGTGGTTGAGAGAGCAGAACCATTCTGATATGCTGAGTTTTCAGAAAGAGAGAGGGAGAGGTTTTCTTTGGCCAGACTTCAGGGAAGAAATTGCCAAAAAAAATCTCACACAAAAAAAGTTGTGAGTGTGTGTGTGTGTGTGTGTGTGTGTGTGTGCACGATGAGAGTGCAATCCGGTGGTCGGGCTCAAGGGTTTCAGAGAATTTGAGAATTTGAGCCAGGTATGTGTGTATGTGTGTATGAGTGTGTACGTGTGTGTGAGAGAGAGTGAGAAAGAGGGAGACACAAAGATGAGAGTGTTGTACACACATGGATGCGAGTGAGAGAAAGTCCTTGATAGGTGTTCACTATCGCCTTAAAATCTCTAATACACCCGCACACACACTCCCCATGGGAGGTGTCAGTTCCACTGATCTTAATCTACTAGAATTGGAGTAGTGTGCAGTACGTGCATCAGCACAGCCTAGCGTTCTCTCTTTCTTTCTCTTCTTTCCCTGTCTTTTTGTTCTCTCTCTTTTTTAATCTTTCCTGCCTGTCACCACTCTTTCCGACAAATCTCACCCTTCTCCCCAACTCCTGTCTGAGCCTCTTTCTCTTTTAATATCTCCGCCCCCTCACCACCACCCCACCCCCACTCTCTCTCTCTCTCTCTCTCTCTCTTGCTCTTCTCTCACTTTGTAAGAGAAGGTCGGATCAGTGCGAAAATGCCATCGTGCTCTCCGGATTGCTGCCTCTACCAAGCAGTAGAGGTAAGACCGATACTTCATAACGTAGACTGTATTACTATATCCACGCAGATTTCACGTCTTTACACGTGACTGCTTTGCATGGCAAATGTCTTATTCAATCTGTTTTACACAGTCTCAATAGGCAACTGCATTACTCTGACAATTTATATATCACTTTACCTGAAAGAGGAAAGTCTGGGATTTTAAACCAGTATGATTTCATGCTGGGAAAACCATATATATTTTATTATTAATTTTTTTTAATACTCTGACAGTCTGACTGCGAGAGAAGAAACTAAATATAAAGTTTCACTTTCTTCTGTTCAGAAGCATTTGTGTTAAGTGTTTATAAATGTGCTTTGGACATATCCCCTTTTAATCTGGTATTAGTGATTGTATACATGTGTGCATACACTGTCTCGTTGATCTTCATGGCCTGCTGCCATTTAGAGAGAGTTCTGAGTGTTAGAAGTGTGCGTGAGTGAATGCATGTGTGCCTAAGAAACTATGCTCCGGGGCATGTGCCGTTGTCTAAACGTGATCAGCAACTGCTTACATACTGCTGAGGTGGGAGCAGACGTGCCACACGTGCTCTCGTATGTATAGCAAATGCAAAACTTGGGTTCCTGGGCAGTTGCTTTAACAAATGATTATAATAATCTAATGATCCTGAACTCTCTCTTTACTCATCTTATGCTCCCTTGTCTTTCTTGAAACCCTGCCAAATCTCCCTCAGGTATTTAAAAGGTTTGTGTATGTGACTGTGTTGTCTACAGATCATCAAGGTCTTTAGTGAAGATGGTGTTGGGAAGGTGGTGGAAGTTCCTGCTCATATGACAGCCAGAGATGTGTGTCAGCTCCTGGTTTATAAAAGTCACTGCCTGGATGACAACTGCTGGACTTTAGTAGAGCATCATCCGTTGCTTGGACTAGGTAAGAGAGAGAGAGAGAGTGTGTGTGTGTGTGTGTGTGTGTGTGTGTGTGAGTGTGTGTGGGTGTATGTTAGCGAGACAGCGTGAGTGGTGATCACCACCTGGTCCTAGGGCACATTCTGTCCTATCCATAGATGCAAAGCAAATAGAAGATCGCCTCTTTGTGGTTAAGTCTTTATATAATCTTGTGCTTTGCTACTATTCCTGTCTGCATGTTTTAAACACATTCATAATCTTGTCCACTGTAGACAGAAGAGCATTTCAAAATGGCATTGTAGTACAAAAAAGATTGAGGTGGAGGGAGAGGTGTAGGGCGAGTCGTGAAGGGGAAGCGGAAAAATCTCCAATAGAGAAGAGATTGGGAACAGAGCATGACAGGGATTAGCTGCTAATCTGGCTGATAGTTAACGGGGACACGTGTGGAGACCCATTGCCTAACCTTATCGCAGATTAAAGCCCTGCTGCACCACCCAAGTTGCCATGGAGATGCGCCAAAGGAGAACATCCTGATCATGGCAGTGCATTAGTCACACATCCGTTCATACGTGAGCTTTAGGGCTCCTGAGTGCTGAGAGTTCGTGAGTTTGAATCCCGGCGATGCCACAGACATCCATGACCAGGAGTCAAGGAGACCAAGACTGGCTGTGTTCTCTGGGTGGGAGGGGTGGTATACTCTTTCCTATCAATCACAGCGACACATGATAAGCATGGGTGTCTGTGAGATCGTGTATGCGTAAGGCGACGGATAGCTCCATCCTCCGAGTGTGTTACGCCGCCCCGTGATGCAGCTTGAGCAGCAGTTTGAAAAGATGAGGTTGGCTGGCTTCACTGTCTCGGAGGAAGCAAGTGATGGACTTCTCCCTCCCGAGTTGGTAGCTGTGGTATGATAGGAGAGACCTAACTAATGCGTCGGAATTGGCTAAGATTAAATCAAGGGAAAAATCTAAAAAAAAATCTGTGAGCTTTAGGAGCAGGGTGGCTTACTCATTGGGTTGTGTTTTTGATCAAAATCCCTGTAGTTTGCTGTCTGGATTCTTTAAGAGTCAGCTAATGTAGCTTAAGTTCTCTAACCAGTAACTAAGCAGTGTAATGGCTATTGCTAAGTTGGCACTTGCAATGTTTTCTGGAAGTTGTGTTTATTTCCGTTGCAAGACAAGCTTTTCTGAAAAAAAGTTCCTCAGGGTATGATGTCATAACGTGATTGGGCGTATTCGGACACCCGATCAGCTGCAGCTTCAGCTGAACATTGCGTTCAGTGCAGTTGGCCTTGATGGATCAGGACTCTCTAGATCTGATCTCAGAGCTAACGCTAGCCCAACATTATGGCAACCTTCCAAAAATGTTCCTCTTACATAAGCCATTAGCTGCAAGGCTCCTTACAGAGCTATGATCAGTCCTACTGCTCAATGCAATCAAGCTAAATACATGACCTCATCTCCCTGCAATGCTTCTCTCTCTCTCTCTCTCTCTCTCTCTCTCTCTCTCTCACACACTCTTTCTCTCTATCTCTCTCTCTCACTTTCTCTCTCTCTCTCTGTGTCTCTCTCTCTCTCTCTGCTCTGATTGCATTTGTATTGTGCGGCTGGGTGGAGATGTGTGTCTGCTTTCATTGAAAAAACACTCACACAAAGATGTGAATTATTAAAATACATAATGAAACACATAATAAACCGCCTTAATCTTCTATAACACTTCAACACACGCACCTACACACACACACACAAACACACAAACACACACAAAGTAAATATTCTCATTTTAACTGTGCCCTGAGGCAAAAGTGTCATATGAATACACAGAGCTAAGACTGCCTTGTCTACATTTTCCGCCTTCTCTTTAGTTTTCTCTTACACACACACACACACACACACACACACACACACACACACACACACACACACACACACAGTGTATACCAGAGAGAGTACTGGCTTTAAACTAAAGCGAAAATCGGACTGTAATTCCCTTTACTCTGTTCTTGTAATACACACTTCTCTGTATACACATTTACTCTGTTCTCTTAACACACACTTCCATATTTCTGCAGGTAATAGATCACTGTCCTAACACACAGAGTCGATTTTCACACCTGATACTTATTTTTAGCGTGTAACAGCTTATACTTGTCTTCTGTTTTCATCCCCTTGCAGCAAAAACGCTCCACATCACCACATGCTTGTGTGACGCTCATTTCGGCACTGCCAGATTATAAGTGCTTAATGCAGCTGTGGCTTCGTTCAACTTCTCACTCATTATTTGTGCTCACAGTTTCCTGTTCTTCAGTTTGCATGATTGGTGTAGTCCTGATATACTGCTTTTGTTTGTGTGTTTGTGTTTGTGTGTGTGTGTGTGTGTGTAGAGAGGTGTTTGGAGGACCATGAACTGGTGGTTCAGGTGCAGGCCTGCATGTCTCCAGAGAGCAAGTTCCTCTTCAGGAAGAACTATGCCAAGTATGAGTTCTTCAGAAACCCACTGGTGAGAAATCCACACATGTTCCTAAATAAAACTATTTATTTTTTTATTAGCTGAGCAAAGAAATATTAATCCAGGTTATTCCTGTACTTTCCATTTCGTCATAAGGTTAATGTAAATAACTTTGTTCCTCATTATTCATCATTTCTGACAAGTACTCTGGAATTTCTAAGCACCATAAACATGGTGTAACTACAAAACAAAAACAGCTGTAAGTATGACTGTTCAAACAAATAACACTAATAAATTATAAATATAATTATACCATAGCGCTGTTGAATTCTCAGATCTGATTAATTGATTAATTTTCTATAACAGCAGCTCCGACAGTAGTGCAGATGTAATTCCAATCACAGGTTTATGCTAATGCGCTCGTTCTAATACGTTACCGTTTCTATAGTAACAGCTCATTCACAGGGACTCCACAAATTCTAAGCCTAATAATAAACAGATTTAACCCTTTTATGCATAAATTATTTATAAACACATCCAGCTTCTTTCGATGTTTCGTAATTCCTGATTTTCACTAAATATCACTTATATTAAAAAGTAAATTGGATTGTCCATGTGTAGGAATGCCATATGCCATGAGTAAAAATATGATAAAATATCGTTTTTCAGTTATAACTGACAAAAGACCTTCTGTTTTTGTGAACAAAAAGTCATACAGCATATAATTGAAAACATACTGTATATTAAACATATATATATATATATATAATCTTCAAAAAAAGAAATAAATAAAACAATTATCAAGGTGTTGTGTCTGGCACAAAAATAATTTTTTTCATTAATTCTGGAATAATGATTTACCTGGATAATCATCCGGATTAATTAAATCGAGATAATGATTTATAGTACAATAAAGTTATTTACATTTAACATTTGTCTGAAGAAAACATGAAAACATGAAACATGCATGAAAGGGTTAAAAAACGTAGTTATTTAACAAAGAAATAAAGATAATTGTTGATATGGTGAAGCTTTCTGCAAAGAGATGTTTATTTACTATTATTTATGGAAGGAGTCTCCAGTGTCAGCACTTACTGGCAGTAGGTTTTCCACCACAGGAAAGTCTTCAGGACAGTGGAGTTTGCACTTTCTGTTTCCTTTTATTCTTTTATGTCCGTTTATTTTTGTCTTGTTAAATTCAAACATAGAGAGGCTGATGAGGGAACGACTGTTTACACAGCAAAAAAAAAAAAAAAAAAGACATCTTAGCAAGTGAACAAATTAGTCAAATTAATCTAGTATTTCCTATTATAAGATTAGAATAAACAAATATATAAGTTTATAAGATTATTAAACCTGTTATTTCTACACTAATTTCAAGCTTGAGCTAGTCTTGTTCTAATGGTGGATAATTTCAGTCATTTTGAGCATTTACTTCTAGAAAGAAGCAAAATTATCTGCCAGTAGTATAAGAAAATGTAAAGCTTAAAATGAGTAGAAATGTTGAAATAATAATAATAATAACGGTCTAATAATCGTATATAGCTGGTTTATTGCAATCTTATAATAGGAAATACTAGATAAATTTGACTATATTCAAGATATTTTCACTTGTCAGTTTCTGTTATAACATAAGTGACAACAAGACCTAACCTGACTAGCAGACGTTCCACAGCATTAACTATAACTATAAACGGTTAAAAAGTATGACGTTCGATAATAAAGTAAAAATGATAATCGTTGGCAAATTCTTGTGGTGTAAGAGGAATAAAACACTTTGGGGCATTCCGTTATTGGAAAATAATCAAATCCAGGGTGGTGATGTCCCTCTGCTTTGCGTCAGGCTGCATCACACTACCTTCTTGTTGATTATTTTCCTATAACAGCACTCTCTGTTATGTTTTGTACATGCTTGGTACACCTTTCCCATACGAGTAAACATTCATGTGTGTGTGTGTGTGTGTGTGTGTATGTGATTATGATTTAACACTATATACTTAGAAATTGGGTTGATCTCATTTAAAAAAGAAGGACAGAATCAAGAATGCACATGAACATATACATTCAGGAGGTTATATCAGAAGAAGTGGGTGGCACAGTGGCTTAGTGGTTGGCACTGTTGCCTCGCACCTGGGGGTTTAATTCCCGCCTCTGCCCTGTGTGCGCGGAGTTTGCATGTTCTCCGCGTGTCCTGGGGGTTTCCTCCGGGTATTCTGGTTTCCTCCTCCAGTCCAAAAACATGTTGTAGACTTCCATTTGATTGACATTTCCAAATTGTTGTGTGAATGTGTGTGCGATTGTGCCCTGTGATGGGTTGGCACCCCGTCCTGGGTTTTCCCCTGCCTTGTGCCCCAAGTCCCCTGGGCTCCGGGCTCTCTGTGACCCTGTGTAGGATAAGCGGAACAGAGGATATATGGATGCCAGAACGAGCTCATAATAATGCTGCCTAATATATGAGTCAATATACCAAATAAAATCATTGTGTGATCTGTACAGTTACACTGGTGCTGGTAATCACAATTTACATCACAATTACATTAATAGGCATATGAAATAATATAACATTACCAAACATACCTCATAAAACCAGATCTACCCTTATTTTTCTCCTGCAGTAAACCGTTAGTCCTTTATCAGCTGTCTCCCTGATATCCCTAGCAGCAGGTCGCCAATAAAATGTGATTAAACAAACTAAAGGACATGTTCATTCGAAGTCTGGGGAGGTTAAATATTAGAGGAATATATAGAATATATATAGAGGAACTGACACATACATAATAATCTGTGATGTGAGTGTTATGTTAATCACTCATGATTAAGCATTTGGAACCATAATAAAATATTTCAGGGAGTTAAAGCTGAGCTTCTATGGATGAGCTATGGTTAGTTTTAAGCAGTACCACAGTGCAGGTAATGATAAAACCATAAAAAAGTATGTTAGCTTTTAGGGAAAAATGGCTAGCATGCGAGCATTGTGTTAATATTTATATACAAAACAAGCTCTCTCACTCTTCTTCCCAGAATTTCTTCCCAGAACAAATGGTGGCATGGTGTCAAGAGTCCAATGGCACAATCCCTCCATCTCAGCTTCTGCAGGTGAGCACACACACACACACACACACACGCACGCACGCATCATGTGCACTACAGTACAGTGAGGTAAGAATGATGATTACTGAAATATGACTCAGCTGAGAAACCCTACATTTGTGAAACAGTGAATTTAGGTCAGCTCCCACCACATTCATGAGTATACTTCAGGCAAATTGTTGTGTCATGACTTTGGCTGTGTGTGCTTTCACATATATGTGAGACAGGATACATGGCAGTTTGTGTGTAAGACATGGGGAGAGGGAGTTTTCTCTGTGGAGAAAAGCTAAATAACTAGTCTCTAGATGGTTTCCTGCTCTCCTCCCCCATGCAGAATTTCTTGAATTCCAGCCGCTGCCCTGAGATCCAGGGCTTTCTTTACATGAAGGAGACAGGCCGCAAGTCCTGGAAGAAGCTTTACATGTTCCTGCGCCGCTCTGGCCTCTACTACTCCACTAAAGGAATATCCAAGGCAAGCTGAGCTTTTGTGTTCCTTTACGTGCATTTAGAAAAGAGGCAGTAATTTCCAAACTGGGTTTTGTGGTTAAGACCTAATGTGCATGAAGTGTTTGCTGAATGTGGTCCAATCTGGAAGTGATTCCACATGCTTGGACATCAGTGGAAGGATCAGTTATGGGTCAGATAAATGAAAGTGAGATTTGGTTTATGGCCTGTATGTGCAGTTAAAACTATGCGCACGATTAGTACGATACTGTAGAATTCAATGCCTCATTTCAGTTACTCTAGAGAATGTTATTCCACTAAATACACATTTAATGTTGGCAGGTTTTGAATCTATTTGAAAAACATTTAATGCATCTTTGATTTTGAATGACCACTTCATAGGCTTGTGCGATATTGATTTTCCTCTGCTTGGAATTTACCGTTTAAAAAAATCGCAATAAACTAGTGCTGGGCGAGTTTCAGGGTTAATTCAGTTAATTCAAATGAGGGTTTTAACGTAACTTTCAAAATGTTCTAATTGAAATTTTATATTAAAACATCCATAAAGGCTATTTAAAATTTTAAACCAAAACGAAGGAAAAACACAACCTTCTTAACCTGATAAACGCCTCCTACCGCCTACACTACTCTCGAGCACTGCGTGCTTCAAATTCAAGATTCAAATATCACTTCAGAGATAAGGAATTGGTACAGGCTTGAAAAGTCAGATGAACAAGTTTATCCTAAGAGGTAATTCACCAGTCGGAATTGTCATTTTCGACCTCGGCACGTTCGACAGACAACGTGGGAAAATTGACGCCCCCTGTATTTGTATTTTATTAGCAACAAGTTAGGCAGCTAGCTTGTGTATTTTCTTTCTCAAACAGTGAACTGTATAGTCAGTGTATTAGATTTAACAAAAGAATATGTCTATTTCTTCATTAATCTAAAGCTACTTCATAGCTAATATACAGTATAACTCATTTAAAGGTAAGAAGTGTTTGTTTATTTCTGATGCCGTGTTGATTTGATGTCACTTCGTAAATGGGGAAAGAACTTGGGGAGAAGACCCCAAGTTGACTTCTCAGTTGCGGTGGCATTTCATGTCACGAAAGACCTGGCCCCTATTTACTCTGTTGAGAAAGAAGGGTTCACTAAGTTGTGCAAAAATAGTAACAGTGCCATCTATAGCAAATAGTGCACACAATGTTTTTTTTTTTTGGAATATTCTTTCTTTAAATATTCTTTAAATATTTAAAGAACGATTGTTTGCACTATTTGCTATAGATGGGGCTGTTTCTATTTTTGCACATTTACATTTTCCAAAGTCCATTCTAATAAATAAAAAAACTTTGAAAAAATATGCAATTTATTTAAAATTGCATTATGTATGAACAAAAAACAAAATGAAATCGTAATCAAGAATCGTTCATAAACTTGAAAAAACTCGTTATTTTCTTTCGCCTGATAATCAAAACTGCCGTTTTTGTCCATTTTTGGCTGAAATTTTCCAATGGCATCCCTAATAAATATAGTTAACTGATGTTAACCAGATACGGGGCTTCTAGGTGGTCTCTGTTAATATTGGAGAGTTCAAAACACCTTTCCAAATCATTCCAGATTCTTGTGAAGAAAAATCCCGCTCTTTCGGTGTATTTTTGAGTGATAAATCATAGCAGTGTACTCGGATGTTAAATTCAGAGCTCCTACACAAAAAGTGTACAGGTTGGTAATATAATATATTCAGATTATATTATACTGCTGCGTAAAAATGACATTGTTATATTGCGCAAGCCTACCAGCGTTAATCATTTGGGTATTAATATGTACTGGCTGTGTTCAATTTCTGATAATTTTGCATGCGGCATGTTCAGGAGCCCAGGCATCTGCAGTTGCTGTCAGATCTGGAAGAGAACAGCGTGTTCACCATGACGACAGGCAAGAAAGTGCACAACGCTCCCACAGAATACCAGTTCTGCATTAAGGTAACAGAAAAGCACAAGCATTCATAGACTATGGTGTAAAATTGAGATTTTTTTAAACTACAAGTATCAATTAAAAAAAAAAAAAACAACTTTGGTATTTTTCGGCTTTATTACCTCATGCACACCTAAAACGATTTGCTCTTGATAGTATTCCCATAAACATGTTGTTGGGGAAGGAGTTTAACTGGATAACTCATTTTTTATTCCTTGGCGGTTTAATAACAGCCTACTAAGGGCACAACAGACTTGAAGGATCTGAAGATGCTTTGTGCTGAGGATGAGCAGAGCAGAACATGCTGGATGACTGGCTTCAGAGTGTTTAAGGTATACACCCACACACACCCACACACACACAAACACACACACACACTATATTGCTATACATTGCAACTGCAATATGTCTTGCAAACTAGTGAACCTTGTGATGTGCCACGGTTGAAGATCAAGCCACATGAATTTGACCAACATTAATATTTTTTTGGATCATACCAATGCAATGATTTATCAAAACACCTACAGCAAGCTTACTTGGAACCTCTGATTGGTCAGGACACCAAGAGAACACAGTAGAAAATTAGATTTTGTTAGGGAGCTTTTCTGCATATTGCAGGCCTCTTAATATTGTAATAAGGCCATTAACAAATATACACTATATTGTGCAGCCTTAGTAAAGAATATGGAGTAATTTATTGTTGTTATCATCTACTACTACTACTACTACTACTACTACTACTACTAATAATAATAATAATGATGGGGGGGGGGGGGACATGGCTTAGTGGTAAGCACTGTTGCCTCACACCTCTGGGGTTGGGGCTTTTGATTCCCGCCTCCACCCTGTGTGTGTGGAGTTTGCATGTTCTCCCTGTGCTTCGGGGGTTTTCTCTGGGTACTCCGGTTTCTTCCCCCAGTCCTGCGCTGTAGACTGATTGGCATTTCCAAAGTGTGTGTGTGTGTGTGTGAGATTGTGACCTGTGATGGGTTGGCACCCCGTCCAGGGTGTCCCCTGCCTTGTGCCCCGAGTTCCCTGGAACAGTCTCCAGGTTACACCTTGACCCTGTGTAGGATAAGCAGTACAGAAAATGGATAATGATGATGATGATGATGATGATCATGATAATTTTTAAACTTCTGTGCAGTATGGAATTCTGCTCTACCAGAACTACAAGATCCCTCACCAAAGACAGTCACCAGTCTCGAACTTCACAACACCAGTGGTGAACATTCAGCTTCTTTTTTTTATGACTGTGTACATATGCTTAATACTTTAATACCTTAGCACGTATGCATAATGTTTTCATACCTCAATACCTGGCCAAATATGGCCACTACAATATGGTCTGAAGTTATTTACTTAATTAACAGTTAATAACCCTGCAAGGATGTTTTCACAGCTGCCTGACATGTATATGAAGCAGTCTGTATCTTGATACAATTTCTCTGTAGAGGAGTGTGTCCGAGAATTCTCTGGTTGCCATGGATTTCTCGGGGAGGACAGGCCGTGTGATTGACAACCCTGTGGAAGCAATGAGTGCAGCGATGGAGGAGGGACACACTTGGAGAGTAAGTTTTGTGCACGTACACACACACACACACACACATTTACTGGGCATCATTTATCGAGCTGCATACGAACAAATTTGTTTGTAATTTGTTTGCAGGAGCATTTACACAAAAACATTTTGGTATTCATGAAAATCCAGTTTTGGGTAAAAATGTTCACGCTTTTTCCTTGTTCGCCCGAAAAAAACCGAAAGTGCTGTTTTTGACCAGTTTTGGATGAAATTGTCCAGTGGCATCTCTAATAAATATAGTTAACTGATGTTAACTATATGAATAAGTCGAACATACATTGATAGATTCTATTCCACAGTAATGAACTCAAAACTCCATTTCCATTTAATATTAAAGAGTTTAACATTAAACATTTATTAAATATTTAATATTAAAGAGTTTTTATTGTGCAGAAAAAGACGGAGCAGCGTACGCCGATGTTAAATTGCGGAGCTCCTACACAAATTGTGTAAAGGTTGGCATTTAATGGTAATTTTACATATAAGGAGACTGTTGTGAATGTTGTTTGATAGGCTTCAAATCATACAACTGGCAGAAGTTACTGGAATTTTATATATGGATTACATTGTCAATGTCATAGACTCATACACTGTTCAGTTACACACACATGTGGACTGTTCAATTACACACCCACAAATTTAGTGAAAATTATGTAAAACCCAGTTGTTTCATGTTAATAATTTGAAGGAATGTAATCCAGAACAATCCATGCATTAAGACACATGAGACTAGCCATTCGGTTAGGACAAAAGATACGCTGCTCTATAAAAGAAGTTAGCGTTAGTGTGTGTCTGTGGTAACCGATGTGCTACAACAGCAGAGCTGCATTACTGCACACCAAGCTTCGGAGGTGCATCATATTGTCGTTTTCGGCTCTTGGGAACATTTTAAGGAGTTTTGTGAGCTTCAATAAATGTAAATCAGCTGTACTGTGAATGTTCGGTATTTTACAAGCGATCAGATTTTATCAACATGCTCACGTGAGTATGAAGCAAATCTGCGTTACTGAAACTTTTGCAAATCTGGCAGGAATTGTTTTGTCTGTTTTGGCCTTAAAAACATTTACACATGACTTTGCTAAAAGTTAGCTCAGTTAGGTCCATTGTGCATCTCGTTCCTTATATATGGTGTATGTTAATGTTCTTCTGTGTAGAAACGAAGTCAGCGAATGAATGTATCGGGCCACCCTAGTTCCCCGCATCCATCCTCTTTAAATTCAGGTAGGCACGCTGATCAGTTTAAAATGTGCAAACTAATGCTAGAAGATATCACATTTCATATTTCTTTAATAAACCATTTATACCCTAGAGCTAAGTTATAAAAAGCAGTGTAAAATATGGGTTATGATGTCTGCAGTGATCCACCGAACACAACTGTGGTTCCACGGCCGCATCATGAGAGAGGAATCCCACCGTATGATGATGCAGCAGGGTCAGGTGGACGGGTAAGACGATAAAATTGCACAGTATAGGGTTTTTTTTGGAGAGTACATATGTATAACCCTTAATAATAATGAGGTGAAGTATTTGTTCAGTTTAGTCTCTTTTCTCTGAAGGTTGTTTCTTTTGCGGGATAGTCAGAGCAACCCAAAGGCTTTTGTTCTCACTCTGTGCCATCACCAGAAGGTCAGACACTTCCAGATCTTGCCTGTGAGTCTATAACTCTATTACTCTATTCTGACCTTTACATGCCTCTCATTAATGTCATAGTGTTCTGCTATAGATATGTTTTAAAATCTAAATACAGGGTGTCCCAAAAGTCTCCATACATGGTGGACTATGTAAGCCAGCACCATGTCGGTTGTGCCTTCGTCAGTGGATGTTCGTGGACGTCCACTTCTCTGTTGGTCTGCAACCGTTCCAGTCTTTTTGAATTTGTTAATAAGTTTGGCAGCAGTGTCACTGTGTGATGTGCTTGCCATGTTTCCTGTTAAAGTCCATCACAACCTTGCGACAGCTTCCCGATCCAGCAATGAGAATGATTTCAATACGTTCCTCTTTTGAGAAAGGCATTTTTAAAGGCTATCTGAAAAAAAAAACAACAAAATTTTGGAAGACATTTTGCTAAAACGTGATAATTTCCCCCGTATGTATGGAAACTTTAGGGAAACCTTGTATTTTACATCACTCTAGAATGAATATTACAAAGAGCCTGTTGAAGGTCTGATCTCATTTCTGTTGTCAGTATGAAGAGGATGGTCAGATCTTCTACAGCCTTGACGATGGTTCCACCAAGTTCACAGACCTGATCCACCTTGTAGAATTCTACCAACTTAACAGAGGAGTCCTACCCTGCAAACTCAAACACCCCTGCACCATGGTGGCCTTATGACCCCCCTCATACACTCTGGATCGAACTGTCATTACATCCTTGCACCCATGGCTGAGAACAAAGAAAAAGACCAACCCCGTTTCTCAGTGTCCCTCTTCCGTGATAAGCTGACACTTTTGATGTGAAGAACATTTTCTGATTCTTTTATATCTTGCCTCTGGGATTGTCGCAGAACTGACAGCTCACATTGTCCAGTTAATATAACACTGCCAATTTATTTCTCATTCTCCAAGCCAGGGTCGGTCACCTCAAGATTTCATCCAGTAGAAGGCCTCAATGTCATCATGCAGAAGATACTCTCACAATTGCGAAAAGATCTGATCAGATCATCATATCTTTTCTGTTGCTTATGCCTTGTAATGTTACTTGATAATATTTGATTGGTATTTGTGAGATTGCTGATGTTTTCATATCTAGTATTTTGCACTTTCAAGCTGAAAACGGGTGGCCCACTTTACCATTAACATGCCCCTGTCCTCCTTTCATTCCCCCTCCTTCCCCTGGCCTCATGGTGAGTAAGCCTCAGTGGGGAATTCCTGTGTGGTAATTGGATTACAGCGCAAGACAGACTTTCACTGAGCCCTGTCGGTGCTTCCTAATGACAAGGTTACAGCTGATGGCTGGTACACCGAATTATGGATCAGCAGACCTGAAATGCTAATTATCATCTCATCTGTTGCATTGTGCTCAATCCAAGCTATTCTTCACCATGTCCTCTTTGCCTTAGAGACATAAGCACACTGGGATAAGGCTGCGCGACGGCCTGTGAATATGGAGACTGAGACGTGCCACAGGGAAGTTCCACATGTTGCACATCAGGCTAGTGAAATTAATTAGGATAAAATGCATCTTTTTAATTATCTTAGGGGGACAAAAAGTCACTTTTAATTGAAGTGCAATATTTTTTAAGTACAGCCTATGGGGGAGTTAAGGAAACCTGACCCAGGCCCAGCGTGGCCGCCTTAAAAACTTGATCCACGCTCAAGTTGCTGATGTTGACTACCCAGAGCACAATCACTGAGTTAAACGATTAGCCCTCTTCTGGCTATGTAGCAAGTTTTTTTTTTAATTATTATTTCTACGAAATCCTGTATAGTTATAAATAAGAATTACCTTTACATCATTTTGCTGTCCTTGAGCCACATGAACATATGAAAGGTGTAAAAAGGCCCCATTTGTAGCTTGAATTAACATGTGATCTGATTAGTTATAAAGCACCAGTAAATAAGTGTAAATGCACACAGAATGCTTTATGATCAGCATATGATTAGATCAGTCAGAACAGGGGTGTCAAAAGTCCGGCCCCAGGGCCCCAGGGCCTGAGAGCGGACAGATGTTAACCTCCCCGTGGCTTCTCTCACGTATTATAGGAGGCCCACAAGCCAACACGTTGCAATTCTTCCTTTCACCTGATGGTGACAGCAGACTGTGTTAACACAGCTAGCTAAAATTGCAAGTGCCTGATTTTCTCTTACTACAACTTCAAATTAATTTACTGAATAATATTTAGTCGTGGCTACAGACAAAAAGCACAATGTTAACAGTGAGAAAAGCGATTTCAAAAGAGCTAGAAACAAGAATACTTTTTCCTTTGAGAGCCATAGCAAATGCGCGTGCATCATATGTCTAGAGACTTTTGTGGTAATTTAATATCATGAGACAATATGAAACAAGTCATAAGGATGAGAAGGCAAAGAACCTGAAGCGGCTGGAAGCTGTCCTGGCAAAAGCACCTATTAATCAGAGGGTACAGAACATTACTAGAGCTAATAAGTGGTGCTGCTTCTAACCATTAAGCATGGAATACCTTTCATGAATCCTTTAAAGAGTCCTTAACTAAAGTGGTCAATGTCATTTTTCCCGAAAAGAAGCACGAATTTATGAATATCATCTTGTGTCTCACAACGACAGCTGTCAGGTGATAGCCCTGCTGCAGTTATTCCACTAAAATTAAATTCACTATATTGGAGCTCTGAAATAATATTTTGGTGATGGGCCCTGGAAAAATCTGGAAAAAATCCCCCTTTGAAAAAAGATTTGGACACCCCTGAGTCAGACCACCTCCAGAGGTCTCACATTGGCTTCGCATCTCAGCAGGTGTAAATAAAAATCTGTGTTTGCATTATGCTAGCATTGAGGACAAATTCTGCCAAAAATCCACCATAAATAATTCACAGTTGCCAGAAACAAGGCCTGGAGTTGTTTATGTTTCCAACTTACAGGCTGTCAGTGATGACGCCTTCCTACTTACTCCAGCATGTTGACAGTTGGCAAAATTTTCCCTAGCTAGCTGGCATATTTGCAAAATTATGTGGGGGGAAAGAAATCTGAGTACAATGCGTTGAAGTGCAAGTGCGAGTCTGGATGGTTCATTATCCAGATACTGATATAGAGATGTTAATGCACATGTTAATGTGAGATACAAATGGAGCCAAAGAGAAAATGTGCACAAACAACTCAAAGAAGAATGTTTGCAGTGTTGGGAGTCCTGAGTGCAATTAGAAATCCTCTTTGTCTGTGTGACATCAGTCCATGAGGTGATCTGCTCCTGCACCTAGTTTTGATGGACAGATAGTGCAAGCTTCAGCATACAGACCTGTGAATACGCCACAGTAACAATGCGGCAGAATCCTCCATGTCCTACACTGGCCCAGCAAGACTTAAGCTATAACCATCTCCTACAGTTTGATAAACTCATACAGCCGACTGTTAAACTGCTGACACTGAAGTACACACGTCTAATAGAGGGTAGAGCATCTGATCGAGAGATGTACGTTAGTCAGTTTTCTAATACGCAGATAAAACCTGGTGCTACACCAAGCAACTTCTCAACGGAATTCAATAGAATAATTGAGTTTCTGCTTAATCTGTGTCTGGAAAAGCCCAGTATTTCTTCAGTGGCGAACTTGAATAATGTGTTTTAAATATACTCAAGAACAGTGCCATGCTGGTAGGAAAGTACAATCTTGGTCATTTAATCACAGACCTACAGAGTACTAAGTATGTAACGCATGGTCTATGGGGCGCATCCTCTAGTCAAGCCTCCATGATCCCAAGCTGAATAGACTGTACAGTAAGACCAGACTGAGACGTGATCTCTGCAACAGGAGCCTGCAAAAATAAAATATTTAATCAGCTCATATACAGCACGCAGCTGGTCTCCCGAAGGATGGGCTTTTTGTGAATCCTGTGTGCAGTTACATGCAGTGCAAACAGCTTTAGTAGCAATATTTTTTATTTCTGAGTGTGTGAAGCTAAAGCTCTAGATCTGACACTGTATCAATGCTATCTACAAATATATAAATGGGTTGGGCTCCCAAACGAAATGAAGACTGTATTGTTACATGGATGTTGTGTACTTTGCATACTCCCTCTCAGTGATTTGTATCAGTGTGCCTACTATAATGATATTATCTGTTCTCATTTGTATGTCACAAAAGCCTTTTTATAAAACATTATATTAAGCTATGTTGCACATGTGACTCTTGTGTATAAGGTGTGCTTCAAATTCATTTCAGGACAGCTCACGTATGTGACCAAGGGATGATCTTAGATGAAAGAATGAAGAGCAAAGGTATCCCTATGGATCTCTTGCACCTTTATCCATAGGGATTTGCCACGTTGCATGTTTGCTCATTTCAAGTCTCTCTCTCTCTCTCTCTCTCTCTCTCTCTCTCTCTCTCTCTCTCTCTCTCTCTTAGTGGCAGGTTTATTGCTTTGTTGCCAGCAGGAAGTGCAAAAAAAAAACAGAGATTACAGGCTACATATAACCTCATGACACCATATCTAATTATAAAGGCTATCTAATTATAAAAGCATCAAAGGCACCAGAAGCACATCATACCATAGACAGCCTAATGGAAATAGCATTCAGGTAACATCAATCTACTATAATAAATGACAAACTATGTGAATATTAAGCAAATGTGATTTGATGTCAGCCTACTGCAAAATTATATATATTTTTCTTCTCTTCTTAACCACCAGGAGTCACCTAACACCATAATTCACTCAATAATATCAAACAGCAAAGTAGAATAAAAACATCTCTAAAGTAGAATTCACATTATTGTGGAAAATGTTTAACGTGCTTCATCTGTATTTTGTGTGTGTGTGTGTGTGTGTGTATGTGTGTGGTAAACCCAGGAACTGTAGCCTATATTTTTCATGAAATTATTATATGCACCCCTGTCACAATAGTAAGGATTTAATAAAATACAATTATTAGCTAAGGAACTGGAACTTGATAATGAAGGCATACATCAGTTAAACATTTGGGCAAATTTCTGTCATTTCGTTGCCTATAATTAAATGAATGTGCATTTAATTTGTATAGACTATACTCATTTACCTTTTGTGAATGTGTGCGCATGGTGCCCTGCAATGGATGTGTCCAATTCAGGGTTTATTCTCACTTCACCCCCAGTGTTCTCTGGATAATGTAAGCTTGCAGTTTGTTCTCTGGATAATATAAGCTTGCAGTGTTCAGAATGTTGCAGCTTGCAACATTCCAAACGCTTTATCATGTCCCACTAATAAAACAATAAAATAATTATTAACACTTGATAGCCATGTATTAATACACTATATGGCCAAAAGGTTGTTGACACCTGACCATCACACCTATATGTGCTTGTGGAAAATCCCATTCCAGATTTAGTCCCCTTTTGCTGTTATAATAATCTCCACTCTTCTGGAAAGGCTTTCAACTACATTTTGGAGCGTGGCTGTGGGGATTTGTGTTCATCCAGCCACAAGAGCATTAGTGAGGTCAGGCACTGATGTTGGTGAGGAGGTCTGGGGTGAAGTCGGTGTTCCAGTTCATCCCAAAGGTGTTCAGTGGGGTTGAGGTCAGGGCTCTGTGCAGGACACTCAAGTTTTTCCACTCCAACTTTGGCAAACCTTGTCTTCATGGAGATCCCTGTATCCCAGCAAACACAGAATGTTTCTGTAACATTAGCATTTGGTTCTCTTTTGGTTATTTTTGGGAACCATTTTATGTTCTGTGAATGTTCTGTTTTGGTTAACAAAGTCAGCATTCTTCCCAACATGTTCTGGAAACTTTAAAACACAACATTCTGTCATTTAAAAACTGAACTTTACATTATTTTGGTACAACCTACAAACTAGTAATACTTTTAAAAATATTTCACTAATCAAAAGGGAATGTTCTCTGAACTTCTGTGCACAACTAAAAATGAACAATATGCATATTTCTGTAAAGAAAACTTCCCTGGAAAGCCAAACGAGAACTTAAAAAATTCTGTTCTCTGAATTTTTTTAGCAAACAAAAATAAAGGTTTCTTTATTTTTATTATTTACATTCTTGGAGACAATAATTGCCAGCTATTGTTAGGATGGAATACTATTGATTCTCACTATGGGTGAGAGAGGTCCCAAGGATTGAAATCCCAGACAATCCTGATGTCTTTTGCTCTTCCAGATTAATAAAATAACCTGCAGCACTTCTTTTATTCTATCATTCAGTCCCAGAACACTGCCATAGACACACCATCTCTCTACCATAGACATATATTACCACCTCCCTACCATACACATGCATAACCACCTCCCTACCACAGACATACATAACCACTTCCCTACCATAGACATGCATAACCACCTCCCTACCACAGACATACATACACATCTCTCTCTGTGTCTCTACGTAAATACACTTTCCAGCCTTGAATCGTTTTTATTCTTGTTTGCCTTCGTAAATGTAAAGCTCAGTAAATGCACTGCAAATGCACTGCAAATGAAGTCATGCAACTGATAACAATTAATGCCTAATTCTAGGGCTGAGAGTCGAACTGGAAAAGAATCGATTCTTCAAGCTTTGGTCTCGATTCCACACAATGATGCTGTAGCTTACTTGATATAGGACAGGTTATCACTTCATGTGGTTAACTGTGTTGTACACACAGTAGCAGTATGTGTTGAAATGCATATACAGCTGTTTATTTTGCCAAATTTCTTTCCCTGTGCCTTGGTTTTTGGAATGTAGAATCGAGAAAATTATTGTGTGGAATCGACTCATATAATTGATTCCATCGATTCCTATCACTTGGAAACAGAACTGGACTCGACTCCAACATTTCCAGAGTCGAACAGCAACACCTAATGCAGAAATGAATCTGTTTCTGTCTGTTACTGCCCTCTGGTGTACAAAATGAACCACTAGATGGCAAACAGAAAAATCCAAGTGCCACGTAGACGGTTTAATGCAGCCTAAAATAGAAAGCTGCAAGAGGCTTGTGCAACCGGCTCGTTGGTCTAGGGGTATGATTCTCGCTTTGGGTGCGAGAGGTCCCGGGTTCAAATCCCGGACGAGCCCAAATGTTTTCAATACAGCAGTCCATCATTTATTCAACGCTTTGTTCTCAGTGTGTGTGTGTGTGTGTGTGTGTGTCTGTGCATACCCTCACACTGTCATCAAACGGAATACAAAATCTCCTTTTCCATTCATTTTCTACCTTATAGTTTCTCATTCACAGGGACTGGTATGTATATATGTATAGTACGTATGTATCAATATCAATACAGATTTTTTCTTAGATGTTTATTTTACAACTTCTGCATTCTTGTAAAAAAAAAAATATAGAAACAACATTTCAGATTTTCAAATATTACTTTTCCAACAAAAAATTAAATGTTACTGATAAATGTTTTATGTCAGTAAATAAAGTAACATATCATGTAATAGACTTTTCAGACAAAAAAAAAAAATGAATCAAGGCTGTCAGGGTATATCTGCAAAAACAGAAGCAACTGTGATGGTCAAAGTCTCCAGAAGAAATGTGGCAGATTCTTCAAAATGCTTAGAAAAACTTACCACCTAATTTCCTTATAAAACTACGGTCCATAAAGTGTCCCTGAAACTACTGATGCATTTTTTAAGGCAAAGGTTTGTCAAGCAAAATATTAACTTAATTTAATTTAGTGCTGTTTACTGCTCTTTATAGTAGATTTTTTTTTAAATGTAGAAAACATTTAATTTCATTATTTTCGAAGGTATCTTTGCATGACATGTGCCTAAGGCTTTTGCTCAGTACTCTCTGTATACATTTTAAGCATTTACAGTATATTTACATTATGGAACAGCCACAAGACAAGTTATGACTGTTATCACTTACTGTATAAACAGCTATAAAGAGCAGTTCTTTCACCCGGCTCTCTTGAAGTTAATAATAAACCTACAGTTTGAATGTTGTGAGCAGAACTGTTATTTCTGTACCCACTTAGTCCAGTAAAACACAGGTCGTGTAGCATTCTCGAATCCAGTGGTATCTGACATGCACAAATGAGACAATGAGTTTTTAAAATTGGATTCATTTTTATGCTTTTCTTCACATTGCTGCACACTCATGGATACTGAGTTATGCAGTCAATTAACACAACTCCTCACTCTCTTTTAACAACTTTCAGTAGTAAAGTTCTTACTAACTTTTTTTATATTACTTACTTGTAATTTAAATGTTATGTCTAGGAAGATTATATACCCAATCAGCCAGACATTGGTGAGGAGGAGGCTGAGGACCCGGTCAGCAATGTGCAAAGTGAGAATTTGCTGTACTGATGTTGCAAGCAATGACCACAACATCTTTCTCACTAGCAAAAAAAAAAAAAAAAAAAAAAAGAGAGCAGCTCCTCCAATTTGATCTGCTCCTCTGTAAAGATACACATACTCAGGGGCGAATTTATTGATATCTCTGTTAAATACAGCAGGAGAAGGGCTTCTGCTTTGTGTCGTGCCTACGAGCACTCTTACCACTGATAAAATCAGTGTAACACACACACTTGAGTGGTTTATTGCTTTCATAAAATGGTGACAAAAATAATTTGATCAAATGATCCAATGTTCAAAATCATACATTTGTATAATAATATTCAATTCAGCTTTATTTGTATAGCGCTTTTAACAATGGACATTGTCACAAAGCGGCTTTACAGAGATAAATACATTCAAATTCATTTAAACCAAAATATATTGTAAATATGTGAATTTATCCCTAACGAGCAAGTCAGAGCAACAGTGGCAAGGAAAAACTCCCTGAGATGATATGAGGAAGAAACCTCGAGAGGAACCAGACTCAAAAGGGAGCCCATCCTCATCTGGTTGATAATGGATAGTGCGGTTATTAATAAATCCCTTCTATAACTGTGTACTACATGGACAAATAGTGCAATTGTGCAACCAGTAAATTCATTACACTTTTCAAATGAAGTCTGGTTTGTTGAACCTATCTACCGTTCACTGATGGAGACCTGAGTGCAAAACTGCTCGCGGCAACCGCAGCTCCAAAGCCGCCACAGCAATACTCACAATAAACAAATCTTATGCCACACAATGTACCCTTTTAACAATAAGCTTTGGTTGCTAAGCAACATAATTGAGATAACAATGGCATAAATGTACTGGTTTTATTAGTTTAAAACCTGGTGCATTAATACAGAATTTAGTTATTGTGATGCGGTGCATCACAGGTGTGCTTGTACTGAAGAGTTGAGAAATCTTTGCAAATCTTTGGTGTTTCTCTGCTCCACTTGGATACCTTTGTTTTATTTTCAGCACGTAGAAAAGCACACCGAAGACTCTCCTTCCCCTCGTTGTAGTCTTGCTTGATTGTCATGCTCTTACCGGTCTGCCATCATGCAGCATGTGACAACATGGACTGGTCCATTGCAGCAGTGACTGAGAGGTAAGGCTGCATTAATATTATGGAAAATAATCGATAGCAAATAGCAGCCATTTCCATTTCGGAATAGGTTAACATCAACACATATACGATATGTAATTTGTATTTTTTTAATTGGGCCCTTGACTCATGGGGGCCATAGGCAGCTGCCTACCTTTGCCTAGTGCACATACTCATATGAAATATGTGTTTCTGAATAAATTTGTGTCACACAAGGCAAAAAGACAAAGCGACAAGAGGTTTGCTTCCTGATATAAACTGAAATGGCTGGGTTAAACAAATTATTATACTTCTTGTTTGTCTAAATTGCCTGCCGCTGTTGGTGTAAGAGCTTGTTTGGCTTGTTCGGCTGTAACTTTACCCTCGGGAATTAATTACGAGACTTGTCACGGTGAAAGTCTCATTTTGGAATGCCACCGTGTAAAAGCAGCAAGACAAATCTACAACCCATTCTCTGTCCAATTCTTAGTAACTTCCCAGATGTTTGGTCAATCTAAGCCAACACATCTGTATTTCACTGAGGGAGTCATCACTGATTTAGAAGAATTTCTTAGAAATGCCTTGGATAGGAAACAAATCAGAGGCTGTATTTACAGAACTATTATCTCACCATTCGTGACATTTAAGTGGAATTAAAAAGTTCCTACATAAGAATTTCTTTGTCAAACCTGTTCACGGGAACTGCTGAGAGGAAATTTTTCTTTAGGAACTCTTACACTAAGAGGGAGGCTTGAGTTGATGCTGTTGATATGGATGATGGCATGTTTCATAAATGACAACGTTAAGTGGCTGACAAATTGTCAGCATAGTCTATACATGTGTGTCAATGACAGGATTTGTATTTTAATGCACATTTTTTTTAAATATCATTTTATTGTGCAATTGGGTTGCATGTATGAGTTTACCAGGCAGACCTCTACATCAGCCAATCACTGTCATCCAACAATGACTGAACTGTTAATAGCAGTCTGGAAAAAAGGGCATTTATTGTTTGATATAAAACATGACTCACAGATGATATTTGCAGTTCATCTCCACTGCATAACAGCAGTTTGCACATGGCCAAATATCAGAGTGTTGTACGGGATAAACTTTGATCTCCAGTGGTATTTAAGTAAGATGACTGCCTTTGATCCCTTTCAACTCCACAATCACTGAAATACTGCCACAGTTGACACAATACCTTGTTAACGCTTGTTGTCATTAAATATAGCAAACACATGAACTTGATTGCACCATTAAATCGCTCACAGCAGCTGTTTAGGATTGTTTGCGATCCAATCATACTGACTTCGGAGTACCCTTAAGTTTTCACAGCTAGCAGGCTGCTTTTAGTGCTAAAATACTTTCTGAATCACTGAATATTCGGATTATCACACCCATTTTTAACAGTTTCTCCACAATCCAGTTAGGAGCTTCTTTTAGATTAAGATTTTTTTTTAAATTATGGTCTCAGACATGTAATGTGTGACCTGTGTATCTGCAGAACAAAGCAGTAATCTGGATACCACGGTTCGGATCACCCACAAACACATGGATTAGTGGGAGCGTGAATAGATGACCTTACGCTTTACATGCATTAATGACACATTTCACTCTGAAATAGAAAAACATCAGGAGAATGAGCCCATTGTGTGTTCCCCATTCACCGGCTTCCACTGTACATGAAAAAGCAATTTTCAATTTATTCCATGCTCCAGGCCTGCTTAGATGTTATGACTGAGTGGATCAAGGGAGACAAAAGGGAATCTCAGGGCTGCTGAGGCTTCTGTTTCTCAGGAAGGTTATTCCAAACTGCTGTGCAAGGAAGCAAAGGGAGACTTCGACAGGTTTAAGGCAACTGAAATGCACCAGTTTGCTATATACACTTATATGCTTTAAAGAGAATTCTGCCCAGTGAATTAGATATCAGTTGCATGCATTCAGGGTTGCTATGGGCCCAAACATAATGGAAGAACTCAGCGACAAAAACAGTGAGCTACTGATCTACACTATATGGCCAAAGGTTTGTGGATACCTGATCATCACACCCATATGTGGTTCTTCCCCAACCTTTTGCAATAAAGTTGGAAGCACGCAATTGTATAAAATGTCTTTGCATGCTGTAGCATTACAGTTTCCCTTCACTTGAACTAAGACGCCCAAACCTGTTCCAGCATGACAACGCCCCTGTGCACAAAGCCAGCTCCATGAAGACATGGTTTAGCAAGAATGGAGTGGAAGAACTCAAGTGTCCGGCACAGAGCCCTGGCCTTGTTCACACAGGCCTCAGTGAACGGGAATGCCGAAATCCCCATGGACACGCTCCAAAATCTAGTGGAAAGCCTTCCCAGAAGAGTGGAGGTTATTATAACAGCACTGGGGGGACTAAATCTGGAATAGGATGTTTTCAAAGTAGTAGCGGCTCATATACACAAGCCCTCCAGAAATGTCAGCTCTTGGCTGAAACTGAGGACCATTCCAGAGGAATAATAAAATAGGGTGGACCAGAAGCAGCTTGTGACCATAGATTGTGATGGGGCAGGATGGCGTTAATAAAGACATAACCTCAAACTAAATTAAGTCAAGAGGCTATCACACTTGACAAACTGTACAGGCTACTACTTAGTGAATTTTTAGACTGATTTTTAAAGTAATAATAGGCAGCTGGGAGTCAACAAGACTTGAATTAACGTATACAAACTAAATATGTACACCAATTTTCTGCAACCAAACAGCAAGATATAGTCTGGTCTAAAAGTCAGCATCCCCACTACAGACAACAAAAAACCAATCAATAAAATTCCCTTAGCTGATCTCAGTACAGTGAATAACACTGCCACCTTACTGTTTAATTTGCCTCATTTGTAAAGAAATTTAGCTTGTCGATCTTTCAGATGTACTATTTTTGTCAATCACAGCTTTATTGAAATCCGATGTTATAATTTTATAAGCAGTTGGTGCAATTATGATGGTTTCTGTTTGCTCACAATTGGGCTCCAAAGACAACCAAGCAAGATAACAGATGAGATAACAGTGAACTTGCTAATCACATCCTTTCTAATCAGGGAAAGGATTGAAAATAATGGACTAAAAGGATGTCTGGGCTCATTTTGATAACTTACATTTACATAGATTTTTTAAAAAAAGAAAAGAAATCTAGCAGTGTTTGATACATGAAGTGTATCCGCCAGCATTGTCCTTCCAGCCCCAATGAGCCTCTATTCGCGTTTGCTGTAGTTCCATTTACATTACATTTACATTTACGACATTTGGCAGGCGCCCTTATCCAGAGTGACTTACAAAAGTGTGTTTTTTGTCCATTTTTTGACCTAGGTGCAATAACAACTCTCTGTTTAGCTAAACCTAGAAAGATTACCAACTCAGTGGAACGTCTGTCAAATAGCAGCATTTTTTAAAAAACTGTTGGTTACTCAACAGATGTGATGAGTATTTATAATGGAATGTAAAACGCATGTGGTTGTGATTTGTGAAGGACTTCATGAAAACTGATTAGCTGCTACTGTATATGAATGGTTGGGTTCTGCCCCTGTGGATGAGCTGCCACTGCGGTGGACAAAAAATAATAAGGCTTCTTCAGGATTCAGAACAGAGAATCAGAAATTACAGGTGAGGTAGATATCACAAGTCAACAGGAACTGTTTAAGACTCCCCATTATGCCACTGTGGTGTGTGTGTGCATGTGTGAGTGTGTGTACAATGAGATATCTGGAGTGAGGAAGGAAACACAAGCGAACAAGAATACCACTATGGGCCTCCTCAGTGTGTCCCTGTGGTATGAAGGCATCCTCTCATATCTGTATTACTTACAGTGTGTGTGTGTGTGTGTGTGCAAAAAATGTCATTTAGATATCATTTAGATATCTTTCAGGACAGAGCATCTTATGT
>CM075031.1:10161672-10178656 GCA_037576675.1 Pangasius sanitwongsei | reverse complement strand
TGTGGTGGTGTATAGAGCCAAAAATGTTAGAATTGTGTCGATGTCCCAATATTTATGGACCTGACTGTATGTGATGTACAAGCAAGGACTCAAACCAATTGTCCTAGTTCCAGTAGGCAGACCACCACTGATTCAGAAGCAGTAAGAAATGCTGGCTTGAATGGAAAGTCTCAGCTTGTAGGAACATCTCCCAAACTGGTTTATACCAACGCCAGCCATTCCACTGATCAACGTTAGGTGCCAGTGTTATTTTGTCCATTGGGCTGTTGTTGGGCCACCATGGCCAACAGACTTTGTCACCTTTCTGACTCAACATTGGCAGGGTTGTGATGAAAAGTGCTAATTTGCCAACACTGGGCCAGCGTCAACATAACTTTGTATAGGAAGGGCTAGCATAGCTACCGTAAATAGATGTTGGACCAAGTCAGTTTGCTAGGTAAGACAGTGTTTAGGTTGGGTTACTGGAGCAAACAACTGACAATAGATAGAAAAAAGAAAGTGATTTAGACATTAGTTGAAATTAAGTTGTTTGAGATAACCTATGAAAGGATGCATGGATGTGTTAGATTATAGTTGACCTCAACTATTTGTTTTCAGTAGAATAAATACGGAAGACAAGCTCAGTCTGTTCAGTACCTGCCATTCCATCAAGGATTTCCTTATATAGGAGAAAAGTCTCCGATCCTATGCAGTTGTGTGAAAAATGTTGTGCAGTTAATGATCTGGCAAAACCAGACTTCATTTTCTTGTTAATTTCTCTATATTGCTAGTCTTGTACTGAGCAAGAGAAACAACTTACCAGATAGTGCTGTCTCTTAATATTTATTAATAACCTGGTTAAGACCCAATAATGATTAAATGTAACTGTTTTTACAGGGTCTCAAGGAGGAAACGGGTTGGTTTTTGCACTCCAAGCGAGTCCTGCCAGATATCCTTTTGGCTTTCACCTCCATTTTGCTACAGTCTCCTGTGTGAAGCCATGCGTCTTAAATAATTGATTATCCTCTCATTATGACTGCCCTTTGGTGCAATTACTGGCTTCTATTTTTACCCTGCTAATAATTAAGCGTGTAAAGGGCATGTGTATAAACTTGATGTGATCGATTTGTGACTTCAGTCTTTTGGATTTCTCCTTTACTCCTTTCCACTGCTATAGAGCTAGTGGTTTGCTTCTTTTCAGTTTGGTCTATTTTAGGCCTCTCAGGTTTCCATACGTACCTGGTTGCTGCTAATCTCACCACAAACGAGGATGTGAGTGTTGTACATTAATATCTAATGGTCAAAAACGATGTACTTGAAACATCATATGCTGTAATGAGCGTAGTTCTAATGGACATGATGTCCTATAATGGTGATGATTAAAGGCTTCTTTTCCTCTCTTCCAGATTAAAGGTTCCTGGTCAGGGAAAAGTGGGAATGATGAAACTGGGAATCCTTACAGTTATAACAACATTTTTAAAAACTGTTGCTCAGTGCTCTGTGGGCCCATGCCTCCCAGGTGAGTGAGCTTGATTAACTGAATTGGACAGTTAAGACAATATGAAATTAGAATTGCACAAGGTATTGAAAGTTTAATACCTTTTTAATACTAGAACACGAGGGAATGATGCAAGTATTAGTACTTTGGATGTTGCGTTTAAAGAGGTGAACACTAAGCTGACCATGAGTTTTGCCTCAAAAATCAAACTGCACTTGCTAATTTGACTTGGGTGGGTAAGAAGTTACACTATTTGGATAAAAGTATGTGGACGCCTGACCATCACACCTATGTGTTCCTTCCCGAGAGGCACACAATTGTATAGAATGTCTCTGTCTTTGTATGCTGTAGCATTATAATTTCCCTTCACTGGAGCTAAGGGGTCGAAACCTGTTCCAGCATGACGATGCCCCTGTGCACAAAGCGAGCTCCATGAAGACATGGTGTGTGAAGGTTGGTGTGGAAGAACTCGAGTGTCCTGCACAGAGCCCTGACCTCAACCCCACTGAACACCTTTGGGATGAACTGGAACACCGACTGAACCCCAGACCTCCTCACCAACATCAGTGCCTGATCTCACTAATGCTCCTGTAGCTGAATGAACACAAATCCCCACAGCCACGCTCCAAACTCTAGTGGAAATCCTTCCCAGAAGAGTGGAGCTTATTATAACAGCATCTGGAACGGGATGTTCAACAAGTACATATGGGTGTGATGGTCAGGTGTCCACAACCTTTTGACCATATAGTGTATGTCATGCCTTCAGCTTTTTGAAAAGATGAAGTGAAACAGTGAGAATATTTTGCTTACCTTGTTGATGAAGATGGATAGCCAAACAGATGTTTAACAACATTTATAAATCCCTCCACTGCCAATCAGCCAACATGATCAACTTGGTAAGAAATCTGGTTATATAAAGTATCATGACTTTGACTTTAGATTCGGCAGGTTTTGCCCATTTCAAGGCAAGATTACATCACAGAAGTGATGCAGCGTGTGCAGCACATGGAACTGTGATGCAAATTTCACACCACACTTGAATAAATGCTCCCAGTTCAAAAGCCTGTTCATTAGCTGGAACATTGGTATTTAAAAGAATCAGTGATTTCTATCAGATTTAAAGTTGGGAGTAACCGTAGTTTCACAATGTATGGAATATGGTGTCACCCTCTTCTTTATGGATTTACTAGCCACACCTTTGTGTAACAATTGAACCATGTCCCACTTTTTCTTTCATTGTCCCAGTTTGATAGATAGAAGAGGCTTTGTGTCGTTGGAGGACGCTGTCCACGCTGGTCCCACAGAGATTGGGTTTCCTGCTGCAAAAAATGACATCAACATGGTAGGACGTGTGTCTGTATCGGGTCATGCTCCTCTCCCCATTTCTTCTACCCTAACCTTTCAGCAGTCTCCCCTTCACATTCAGAGCCACTCTACAGCCTGACTGATCACATGCCTACCCCAAACCAAGCATCTCCACCTTCCCTGGATGAACCATAGGAACGGACTTTTTGTTTAGTATGTTGCCTTTCGGCATGTGACACACTGCTCCTATTGAATATTCATATCAACGTCTCTGCCACTGGGGATGAGCTTGGACGCAAGGTTCATATTGGTTGTACTCACCTCCATTTTAATTTGAGGAACTACCAAAAAATTCAGCTGTTGAGCTTGCTTGACTCGACGTTATGTGACTCCATATCAGTGCATGTACTTCAGAACTCTGAAATGCATTTTCTTGATGGAAAGAGGAAATGAAACCTGTGACTGTTTGCAATGTTATGTAAAATCTCTGGTACTGAACTTGTGATCCGACTGCTTATTATAGGTTGGGTTGCGTCACATCGATTACTGTAAAGGAAGTACTGTAGGGGCAGTACAGCTGTTACTGTATCTGAGACCATGGTATTGCACAAAAGTGGATAATAATTAAAAAAAAAAAGAGCTAGTAGACTGTTTTTAATCAGTAGATTTTATATTGGAACATTTGTTTACATCTTAGCTCAGGGGTTTTTTTTTGTACATTTTGTGAAGTTTGTGGTTGGCTGTTTCACTAGATGCTGCTTCTTCTTTGGGTTTGTCAGTCACTGTCAATATTAACGGTAGTGCAGTATTATCCGATGCATTGGCTCACAAAACTCACACTGTTTACAGTTTAGGAGCATCAGTAGTCATGTAGTCCTGTACCCTTTTTTTCCCCCCACAAACTGGTCCTTTTTTTAAACCTCAGAACTAGTGCACTATTGAAATCCTGCCCTGCCAACAAGTCAAGCTGTCTGCTTGACTGCATAAATGGCTTATTTTCTTCGTTTACACTTGTTTTTTTTTTCTTCTTCTTCCTAACACAGAGCAGGAGTAGCCATGTTAATGTTAATGCTAATGCTAATAGGAATCAGAATCGGCTTCCTGTTTACAATATGATCAAGCGCTTACGAGTGGAGCGTAAGAGAGACGCTTTGCTGTTGATGTTACTGGAGTCCACATAGATGCCTTACGTCATATGATTGTGCTAGAAAGAGAAGATCTGTTTATGTTAAGCCATTTGCATATGGAGAACGCGCAGTGCTATTTTTGGGAGAATGATACTATGTGATTTGCTGCAAAACAAAGGATATCCAGCATGTTTGTAAAATATTTTATACGTCTTTCTATTTATCTAATGCGTCATGCTGTCAATTTGTGTGTCTATTTTTTTAAATCTATATTTTCCAAATGTGAAATAAACTTGTTTTTTGAAAAACATACAATTGAAGTTGTGCATGCAGAGTTGTAACTTTGTGTTTTATTTTAGTATTGGTGTATAATTTAATTTAAAAAAAAAACACACAACAATATCCATTACTTTTAGCTTATTTATCCATTAGTGTTGCCCCAATCATAACTATGGGTGTATGTTTAGGAGGATGATTGTCTGGACTTTGCACTGTCCTGTGCCAGTTGATGAATAAGTCGGGATCAGCAGTGGGATGGGGAGGTCAGTAAGACGCAGGCATCAGCTTTGGTTCACTAGTTAAGGCGGCATGGCTGGGCTCTGCATGCTGCCTGGCTGAACACAGTGAGCAGCAGTTTCTGATTCTCACTCTGACAAGTCTTAACAGGTCATGCCATCAGATCTCCCTCAGCACGACTCTTCCTTTTCGGGTTAGACTTTTCAGACCTTGAATTTACGTCCTTTGTTTGGCTGCTCAGTGTAGGAAATGGGTAATGTGAGACCATATCATGCTGCATAAGCTTAATATTTGAATATACGAATTTCAAGCTTGCAGAATGTATTCTTATAGATTTTTTTTTATTCTATAAAAATGAGCATCTTACATTGGCGTAATAATATTAACCCTATCAAATAGTAATGTTTATGTTTTATTTGAAATTGACATTATTTAATGGTTAATTTAATGGAATTTAATGGTTATTTTTGTTTACTTTTGTTGTATTTTATTTAAGGCAGGCTTCTATCTCAAAGTTGTTGACTTTTTTTTTTTTTTTTTTTAATCATTTGCACAATATGTCAGGACATACGATATGTGCATTGTAAAGTGACCTAAGTGGCAGTAGATGCCAGTGCCAGTGCCAGGGGAGGCAAAAAGTGCTGATGTCATGATGAAATGGCAAGTTCATAGAGCTGCTTCATGTGTCATAATATATAGAATGAACTTGCCTGATCCTTTTCCTCCATATTACTCATCACCTGCATGAGTTTTCTCCTAAGTGTTGCTGCCTGCCATGTTCAAACTTGCTTGTTGGATGTCTGTGTGACTTTTTGTCAATGGTTGCCTTAATTGCTTATACTTTCACCTGTCTTTCCATTTTGGATATCTTTGTTTAAGCACTTCTTTTACTATTTCTGTCTGTTGTTTCTCTTTCTCCACACATTCCACGCACCTCTATCCTTAATCTATCCTCAATCAATCCTTAATTGTCTCTTCTTTGCTTCTTTTCTGATGTCCTACTTTCTTTGCATTTATTCTTTATCCTTCTATCAGGATACTAAAGGCATGTTGGATACAGCCTCTTGCTCTCCTCACCATTCCAGTCCCTGTCCTCAAAGCAAGTCCCAAACCTTGGCCACTCTACCCACCGTCACTCCTTCTCCTGCTCCTGTGCAGCCGAAGGTCTCAAAGGTCCAGAAGACGCCGTCCCACAGACATCATCACAAGGGAAAGCAGACCTCCTCACAATCTCTTAACCAAATCTACATTTCAAGTTCCAGCACCAGAACCCAAGCACATTCGTAGTTTGACACGCAAGAAAGACTCCAAGACCCAAGATTCAAAATACACTTCTCGGCATGGACCACCTGCTTAAAGACTACAAAGGAAGGAAACTGATTATTCCTTACAGAGCAATTGTAAATTAGGGGACATGAAACTCTGATCTTTCAGGGCTCCCGGGATTGCTTGATCGTTACATTGACAATAAAAAACAGCCTTATGAAGGCTGTTAGAAAACCTGCAGGTCAGACGTTTTCACAAAAATTGCCAAATGTAAGAAAGGGGCTAGTCTGTGATAAGGGGAATGATGGATTGTGTGGATTTGGATATGTAGATATAATCATCTACTTGAAATATTCAGGCTCTTTTCTGAGGACTTTATTGATAGGGACAATCCGAGCAAATGGATCGCTTTTGATGTCGGAAGGTCACAAAATAAGCCGTTCAAGTGGTTCAAGTCAGGAGAACACTAATGCTAGGCTACTGAGAAATATGGATACGGCATAACTGGGTAATGTCTGAGGCTAATGGTTTAGCTAGCTAGCACATAGCTATTCAGTCTCTATTCAGCAATCTACAGATAGTCACAGTGAAAACAAGACAGAACAGTTGGGAGTATCAACAATTACCTCAGATGTGTTGGTAAATTACAACCGCTAACCAAACTCCCATGGATGCCGCCATGTTGAGAAACATCAGCACTTCGACAAACATTCACAAACAGTGGACCACATTTCACAGATTCCATCAGATCTACTGTTTGAGTTAATTAGTTGCGTGTCAAAACAGCAATGCAACAATATGCAATTGGGAAGTTTATTTAAACAGCAATAATTTATGATCAGTACATTTGTTGTGTATGTTGAATGTTCCATGTGGCCTTTGAGGCTACGTTTGGGATTTTTGCACCAAGTGCACCACGACCAGCCTTCTTTATGCAAATGACTGTGCATGCTGGAAAAAGATTGCTTGCACTTCGTTTCCTATCATAGTCTCCCTTATTCCCTAGTCTCTATAGATATTCCTTAGTCACTATAGACTCACCATGGATCTTATAGTTACTTGGTTGTTTTTAAAAGGATAGGGCAGATACAGTGGTAAATCCAGGCGAAATATGCTGTAGTGTTCAGAAATTGAATACCAGGTCATGTGATTTCCCATTATCTTCTCATTTCACAGTATTTGGTCATATTTAAGCCAATCATTGTGGCTGCTTTGTGTTTTCAGGTGACAAAAATGTATTTCTAGCACTCTAATATAAACTGTATGGATTTGAGAATAGGGTGTGGGTGAAATACTATTATCCAGGTATGGTCCATTTAATATGCAATTTTAGTAGGGAAAATATGGGTGCAGAACGTTCATGTTTGCCTGCTACTCTTTAACTTTGTGATATTTGCACAAATAAATTCAGAAACTCACTAGACAACCAGATTTGGTGTACAGGTCTTGTGTATTGCAGTGTAACCTCACAGAAGTCCCTAATGTGCCATTCATGTTGTGTATTGTGTACTAGATATGTGAAGCAATGGCATATGTGTCTTCTTTTTACATATCACAACTGCTAATTATATTTCAATAAGCTTAAAGCCATAGTCAGGGAATTTAGAACGACAAAGACGGCAGTGCCTGGCACCAAAGTTTGTGAAAAGCAATTGTGGGCCAATATTGGTGCTTCATAATTTCATAGGCACTTTATTAGAACAATCTACAAGTGATATTGCCACTATTTTAAAAGTTGCCCACTTCTTTGTGTCTAAATTGTTTGTAAATAGATGCGTCAAAATTTTTTTTACAGAGTAAGAACATTTAGATTTAATGAGATACTATTACATCATATGAGTTTAGGTTTTAATGAGATTATGTGTTAATTCAAAGGCTAACACAAGGGCTGACAAATGGTGGTTATACATATCACTGTGGTTCTGTGAACTCCCAAGACCTTACTGCTAACTTACTGCAAACTCGATGACCATATGACATAGTATTTCCTATAAAGTACCATCATCAATAGCTATCTGCCCCTGAAACCTTCCTGCCTAGTTCATACCAGGTCAGCACAGGTTCATAGTAACAGGAAACTCTGGCGGTTATCTGGTTTTTGTAGAACAAAGGGTAACCAGCATTCTGTTTCACCCCTACGGTGATCATATCCAATCACCCTCCCGGTCAGTTCTCGGGTGAGTCGATTCCTTGTGGCAATGTGGTATAGGTTATTCAGGTGTTAAACAGCACACCCTAGCAGCTAAGGTAAAACTGGCCCAACAACCTGTCCAGTAGTTACCCCGCCATGTAGTTGAAAACAACTGCCTTTATGGACCCATGAAAAAGTTAATATGTTAATAGTTAGTGGCCAGAAATGATCAGAAGAAAATGTGTAAAAAGAGAAAGGATGCATGTTTCTGTATGGATTTGTTTTGTCTCACATGCCCAAAATACTTACATAAAAAATGTGATTGCTAAGTAATTAGATGTTGTAACTGTCAAAAAAGGTACAGCAGGTAGTGTTAGTAGGCCTGCCACTAGATGGCAATAATTACAGCCAAATCACTTTCAGTTGTTAGTGTTGAATGAGCAGAGAACATAATTGTGTTGTTTTGAATTATAATTGTTTGGCATTTAATGCCAAACATTATTCTACATCCTCAATGTTAGTACACCATGTTCACTTATGAAATCTAATGGAATTTTATTCTTTTACAAGTGCCTTTATTTGTCTTTCTCAAACTCTTTATAGGTCTACACCAATGCATATACATTCATCCATTCATCTTCGGTAACCGTTTTATCCTGGTCCGGATTGAGGTGGATCCAAGGAACCTTGAGGCAGTAATACACCCTGGATGGGATGCCAATCCATCACAGGGCATCATGTGCACACATTCACATACTCATTGTAATAGACAGGACTCAGGAGATGTTTGCAAACCAGTGTGCGGGAGGTTTATTTACAAAATCCAAGACAGAATCCAAAATCAGAGTCAAAGCAATGGGGAAAATTCATAAAGAAAAGTAATGAATAGGCCAAATAAAGGGCAAGTCCAGAATCACAGAATACAAGGCCTTAGACCTTACATTGAATGTTAGCAAGATTCACATGACTTGAAAATTTGAACTGGCTACTGTGTAAGCAGGAAGTGTACGATGAGTGATGAAGGATTTAGCATTCTGAGGAGGGGGAACTCTGTAATGTTCTTGGTGGATGTGACCGAACCCCTTCCCTACCAACTGGCAGTTCCCGAAGTTGAACCAACCCTAAGATGGGGCCTGCCCCTCTGTCTGTAATGACCCATGAAATACCCAAGATATCTTTAGTGGCAAGCCATGATTTTTCCTCAGCACTGTACCCCTCCCAGTCCACGAGACAGAACATCTGGTTGCTCCATCACCTGGAGCCAAGCAGCATCCTGATGAGGTAAGTATGCAGTTGTGGGTGAGGCCGGTGATTTTTGTAGGCCTGGAACTTCTGCAGATGGCTCTTTGGAGTTGGACATGTGCTGCTTCCCAAGTTTGTCCACCCCTCCTCATCCATTCATTGACTGATAGTACTTCGGCGGGTTCTCCAGACCACAGGAATAGAGGGGGTTGATGGCCTAGAATGCACTGGAATGCTGTGAGTTTCTGGAATGTCTGGAGGGCTGCTTCAGTCCACTTAAGATAATTAGGCTTTCCTTTCAGGAGTGATGTCAGAGGGGCTGCCATGGAGCTGAATCCTCTTATGAATCATAAATAGAAGTTTGCAAACCCCAGAAACCTCTGTAGTGCCTTGGTTGTCCTGGATCATGGCCATGATGTTACTGTCTCCACCTTAATCATGTCAATCTCCACCCCATGTTCCTCCAGGATGTACCCTAGGAACTTGATGGAAGGTTGGTGAATTCACAGTTTTAAAGCCTGATGTATCGGGGGTTCTCCAGTAGTTTCTGAAGTACCTGACAATTGTGGTTAACATGTTCCTTTCTGAGGGGGAGAAAAACAGAATGTTCATGGAGCACTTCATGAACAAAAGCTTTGAACACAGAAGAAGTCTTAACCAGACCACAAGACATGACTAAATATTCATAGATAGTTATGTACGCAGTCTTCCATTCATCTCATTCCCTGATAACTGGGCTAGCTTCATGAATATTTTTGCTCCTCTCAACTAGAAGGAGTGCATACCTGTATTTCACAGATAAAGCATTTAAAGCCTTTACTTACAACATGGTCTGAACTCCCATCCTTTTTCAGCAATGGCTGGAGAGGTTGGGGGGTGAACATACACTAGGTGTAGGGCTTCCTTCATATACTCTGTTACTTTAGTTTCTGGGAATGACAGGAGGTACGTGCCGCTGCATGGAGGTGAGGAGCCAGGAAGGAGGTCAATGGCACAATCTCATGGGCAATGAAGGGGCAACTCTGAGGCAGGAAGGATGATGAAGATGTAATGAAGAAGCATACTCTGTTGGCATGGAGATGAAATGTCCTGGGTGGATGTAGCATTCATTCAAACCTAGATGTAATTTAGCATAGCCAATTCACCTACCGGCATATTTTCCCAGCAAAAATCCACATGGACACAGGTAAAACATGTACAACTCCACACAGACAATAACCCAAGATCAAGATCGAACCAGGACCCTGGAGCTGTTAGGTAGCAACGCTACCCCCTGGGCTGGCATTGTGTGAAACCACAGAATTTTTATTAGTGAAGGGCAGAATGTAGTATATAAATGTGGTAGCATCAGAGCAAAATGGGTGGAATTCTGAGAAAAACCTCAGGGCAGGTGAGAAGTGAAGAAGACTAAATTACATGTGGCCTAAGAAGTTTACACTGTTCACAGATAATTAAATTCTTCACTTAGTGCCAGTGCTGCTAAATGACAGGGTTAGCTCGTATTATCCCAGATTACTTTGGTTAAGCATTTGTGACTGCCCTTTATCACTGTTGCTTGCACACACTCGTCGCTTATTCTCACGTCTCTCAGCTCTCACTGTGAGACAAGCCCGGGCATGCCGTGTAACTCTTCTGTTAGCTCCTCTGCTGTGACTGATCATGGGGGAGATCCAAGGGCTGCTCAGGTTGTAACTCAAACCTATCCTACTGTTGCCTCTTTGGGCTGCTTTATGGCCTGTATGAGCAGTTAAAACGCTACAAGAGGAGGTGCCAGGGCATTGAATGAGATCTTTAGGGAAAAAAATATGAAGAGCAGTGTGAGTTTGAGTGTGGTAAAGTTGGGAAGGTGAATCCTGTGTTTGGAGCGCATTAGAGGCAGCATTGTCTGGTCCACTAGAGGCTCATGTCACAACTTTTCATCACAATTTACTACTCGCTCTTTGGCCCAGCTCAACTTACTCACCTTCTGATTAAAAAGGACCCATTTACCTTCCATTTATACTGACACCACAGTTAACAGCCCGGCCACAAAGTAGCTAGCCTTCTCTGTGTCAGCCCTGTGTCAATGTTTGTATGCACCCACATCTGATTAAATATATATTACTGTATCTAGTATTAAAAGCCTGTTAAGGCCTGAATGATGGTGCCAAACTCAACCTACTGCAGCATACTTGTTGGTTACTGCTCTTTACTTACTGATCTCCTTTTATGTGCTATAAATGAGTAGGACATGAGTATTCATGATTTGTGTAGAACCCTTTCTGAACAGTGAGGTCTACTTTTTCAATATTGATTCTTTCTAAGGGGAAATTTCTTCGGTCATATCCGGAAACTTGATGGGGCTTAATATTGACAAGGCCATGAGCCAGAAAAGCTAACTTTGCAAGTTTAGTGGTGAAAGGCACAATATGGCAAAGGAAGATCACTCATTAGTGCTCATGGCACATGTTCACAGGCCTGCAGGTCACTGGATACTGGGGAACGTGAAAAACTCAGATCAACAAAAGGAAGAGTCCACAAGTAGAAAGACTGAGAGGTGAGCACTGTACTGAGCAACAATAACAGTTTGTAGCTAACTCACGGACAGTGCAGTGTGTGATTGAAAACAAGGCTAGCAAGTTGATGAGGGAACCCAACACAAGCTAGCAGCCATGGAGTTCCGAAGGTTGTTGTTGTTCCTCTTTTAGCTACTCCTGTTAGGGGTCACCGCAGCGGATCATTTGTCCATGTATTTGATTTGGCATGGTTTTTACGCTGGATGCCCTTCCTGACGCAACCCTCCCCAATTTTATCCAGACTTGGGACCAGCACTCAGTATGCGCTATTGCATGCGAACCCCAGTGGCTGGGGTTGGTTCCCTGGCCAGGAATCAAACCCAGGCCGCAGCAGTGAGAGCGCTGTGGCATAACCACTAGTCCTCCAGGGACCCCATGGAGTTCCGAAGGTAAAGAATGAAAATTATGCACACCACCACTGAAGAGATGATGATAGGAGATAAAGGGAGTCTGTGGCCAGCTTTGGAGGACAGGGTGCCTCTAGCTCAGACTATAGTCACAAATTGTTAGACAAATAACTCCATAAGGTGTATATGAGGTCTGCCATGTGTACGAGGCAAGGAGAAGAATGGTTGGAAGTGTTGTCTATGGTATTTTATTTTATAATATTTTATTGCAAATATTATTTGTAACATGGAAGTTTGTGGCTTAATGCTATTGGTATGATATGGTGAAAAATTTTCTATTACTATAACTTTTACTCACAGATCAACAAAAAACTGGCACAGTAGCCATTCGTGTGTGCGCAATGTGGTTAACGACAGTGTCTCTTACACTCTGTGTATATCAACTAATTTCTGTTCTAGTGCTCTGCCATCCCATTAGTCCACTGGTTCAACTGTAGTGGGTAGATGCTTGTTATACCTGCCACTGCTTTCCAAGTGGGAGAGGAGAAAAAGTATAGAGATCACAGCACTGACAGACAGTCCTATGTGACAGTTCCGCTCCTCCACCACAGCGAAGATGCTCTGTTTGACAAGCAAGTCCACTTTTACTTCATATAAAGCCACCTAACTATGCATCAGGTAGCACATCGTACAGTCAGCAAATAATAGTGTTTAGTTTTAACGTGGCCAATGAGAAATGTTTGCTCGTTATTCATAATTAGCACAGTAAGTCCACAGGTAGTACACATGCAGCATCCATGTGTCACTGTAAAATAGGTCTGTATTTATCAGTGACTTTATCTCCTCCATCAGCAGCTCCCACAACTCCTTCTTGTTCCCAAATGTTACCCTTGTCTTTATCTCATGTCTTTTTGCAGTGTGAGTTTCTCCACTCTGTGTTACTTTACCCAGGACTGTGTTGAAGCAGTGATTACAGACATAATTCTTGGGTGTACTTGTATGCTACGAGTTTGGTACACCTGGAATTGAGGATTTTCTCACATTCCTGTCTGCAGACCCCCAAGCTCTGTCAGGTTACTTCATGCAAGATTTGACGATTTGCTAGATATCAGTCTCTTAAGTTATTTTCTAATTGAGATGTGTAGTATGTAAATATTGTAGATGAGCTGTAGGTGTGGTAGATACGCTCATCAGAATGGAGTGAATTCACCTATGGGTTATACAGGATGCTTCATGTGTTGTGCAGGAATGTTGTACCATGTGGAACTGATTGTATTGCACAGTTGCTCCAAATTAGAGGGCTGCACATCCCAAAGAGGTTTGATTGGGTTGCACTCCAGGGACTGGAGGCCACAGAAGCAATTAAAGCTATTACTAGAACCATCTGGATACATACAGTGATGATCAGGTATCAGGGCCCTAATATGTGCCAGCAACCCATTGCCTACATCATCAAACTGTTAGGACCGGTCTGTCCTGCTGACACCCAAAAGGGTTGTTATTGATACTTTGAGCAACATGATGCAAAAGTAACCTGATATCTTCTGATGAGTACTTTTATGACATTTTCCTCAGCAGTGTTAAATTGAATATGATTTGCCTAGAGCCAACATAGCTAAAAGCTCATTATTGTAAAGTCAATAAAATCTATCAACCTCGACACTGTATTACTCTTATGTTTTCGGTGTTATTAAAAATAATATTTCAGTAATAATAATAGCACTTGTTTTAAAAGCATCAGTTTAGGTGCTCAAGACAACTGTGATAAAAGTATATGCAATTAAATAGCCACTCAACTGAATGTATTATGATGACAAAAATTCAATTTTCACTTACTTTTTAAGACAGGATAAAAAGTGAAAATATATTGGAATCACACTTTTAGCATCAGTCAAATGTACGAGACAGCATTCATAGTATCTGTCTGAAAAATGTTTTGTTCAGTATGAGTGCATGTGGATTTTGTAAGTGGATAGTCAGTTTTATGGCTGCAAAGAGATTCTGCAATCAAATAACATGCAGCAAACGCAAGATAATACCTTATACTTCACAAGTTCTATAACTTATTATGGCCCAAGCTTCTATTTGCTGTTTTTCCTGTTATAGAAACATAATGCTTGGTTTTCCTGTCATCTAATTTTTCTTCCTGTCCCTTGTAAATATCCAGTGTCAGGAAGCCTTAACAGCATGCTGATGGAAACTGTGATGGTAGACCTGCCCTACATATGTGTGTTTATGTGAATCCATGTGTGTGTAAAATGGGGGAAGCCATTGCCTTGTGCAGCTAAAGAGAGGCAGGAATAAAGCCTGGGCTTTTCTTCTGGGCTCTCCTTCACACCCTGTGATTAACGTACCTTTGGCTTTCAAAGCTATTTTGTGATAGAATGTGGTGGTATGTCTTGGGGACTGGGAAAGCACTTCTAGGAAAATCTTGGCATCAGCTGTGTCCTCCTGGTCACCTATTGGTCAAATTTCACTATTCTTTGATAACCCTTTACGTTACTGGTATCTTTGGGCTCAGATTATTAGAGAGCTAAAGTTTTCTTTTGCTCAGCATCTGTTCCATGGCAGAAAAATACTCATAATAAAGAGTGAATCTAGAATTAGTCCTAATATGCTTTATATGCTTTACAGACACTCTTAGCACCTTGAACCCCTGGAAGAATCTATTATTATTATTATTATTATTATTATTATTATTATTATTATTGTTGTTGTTGTTCTTGTTGTTATTATTAATAATAGTAATAATAATAAATCTTGCCTTCTTCTTCTTCTTATCTACACAGCTGTGCCTCTAAAACAAATCTAATACCGAAATATATATATATATATATATATATATATATATATATTCTCTTCATTTGACCACACATGGTTATAATCCTTCTTTTGCATGTTATCTTTTTGATTTTGTAAGAAAGTTTGCCTTTGGAGACAGTTTGAGGCTTAAGTTTAGTCATTCGGTGAAGGTAGCCAGGTCTACTTCTTGGAGAAGTCCCAGGAGTTTCCATGAAGCAAAAAAATAAAAAAAAGAAATTGCTTTTTGGATCGGAAAGTTCCTAAAGCTTGCATGTATCCCAGCATTTGGAGGATGGTGGTACAGAAAATTATATCGTACTGTACATGTAATAATGATACATGGTTTCATCTATAATTTTTTTTTCATTTTAATGTCTAATAATGAAGTGTAAATGTTGGGTTATTTGGTCGAGAACATAGTTGAGGTTAACTAATCACTCACAATGAGTTTAAGACATGTGCTTAATCTCAAAATGGAACAATCCAGCATCCAGTGTCACGTAGCTATGTGTTACATGTGTTCTTGTGAGGGAGCCCCACCTTACCTGCCCCTGACATATCACTGTACTTTCTTCTGGGAAACTGTCTCAATGTGCCTCTCCTACTTGACAAAGTCTGGTGAAGGGAACCAGATCTGAGTTCTCTGAACACTCTTTGTTGGTTTGTTTTGGTGTGCTGTAATAATAGGTTTACTCTTTCATGCTATGATGAATGGCATTTTGTGTGTCAGTTGCTTCTGTTTATTTCCGTTGTATGGGATTGTTACGTAATATGCTTTTCACTATGGAAACCTGAAAGGACAGCTGAAAGGATTATAGCTGCTGAGACATGAAAGGTTATCTAGATAAGCAAGATTAAGAGAAACGAAACAAATAGTGGGGAAGATATTAATGCCATGCCCGGAGCTGTGCCTCATGCAAGCTCATTATCTGAAGGAAAAGTGAGCAGTCAGCATGCTGTGGTCTCGAGCAGCGTGGAGGCTTTTACTCCCCTCTTAAGCACCATGAGGCATTAAAAAGTGCTGCACGCTCACAAAACAGGGGTCCTCCAACTAAGGTGCCACTCAAAGCAGAGTTTCCTTATCAGAAAAAAAGTGTATTGCCAATGTGTCAATATATCCAGCAGAAAATATTTCAAACAAATAAATTACAATTAAAATCAAATAAATCAGAGGCTCGGGTAGGGGAGCGATGCTATTAATCCACATTACCATTGTTCCAATCTCCAGGTATGCATGTGCGATGGTCTGCATTTCCAGATAGGAATAATGAATGAATAGAGGCTTTGAGACAAAATTATAGGGTTTTAAGTTGGAGAAAGTGGCCCTGCAGTGAATAGACCACCCCTCGATAAACCACAGTTTCCAGTTAGGTTTCAATTAATGTGAGTTATGCTGATTTCAGCTACACTGCACCAAAGCTGTGTATTTCATAATTTCTTCCTCTTCTTCTTCTTCTTCATCTTCTCCTTCTGTTTATCTATATATGCATGCAAATAAATCACAGTGGCACGATTCAACAAAAATGCAACTTTAAATACAACCTATCAGATATATCTTTAAAAATCGTAGGATTGACTTCAAAGCTCTGTGGTATGTCAACGATATGATGCATGCCTCTTACCCTTACTTCAAACACAAGGGCTTGTGATAAATTTATGTGGCTATAAAAGATCATTTCGGGCCGACTGCAACTGTCTAACATCTGTGCTTAATTTTTGGCGTAGTGCGTAACAGGCAGCATGTGGCCTTTGTTCTCTCTGAAGCCAGCGGGGCTGCCAGGTATGGATCGTAAGGTACGAATGCCAGCTGAAGCACTGCTGAAATCTGTAGTGCAAAAATATTGTGCATGTTTCAGCACTTCTGTATTAATATATACAGTACTGTGCAAAAGTCTTAGGCACCCTATTTTTTAGTACAAACTTAGGTATAGATTTTTATTTTATGACTTCTACATTACTGATTCAGTACAAAAACTTTTAAGATTTCCAAACATTAGCTTTCCAGCACAAAATTAAATGTTACAGAAAACTGTTTGTATATCAGTAAAGAAAGCAGCAGATTCCATAAGAGACACTTTTCAGATTAAAAACATAAAGAACGCTGCTGGGTTTCGCTGCAGAAATAAGAAGCAAGTCAAAAGTCAAAGTCTCCAGAAGAACTGCGGCTGCTTCTGCAAGATGCTCAGTAACACTTACAGCTCGTTTCCTTATAAAAC
>CM075031.1:10129660-10156398 GCA_037576675.1 Pangasius sanitwongsei | reverse complement strand
CATATATATAATATACACATGCACACACACATATACACACACATACATATATATGTACACACACACACACACACACATATATATAATATACACATGCACACACACATATACACACACATACATATATATGTACACACACACACACACACACACACACATATAATATACACATGCACACACACATATTATATATGCACACATATACACACACATACATGTTATATATGTGCACGCACACACATATATATGCATACATACATAATATACACATATACACACACACATACGTATGTACACACACACACACACACACACATATAATATACACATGCACACACACATACATATTATATATGCACACGCATACATGTTATATATGTGCACGCACACACATATATATGCATACTTACACATATACACACACATACGTATGTACACACACTTATTCACACACATATACACACACACTTGGTTCTGCACTGCATGCTTTTACACTAAACTTTATTTTTGCACACTTCAAACTTCTGAAATATCTACTGTACAGTAAGTTGCACTCATGAAGCTGGAGATTTTCCTTCACTCAACATTAAACTACTGTATACGTTTAATCCAGGTATCTGACAGTTAATGACCTTGTGCGGGTCCCCACAAAGGAGACTTGCTTTATTAAACAAATAAAACAGCAAAAAGCTGCAGCTTTATTTAAAAAACAATTAAAGGAGTCTTTTGGTTCCTGAGGTTAAGGTTAGGGTTAGATTTAGGCGCAGGCATAGCAGTAATTAGTGTGTGTGTGTGTGTGTGTGTTTGTGTGTGTGTGTGCACGCATGCATGTGTTATTGCTGCTATTTTTGTAAGGATCAAATACTACCACAGTTTAAGCAAAACAAGTATATGGGGATACTAAAGTACTGAGCTGATCTTGCACACAAACCCATTTCATCTGGTGCTGGAAAACATTATTTGCACACGTAGAACAAAATATGCATTAAGCAAAATGGTTCATTTAAACTCCATATTGCAGTTTTGACAACTCCGACACCATTTTGGGCACTGACGCTCATATAAGGTGCTGTGGACAGTATCTTTCAGATCTTTAAAATTAAAAAAAGAGAAAAAGGCATCTGATTCCTTTATAACAAAATAATATACAATAAGACAGAGAAAGAGAAATCCTGTCTTTCATAGCCTTATGATTAAAAAAAAGGATTAGGCTATATTGTTCTTGGGCACATTTCAGCACAATCTCTTTCTTCCTTAATAGATTTACCACCTGTGATTCCCAGGGTGCGACTCCAGAAGCTACTGTTTGCCTTCTGTCTCGTAAACGGAACATGTTTATTCAATAGACTCAAGGTTTCTTCAGAGCTGAAACTTCCACTTGGGATGTATAGATACTCACGTACTGCCGTTTCTCATTTCCCCTGTGAGGCAAAATTGAGGTATAATTATATTTTTACTTACAGGTTTCCCCTTGTCAACTACTTTGAACTGACAAGTTGAATATCAAAATGATTTAGGTCTTTTTTTTTTTTCTGAGTGTAGTAATACGCTGAGGTCCTTCTTAGGGCTTTCCGCTGTGTGAACAATACAGAGTAAATCATTCTTTAAATATTTCAACGCACTACAAAGCCCTTATGTGGCATCGTTTATAAAAGGAACAAACATTCCTCTTCACATGGATCGTTTTCTTTTTTACATCTCAAATACAGGAAAGCCTAATTTCCATGATTAACACGTTAAGCCTATGGGCTTAAAAGGTTTGAAAAATATCCCTGCCTATGCACTAGCATCTGCATTAAACATTAGTGGATATTCTCAATGAGGCTTTTCCTTCCTTTCTCTTAAGCTTATGGAAACCTGCACATGGAACATAGATCAGTTCCATTAAGAATGAAAGGGGGGGGGGATTTCCAACGTACCCTGCTTTCAGTAGCTTAATTTGAGAGCTCCAGTACACAGAAGACATTTTTGCTGACAGTCATCACTGACGATTTTAATCTAGATTGAGTTTTATAGGCCCTTATAGGCCCTTTTTTTACATTCAACTCTAACGCCTGCACTTGGACCACTTTACACATATTATGAACATGTTATAGCTGCTGAAGAATTGGGACACTTCTTATGTGTTGAGCAAGTTATTGCAGAGTTTCAGTGGAAAATGCATCATGTTTTATACAGACTGGCGAGAGGTACTCCTCCCCTTCAGATGCTCTGTGTCCTAACCAGGGATGGAAAATAACAAATTAAATGTACCCTTGTTACAGCACTTGAGTACACTGTAATAACTGTGGTTTTTTTTTTTTAGTATGATTAAATCACAGTACCTTTATGTAAAGGTACTGTGATTTAATCATGTATATATGTATATATGTATAAACTTTATAAATAGAAAGTATATAAATTTATATACTATATAAAAAATTATAAATATTTATAACTTTTATATATTTATAACTTTGCTACATTTATTCTCGAGTACAGTTACAGAGTGATATTAATGCATTTAAGCAAAGAAGACTGTAGGCCAATCAAAAGATGTGCAAATTTTACAGAATTCAATTTTCAAGACCCAATTAAAATAAAGCACTTCCCTGCTAAACGTCTACACTTACACATACATCAAGTACTTAGCAGCAGAATGTCCGTGAAAGGGGAGACAAATGAGCATCCCTGGCCCAGCGTATCATATATCTTCAGTGTTAAACGCTTAAAAACAGCATGATAATGATCTGCAAATTATGTGAGCTAAATCCCTAAATGGAGGTATCAGCATTTCACAGCTCAACATCCAACCTGCAGAAACATGTACAGGTAAGCCATTAACTAGCTGAGTGAGCTAGACTAGCTAGCCAGATGTTTTTATGCTTTACAATATGAAAGCTCTGTATTAACTCGAAGATGTCACTTTGATGTTTGGTAGTGATTGCTTCTTGTGTTAAATATATCTAAAATGCTGCTTCAGGCTACAGGAACCCCGCCAGTATTTGGGAAAAAAAAAAGAAAAATAGAACAGAATAGAAAATAGAAAGTTTTCAGGTTAACTTATAGTAAAGTTAACCTATAACTGCTATAGTAAAGTAGCAGTAATTTTACACTTCAGTGTGTTTTGTACTCTTTCCACCACTTGTCCTAACATGAAAACACACACACACAAAATTCCTCTACAGACTTTCCTCTACAGCACCTTTTTATTTCAGTGCACAAATGTTTGTCTTGCTGCACTTCTGAAGACCTTTCATTGAAAAAATTATTAATGCCGCTAATTAATGCTATGCCTAAACCTAAAACTGACCTTAAGCTAAACCTCAGTAAACTTAGTAAAAAGTAAACCTTTTGGATCTTTCAGTTTTTGAATTAAAAGCTTCAAGTTTTGTAAAAACTTTCACTTGTTGGGACCAGCTAAATGTCCCATCAGTGTCAACGCTCATATCTTCCTATCCTTGTTGTTACCATGTGGTCTGTGTTTCCCCGAGGCGAATCATTTTCAGTATGTGGAATTGACTCCAAAGCTTTTGGATTGACTCTTAGTTTTCTGGAATGCCTGGAATTGTGGAATCAACTCTTTTTGGGACGAGCTCCGAGCACCTTTAACGTAAACCAAAAGCAGTATGACGACTTGATGACTTCACATAACATATGTTAAAATATATGTTGTGTATGCTAAGAAACTTCAACAAGATACCAGTGGAATGGTTGATGAAAACGGTTGATGGAAACTGGGCTTGAATGCTAGATAGTCAGGACTCCATTTAAAGACTTATGTGAAGGATGAAGTAGCTGTAGTGTCTAGGAGATGGGGCCATTTTGAAGTAGAGATCTGGAAGTGTGATCCGAAAGTCTTGGAGAAGGCTTGAAGGGATCATATTAAAGACCTTCTTGAGATTAATTGCCTTGAGTAAAGGCATGGAATTAGGCTCGTAAAGTGTGGTGTCTTTATTGACTGTGAAAGTTCAATCAATCATCAGTATATTAGAACCTGAATCTGTCTGTCCATTTAAACCCCATAAAGACAGCGAGGTTGATAAGGTATGGCTTCCATAGGTTGAAGGATTGCCTGACTTAAGAATGTGAAAGAAAGGCGGTTTTGGAGTCGAAGGAGTGACAAAACCTGATTTCTACAAGAGATCTGTGTTCAGTGACACCATCTGGGAAGCAAACGGGGCTCATGAAATGATGTTGAGAAGGAAGGGGAGTAGACATGGCCACAGGAAGAAGAAGTGGGACTTTATAGTGCTTCTATAACTGTAGACAGTTCCTTAACCCCTAGTTAGCAAGCCTGAGGTGACAGAGGCAAGGACAAACTGCCTTGGATTTAGAAGAAACTTTGGGAGGAACTGAGGCTCAGCAGGGGGAGCCCATTCTCCTCTGCCTGGAGATAAGTTAAGAGGGTCAGGATGAATGAAGACTTCAAGAGGAGAGAAATCTGATGCCGGAAAGTTGGTTGTGGCCATGCCATTGCATCAACACCATCTCACAGTGGGTGTATCACTGAAGTGATGTCATCTTGCTGATATGTCCTGATAGATGACTAGTGTTGTTTACCTTTTATGGAGTTGAGGTTAAGCGAAAATCTTGTTTTTTTAACTTTATGCGGTGGTCGATTCGGAAACCATTGTTGCAGTGAGGATGCACTGGAGTTGCCACATATTGAGAGCATGGCTGCTTGACGTAGTGTGCAGAGTTGGGAAGAGTGGTACTTGTTTCAGGTTCACCAGCATATCAAGAGGCATCTCCAATCAGCTAGTGGTGAAGGCTGGAAAGCTCTTCTTTGGATCTGTGATTTGGAGTATGTTAAATATTACGTGCAAACTGAGGTGAGGTGTCACAAAGCTCCGTCATGCAGAAACGTCACTAAAGGAGAAAGATAGGAAAGATAGGAGTTTATATGAAGTTAACTAGGACGTGTCAGACATGTATGACTAAATGTAGAATTAAAGCTGATTTATTCTTGCTGTTAACTACGTGCACACATACGCAAGATGGCTGCCGCACTTATTCGTGAGTAACATCAAAAATGCTAAAATATGTAAAACTATGTAAAATATGTAATGTAAAATTTGTATCTCATAAGAAGTCACTCACTGTCAATCTGTGGGGTAGCCTTGAGTTACCATGGTAGGTATGCCAGCTTCCTAACTAGGGAAAGATAGGGGCACTGATACACTAGAAAATCTCACTATAGAGATGACCTGTGGATTCCTTGTTAAAAGATTAAGCCTTTTATTGGAAATTGTGTCACTGTCCATTGTGAGCAGCCACAAGACACAACATAATGCAACGGGTGGACACTAGCTGGGAAGTGGTTCCAATCCTTTTAATTAAAGATCATGGAGAAAGAGAGGAAAAAAGAAGTGGAAAAAAGATAGAGTGGAATACTAGACAGGCTCTTTGTGCTTGCAGGGGAACTCAGCCAGCATGGCATATGTGAAACAAAAGGCCTACAGAATCATCAGAAGACATTTAGAGCTTGTCTACACTGAGTTCTTTTTTATGATCAGTATTAGCTGTAACTGTGAGAAATTGTTATATTGAACAGATCAAATGGAAAATGAGTTTCATGACACTTTTTTCAATAAAGTCTGACATTGTCGCTAATCTGATATTGTATTATGCCTATAAACAGATTTAAATATGCATTTGACTTGAATAGGCAAGACGTGCGAGGTAGCAAGCTCAGTGTTACTTAGCATGGCTACAGTTAAATCAAAAGTCCTTTCATGCTCTCAACTTGCGAAAATGACAAATAACATGAAATTTGGGTGTATTTTTTATTTTTTTGCCAACCCTGCTGAGGTCTCTCCAGTCCAGTCTAAGTCTTTCCAGTGCAAAACTGCTTAATCATCTGGCCATGGCTATACGCTGGAATGCTTCGATAATTATGAAAACGTTCTACTGAGAGTTCAACAGTTTAATTTTAAGGATATGCCTAACTGACTTTTCTGTGTAATGATACCCATGACAATAATTTTTTGCCATGGCAAATTAATCATCAAGTTTTTATACAGCCTAATTTTTAAAATGAGCATGAAAAACATTAGCGTTCAAAACCTGTGAGTAATGAATTAACAGTTTAGCAACATGTGCACAGTGCATACTGAGTGATTGTCTCCCTCCACTGTGCCTTTGACATGTATAGTAGCGGCGGTCTCTAGTCGGCGAGGGTGTCTGAGGGTATGCTTAAGCATAGGAAGCTCTTTTTTGTGCCAATACAAGTGTATTTTGTGGTAGAATAGCGCAGTGGTAACGTGGATGTTGTAGGATATAAGTAACCTGGGCTCAATCCTCAGCTCGGATACGAGCATGGAGTTTGATTTCATCTGAATACTTGCTGTGTGTTGTCATTTATTTTGCTGTCGACTGTTGTTGTTTAATGTCCTGTGTGAATGTTACACTGTGTCCTGGAGGAACCACATTTCGTTCCTCACTCAACACACTGTGGTGAGAAGGAATGACAAATAAAGCTCTCTTTGAGCTTTGAACTTTGAGTTTGCTGCTTAGCATCATTATGTGGCTAGTTTGGCTACACGCAAAGCGATTTTTTTGTTCTTTGTTATTACACAAATGATTTCTTCGGGGTGACTTTCAAAATTCGCGGAACCCACTTTTAATAAAGCTTTTACGGTTTAAAGCTTTTAAAAGCGTCTTTTGGTTGAGTATAAACGTCTGTTTTAACTATTGTTTAAAGTCACACCAGCTGAGACACACCGTAAGAATGCACACTCGTTCGTTTTTATGTGCTCTTTACATTACGTAACTTCACCGAAACATAAGCTGCATAGAAATCCATCTAAATCCGTAATAAAATTACAACATAATATTTCTGTATAAAAATAACAAATTTATTAACATAAAAGTCACCAGTATCAATGCTATTAGAATACCAAGAGCATTTAGTTTTCTCTCGCATGATGCTTATTCAAAATGCTCTCAAAGGTAGTTCTCAGCATCACTGAAATATCCAATAGCTAAGTTCGCCTACGTATGTGAAACTGTAAAAGTGTGAATTTTTTTTTTTATGTCTTTTGTTTTATTTTATTTTATATATTATTTTTTTATGTTAAAGATGGCAGGAAGTAGATTATCTAATTAAAACTCTTGGAAACAGGGCTTTAACTGTCTTGAAATTTGTATTAAAAACAGATATGGAAGAGATTGTGGTTTGCAAGAGATCTAATTTTTAACTGATTAAACAACGTGTTTGCTTGTATTGCGATCAGACATAATTAATATGCCACGTAGTAACCCATGAGCATTCGTTTCCATTAATCAAAACACAAAGTTTGACATTGGGCGTATTTGGAATCAAACCATGCTCTTTTAACTGCAAGTGTAAACTGCAGAATATTGTTTGGATCCTGTATTTTATAGTGTTTTTAGTTTATGTGAGATTTCCTGACAAAGGAGAAACACTGAGCACTTGTGAACTCTGCATCATTGTTTATATTTCTTTAATCTAACACAGTATCACCTGTCCTATTGGTCCGTGTGGAAATCTTACAGCTTGTTTTTTGTGCATGTGTTATTCTCATGAAAATAGACTGGGTGTTCAGTGACAAGTGTTAATACTTGCTTGGGCATGGTATATATATATTTTTTGGTAGTAAACATAATACAACACTTGATATTGGTATCAAAATTGCATGACAGACTGATGTATTAATCACAAGATCTATATTTTAATCTACAGCGTGTCCCAAAAGTCTCCATATCATAGGGGAAATTAACACTTTTTAGCAAAATGTCTTCTAAAATTTTTCATACTTAGTTTATATATATATGTATATGTAGGTGTGTATGTATGTATATTTCAGATAGCCTTTAAGAATGCCTTTGACAAAAGAAGAAAGCATTCTCATGGCTGGATTCAGAAGCTGTCACAAGGTTGCGATGGACTTGCAATTACATGCATAACACTAGCTGTGTTAACACGAGTTCATCACGAGTGAGAAAGACGACTCTGTGTATGTTCAGAAAGAAATGGCAATCATATAGAGGATGTTTTGTAAATAAATTTACATCTTGCTAAAAAGTGTCAATTTCCCCTATGTATGGAGACTTTTGGGACGCTCTGTATACTTTAATCTATACTTTAATCTATACTTTAATTGTTAAAAACTGCCGAGTGTGTTACATTACACCAGAGGTGGAAAAAGTAAAGTACTCATCTAAATAAATACAATTTCAAAGCCTTTAGACCGTTAACCCAACTACAAAAGTATAAATTTTTACATTTACATTAACGTGTGAAAGGAAAAAGTAGAAATCACAAGATTTTCCGCACAGTTTTCACCCCGAATGTTACACTGATCTTCACCAAGGAAAGTTGGCAAACATTAACTGAAGCTTAGGAACAAAAGCTAAATTTATTCTTTAATATGTTACTCAGCATAATAACCACTGTAATGTAGTCATTTTCATATGCAAAATATAGATAACAACATGGATATTTAAATGTCTTGTGTAAACTTTGATTCAAAACAGAATTCTTGAACATGAAGCCCTTTTTTTGCTTTTTTATTTGGTGTGTGTGTGTGTGTGTCACAATTGACGTACATCCAATCACACATTAAATGTAGAAATGTACAAATATCATATCATTCCCCCACCTGGTGTTGTCACATCCATTAGAGATTAAATTTATTAGATGATGAATATTTTCCAAAATATTACAGATGTCATAAAGTATCTGTTATGCCACGTAGTGAGTAGTGATTTGTCTAGTGAAATGTAGTAAGCAAATTGAAAGAATAACTCGAGTATAAACATACTTTACTTAAGTACGATAATGAAGTAAGCGCACGTCACATCTGTTACTCCAACTTATCATTACGAGGAATGGAAGTTTAAAGTGAACCAGGGTGGACTGTGTGGTCGTGGATGTAGACCTCACTCAGAGAGTAAGAGAAAGAGCACGAGCGAGAGAAAAAAGCCAGGAGCTTTTAAACCAAGACAAGCAGCGACTTGTCATACCTTGAGGATAATCTGCATGCTTTCAGAGAACTGAATCCCTTCACGTGTAAAGTATATGACTTATATGGCTAAATCTCTCATCTGTGTCAATTCAGAGAGGTATGTTTTTCTTTGAGAACAGTGTGTGTGGAAGGGAAAGCGAATATTTTGCTTCCTGACTGTGTACGTCTAGCATGGAAGACTGGAAAATGACTCAGTTTTCCACCACTCTGACTAATTATCTAGACTGCTGAAGAATTCAGTGGTCAAGTCTTCACTGGACTTGTGCATTATGGTTATACTTACTTACACATAATACATTTATATTTTTATTGTCTTACAAAGAAAGTGGTCATGTATGGAAAACATGGGCTGCATTTACATTGCCAACCAATTCAGATTTTTTTACGCCGACTTCTGAGATTTATTGCTGCGTACGTGTAAACAGCTTGATTAAACTTTTTCACAAAATGAGGTTCTAAATCTGATATTTGGTCATTTGACTTTCATATAAACACTCACGTCAGATGTGCTTGTTGTTTCTGAAGTTACTGTCATTGTTATGTGACGATAGGCTAGGCCAAAATCTAGGCCAAATATGTACGTGGATATTTCTCAGGCCATTGCAGAGCAAGAGCATATCGGTCCAGGCTTCACTGACAACTTAAAGGCAAAATCCAAAGAAGCTAAAGAGCTTTTTGTGAGCTAGCTACATGGCCTAGCCAACTCCAGTAATAAAACCCTTGTTGTGAGTTAAAACCCATTTCCATGGGTATTGCATGCAAATGTCTGCTGACCATTCGTATAAATGTACCTTACCACGGTGTATGACCAACTGATGACCAACTCCTGTGCTCATTGGCAGGTAGAATTTTGGATTATGACCAAGATCAAGAGTGCAGTAGGACCAAAATATAGCTTATGTCTTGAGATAATTATGGACTTAGATTGCACAATATAGTCCCAATACTGTATTTTGGATTGTTTCTAGCTAGAATCACTAGATTTCTGAAAGTGGCAAAATGCAGACTGAGCGTAAAAACAAGCTTGTGTGCTAACTACGATGTTGACATGACCTGTAACTGCTGTGCTGTGATGATCCACCATGGACAGGATAAAGACAGGCTGACAAATGCATGAAAACGAATGGGTTGCCCTCAGTATTTGTATACCTCAAAAGTGTATGTATTTATATGATAGCTGTCCTGATGAAATCACATTTGCATCTAGAAGTGTTCTTATTTCTTTCTGCATTTCTTTCTGTTTCTGTTCCTTTTGTCTTCCTGTTTGCTGTAGGTGGTAAGGGCCAGACTGGAGGATCGAAGTGTGGCAGTCCGTGATGTGAAGCTTAATGGATCAGCTGCAAGCTATGTGCTTTACAAGGACACAGGCTTAGGCTACAAGGACCTGGATCTGATCTTTGGCCTGAGTTTGTGTGATGACAGGACGTTTGATGTGGTAAAGGAAGTGGTGCTGGCCAGCCTGCTGGACTTCCTTCCAGCTGGAGTGAACCGCGAGCGCCTCAGCGCCCTTGCCCTCAAGGAGGCATATGTGCAGAAGCTGGTTAAAGTGCGCACTGACACAGACTGCTGGAGCCTCATCTCTCTCTCCAACAATACAGGCAAGAACGTGGAGCTGAAGTTTGTTGACACACTACGACGCCAGTTTGAGTTCAGCGTCGACTCGTTTCAGATCGGTCTTGACTCGCTGCTGCTGTTTGACCGCTGCTCTGAGGCACCCATGTCCGAGAGCTTTCACCCAACTGTGCTTGGTGAGAGCATGTATGGTGATTTCGAGGAAGCTCTGGAACACCTGCGCTCCAAGACTATTGCTACACACAGTCCCGAGGAGATCCGTGGTGGCGGTTTGCTGAAATACTGCCACCTGCTGGTGCGTGGCTTCCGGCCAGCGTCGGAGGAGCACATGAAAACGCTCCAGCGCTACATGTGCTCGCGCTTCTTCATTGACTTCCCAGACGTGGGTGAGCAACGCCGGAAACTTGAGGCATACCTTCAGAACCACTTTGCTGGCATGGAACACAAACGCTACGAGTGCCTGGTGACTTTGCGGAATGTTGTTGATGAAAGCACCGTATGCCTAATGGGTCACGAGCGGCGACAGACCCTGGCACTCATCTCGGCACTGGCGCTGCGCACGCTCACCGAGCAGAATGCCATCCCTGCGCTGCCTAACGTCACCTGCTACTACCAACCAGCACCGTATGTGCATGACGGGAACTTTAGCAATTACTACGTGGCTCATGTGCACTCTCCCGCAAACACCTACCGGACATGGCTACCCTGCAGCTGAGTCACAAGTAGAGGCAGATGGCGATGATGAAAAAGATGGCTTCAAAATGCATTCCAGTTCTGAGCTGTTTTTAAGAGTGTATGCCTTTCCATACACAACAGTCTTTGTCGAAGAGAGAAGAAGAAAAAAAGGGGAAGGATATTTGTGATTATATCTTTCCTTTTACCTAATTCTTTGCATACTGTCACCCACCTCCACCAAAATAATGAAGACTGCTGTAACAGTAAAACTGGTTTGAGCCTTTCTGTGTTGTTTTTAACCATACAAGTTGAGATTTTATGAAAACACGTGCAAAAGAACAAGGGAACTGAGAGAAAAAAAATCTGAAACAGTTCTTTACATTAATGTTTCAAATGTAATCCATTTTGTGGATATACAGTAAATGTATATAGTTTTTTTTTTATGTATGTATATACAATAAATGTTTATAACTTAAAAAAAGTCCCAATCATTCTGCAGAAAAAAAAAATCTGACAAGATTTTACAAGTGTGTGCACAAGGCTAATGTTCAGGTCTGACTGTGGTTTTCAAATTTCCTTCTTATTTGAGCTTGTGACAACCAAAGATTTTATTTTTAAGCTCCCTGTTTTGAATTGTTATGTCTGTGATTCAAAGTGCCTGAAACTGACTACAAAACACAAAAGTATGTAACAGTTTCATCCTTTGGGATTTTGTAAATTGTATTTTTAATTTCAGCATCAGGGCATTTTCTTATTAAATCAATAAAAAAAACAATTTAAATGTTGACCTTTTTTTTTAGTGTATTTTTATTGTCGTATTTATTTTGTATATGTTTAGGTGTGCTTTTTTAAAGAATTATATTCATCCATCCATTCATCTCTTTCTCTTCATCTCTGTCTGTCTGATTATATATATATATATATATATATACACACACACACACATACACACAGTACTGTGCAAAAGTCTTAGGCATCCTATTTTTTAGTACAAACTTTGTTATGGATTTTTATTTTATGACTTCTACATTATTGATTCAGTACAAAAACATTTTAGATTCCAAAAATTAGTTTTACGGCACAAAATTAGATGTTACAGAAAAATATTTGTGTGTCAGTAAAGAAAGCAGCAGATTACATAAGAGACCATTTTTCAGACAAAAAAAAAAAAAAACATAATGAAGGCTGCTGGGTTTCGCTGCAAAAATAAGAAGTGAGTACGAAAGTCAAAGTCTCCAGAAGAACTGCGGCTGCTTCTGCAAGATGCTCAGTAACACTTACAGCTCATTTCCTATTATATAACTGCACACACTGCACCTGAGACTACTGTTTTTTTAAACCAAAGAGTCGTCACACCAAATATTGTCTTTGTTTCACTGAGTACTGTTTACTGCCCTTTATAGTATTTTTTTTTTTTAAATGTAGAAACATTTAATTTTGCTATTTTTAAAGGCATCTTTGCTCTACAGCATTTCTTTGCATGTGCCTAAGACTTTTGCAAAAAAAATATGAACAACATTGTGTTTACTTCATGGCTCTACTGTCAGTTTTTTGTTTTTTTTCTAAATTCTTTTCAAGGCACCTGGTGCACAATATACTGCTGCTGAGAATGCTTTGTCTGTGAGTGATGTGGAAACATCTACTCTCACTGGAATTGCAATTAACATCGACAGCAAAAACAACTGATAGAAATAGCACAGCTTGCCATGGAAAACTGATTATGACAGGCATATTTCTCACAGATTTCCCACTTGTGTTCATTTGAGAAGCCTGTCATTTGTGTCATGGTTAAGACAGATATGCATATGCAGCACGGAACCAAAATACTAAACCAAAAAAATTTTACTAAATAGCACTTGCTATTCCATCACAAATGATAGCTTTTTCTCATATGGGAAAATAGGATCAGAAAGTAAACAGTGGCTAGTCTACATAAGGAAAAAAGAGCACCCTCTTGGGATGCATGCTGTAGTGGAAACCAAATGGAAAGCCATCTGGTCTGGTGAGTAGAATTGTTTCCACACACACGTCTGCTCAATACCATGAAAAAGGGAAAAATTATCCCACTGAAGAATGATTTTGTTCTTTGGCTGCCCGCTTAGTAAAACATACATACATATATACATGCATACATACATACATATATACTCGCAAACATTGCGCTTCTGATGCATCATTTCTGTCTCCCATGACTCCCAGCACAGAGGCTTGTCATTTCATTTCTTAGCATTTTTGTCATATGAGTCATATTGCTTGGACAGAGGTCTAGTACATGCCTGTGTGTGTACTGTTCTGCAGACAAAGTCCATTCAGCTAACTCATGTTTGCTTGTGTGGAAAGCCTTACTTTTTCACTTGGCTGAGAATGAAATACTCCAGTGATGCTTTCCAGAGAAAAACCCCAGATGTACACTACAAAACTTTAGACACACCTGCTCATAAAGGTTTTTTTTTTCTTTCTTTTTCTATGTCTACTTCTTCTTCTTCGTCTTTTTCACTTCTACTATTTAAAAAAAAAATAGTATTTTAGAACAGTGAAGAAATAACACTATAAATTATACATGGAATCTATGGAATGAAATGGAATTTATGCGCTGACCAAGAAAAGTGTTGTGTACTGTAATGGTTCGATCCTAAGCTCGGGTTAATTATCTGTGCATGTTCCCTCCATGTTCATGTGGGGTTCCTCCAGGTTCTCCGGTTTCCTCCCACTGTCCAAAATCATGCAGGTAGGACGATGAATGAACTGTATTCCTGGTGATGTTTTGCACGCTCTTGACATGTTCTCAACTAGCTTCAGGAGGGAGTATCAGATTTCTAAGTGTTTGTTAAATTGTCCATAAGACTATGAAACATAGTGTATATTCAATCAAACTCTTCAACTAACTTTGGCTTACAGTAACAAGGGCCAAGCAAGACTCTTTGCACTTTGAAGACTCTGAAGATTGCAAGAATCCTCAAGAGGTCATTGCGAATGGAATTAAATAAACAGTCGTACAACAAATCTCCACAGTATAATATGTACATGTATGTGAAATACTCTGTTCTATATATGTAACTGTGATTCTACAACTAAAATGCAAACATGCCAAAATGCTTCAATCACTCAAATTGGCGAGAATGGCCAGAGAACGAGTGTGAGCTAGCATGAACTTTTCTAAAGCTCTGCAATATGCTTGTTTGCAAACATATCACTTCTTTGATAAATAAAACAGCATTACCATTTCATTACCATTACCTTGACTTCAGTATCAAGGATTTTTCCTCATTCAGTATTTCACTACCCTTAACTCACCCCACTCTAAGATGTTTCACAAAGGTTACAAAGATTTACGGTGGGGTCCAAAAGTTCTAATTTAATACAACAATTTTCATTACAAATTATATTATTGACCACAACTTGAGTGAAAACTAGAATCTTTGAACTATTTACATGAATTTCAGAGTCTCTTAGGATTTGGTACGTCCCATTTCTAGGGAAATTGAAAATGAGAACTGGTTCTCAATTGACTTACCTGGTTAAATAAAGGTCATCATTATTATTTTTGCTTTAATAACAGTGTGCACTCGGGCTGAACACAGACTTCAATAGAAGAGATTACGCATGAGGAAAATCTGACCTTTTGTACAAAGCAGTTAACATATTTGCATTCATTTAAATAGGGCAGAATCATGAATATTAAATATTAAAGATATTGAACATTTTCTTTCTTTCTTTTTTTTTTTTTAAATATTTCAAAATTCTAAAACCTTCTGTTTAGCTCCAATTTTAAATGAAAAATCACTGTGGTCTCAGACTTTGGACCCCACAGTATGTTACTAATCAGACAACCAAAGAAGATAAAAAAAAAAAATTGCCAGAGGAAATTCCAAAGTACTCATGAATTCAGGAATGTGCTGGAAAGTATGAACTGAAGCACTTTTTGTGTTGAAAATGTGATGAAACTGGAAGCTTATTCATAAAACCAAATGCTGTTGAACTGATTAGAAGAATTTTCACACACACACTCACACACACACCTACACATATCTTCAGCATCAGTCAAAAAAGCTGGCAAACTGTTTTTTTTTATTTTCATAACAGTCATCTACCAGAATGAAAAGACCATCTTGCTTTAATTTTGTGTGTGAGTCAAAATATTTGATGTTTACAGTGTGTGTGTGTGTGTGTGTGTGTGTGTGTGTGCGTGTGTGTGTGTGTGTGTGATTTAGGGAGGGTGAGACCCCTGTACTTCCTGTTTCCTGTGTGCCACTGGATAAACTCTGCTCCTCTAAAAGGTTGCCTGTTTGTCCATCCTGGGCCCACATATACCGCTAGACCCTTACTGCATATTTATGAGCTCTTGTTCTACTGAGTGGAACTTGGTGGGAGAGTCTGTGTAACAATGCCAGCAATGATCCCTTTTTACAATCCTAATCTTTTGACTTTTTTGGGGGCCACACTTTGTAGAAGCACTGCTGTCTTAGCTTTTCTCCAGTAGTTAGACAGTGCCAAAGGATTTTTCTTAAACAGATATAATTTATATGGATAATACAATGTGAGTTTGTTCACTCTTGTTTAAGTAGGCTCTTTGAATCACAATGTTAATAACTGGGGCATTTTTTGCATGCAGCATGTGCATAACAATGTTACTAGATTCAACCCAACCCAGGATGCTTGCTTACATGTGCTTGAGATGTACTGTTAGATATTAATATTAAAAGTAATTATTAATATTAATGCTAATCCACTCTAGATGTTTCTGGACTAGATATTTCTATTCCCAACCAGCATTCAGTACTGGATGCATCCATTTAGCTGTACTTGGTTTACATCTGTGAGTATATGACTGGTTCAACACATGCTATTCATTATAATGGTATTCATTAGTAGCAGATTCTCTTGGCATATGAATCAGACCATATGTCTCTTTAGAGCAGCCACCAGAATTCTTTCAGCATTATCAGCAAACCCATGAGGCAGTAACTGAATTTTGATAACAGGCCATTTAGGGTGTGAATATATATAATCACACGTGGCAGTATGACTACTGTATTGTAAATAAAACCCATACAATCACTGCCTTTGCAGAATCACCCCATATTTGATATTTCATTTTTTTTTTTTTATAACCTTCAGAAGCTGAAACGTCATGCAAGACCATTATGAAATCATCAATATTTAAGGTCAGAATATGCTGAGTCAGACCTGTCTTCAGGCTCTAGTAATGTCTCTAGTGTTGGGTAGGTCTGTTTACCCAGTATACAGTATATCTCCGTCTACCAGGCCTACATCAAGAATACAGAGAGAGAGTGGAGCACTCACACCCTGAAACAATTTGAGCTAGGGGAGCAACAAAAACAGACTTAGATGATGTGAAATATCTGGATTTTTTTTTTTTCAATGCTGTATTTGAATTCAGAATTACACTATGCACACTAGTGAAGCTAGAATCCTACCATGAGTGTGGACATATATTTTAATGGCATGCTTTAATGAGAAATGCTTGTGGACTGGTTTCTTGAGGACTGCTATTTCTAGAAAAAAGAAGTAAAACATTTAGTTATGGGTTAGTTTCAGGAAATCTGGCACTCAGTTGCTAAAGAGAGCTGCTTTTAAATAATGCAAAAGTGTATTACAAAAGTGTATGTGTCTTGGTGTGAGTATATTACTTTCAAACTGTCCCTTATGCCATATAAATTGTTTAACCAGAAGATGTATGTACATTCTACATAAACAGAAGCACTATGTATATAATTATCATTGCATAACCTTAACCATTGCGTAAATGGTGAAAAAATGAGGATGTTTTCTGTGTTCCTCTTTTTTAATAATAAATGTCATTCTCTCCCACAATCTCATTCTTCTCTTCTGAGTCTCTATCACTCTGTCACTTCCTCTATTTCTGAATATACAGATCCTTTTTTAATGTTTTAAAATGCTCGTAACTTATGTAACTGTGGTTCTATGAACTCTGCATATAACATCTAGGCGTGGCGAAAATCACCTGGATACTTTCTTGTTTTAAAGTGACATTATAGCCCATCTGTAATCCATGGTGATGACATCCACCACCTTGTGAACCAGCTTCTATCTATATAAGGGAACTCCTCATGTATTTCTGCTATGACAGAACAGTTGGTCTGAGAATTAGATGGCTGCCATCCAGTTTAAATAGCACCATCTGGCACTTTTGGGGCACAGCAATGAAAGTCCTTCAGGTTTGCCCTCACTGAACCCTGCAAAGTCAAACTGATTCACAAAGTTGTGTGATAAGACTTTGGGAAGGAATGCTGGGTTCAACCACAAGGTCACCACAGAGTCCTCACCGCAGAGTCCACCAACACATGCAAGGCAAGCTTACAGCCAGGGCATGCAGTTCTCCCATTCTTTTTGCCAAAGTGATCGTAAAGAATGGCCTTAAGGACCTCCAGCACATCATGCCAAACAGTTAGGGAATTATGGCAGATAGACACCACATCTCTTTCAGAGAGGCTGTAACATGTTTATGTGCCCCTGAGAGATGCCATCCATGGTGCTGTGGTGCCTTGCAATAGCTGCTACAGATCTTCTTGGTGAAGAACCCACCAGGGTTTTCTGACCACCAGCAAAAGCTGGTGTATTTTGGTTGTGAAATTCTGTGCAATGTAGTAAAAAAAAACAGCAGTAGAGAAGGAAGAATGTATAGCAGATGGTGAGGTCGGTTAAGGGCCAGTGCATCCTGTCCCAGCTGTCTGGCTGTGCCAGGCGACCCACAATCGGCAACATGTTGACTTGGCATTGGCTTAGCCAAACCTTTCACAGGTTTGGGATAACAGTTGAGGGTACAGACACCACTCCTATGGGCATACACACTGCCTCAACTGAGTAGATTGGTCCACCTAATGAGAAATCAAGGTGGAGAAATCTGCTTGACCTTTTGCTGCCCTGATGGTTGAAGTAACTGACAATGTCTGCACAAACCAACATGTTCCAACACATGGTGATGTCTCAGACCTGGTAGGAAGAACATGAGTTCCAGATGGACTGCTGTCAATTCCAGTTTGTTGATGTGGTCTTATGCAATAGGACCACATGCCCACTGTGCCCCTGTGGCATAGTACGTTGCTCTCCAGTCTGTAATGAAGCTTCTATGGTGACTACCTCCCAAGCACACTCCTTCAGTTAGAGAAGCCTTGCATCTCCAGCAAGCTAGAGCCTGGGCTGCTCTTAGACATGTTTCCATTTGTGGTGTCTGGGGGCTGGCCATAAGCTGATAACTCATTTCTGAAAAGCTTTTACCTCCAGTATGCCTAGGGGAATTACTGCTGGAAGCATGGCTAAATCTGACTTACAAACATCATAAGGTTTGCCACACCTGGCTGGCTTGCATTCACAGTAAACCTAGCCTCATATTAATAAATTGTGTAGCCTACCTCAGTTTTAGTGAGATCCCTTTTTCTGTGTTTACTGTGAGACAGAGCACTGTAATGTGTGAGAGCAGGTTGGACATATTCTGAATCACCTGCTTTTGAGGGGATACATTGGAGCCAGACATCCAAATACAGCAGCACCCTAATGCCACTATTCTGATGGGCACACTGTTTAGTGCTCATCACACAAAATGGACCAGAGGCAGTCAGACACCTGCTAGGGGCCTGAAAGCACAACTCTCCCTTTCTAAGGCTCCCCTCCAAAACAAACAACAACTGAAAAAAACAACAGACAACAACAATTGTAACGGCAAGGCCAATTCTTTTGTCTTTACTATAAACTGAAGACATTTGGATTTGTAATCAAAAGATGAATATGGAACGATAGATCAGAATTTCAGCTTTCATTTCCTGACATTTATATCTAGATGTGTTAAACAACTTAGAACATGGTACCATTGGTGGCAGACCACCCAATTTTCAGGTGAGTAAAAGTAAAGGAACAAATAGAGTTAATTTTACTTAAATATAAATAGAATTAAATTTACTTAAAGTAAATTTGAGTAAATAACACTTAATATTTGGTTGCATATCCATCACTTGCAATAACTGCATCAAGCTGGTGACACAATGACATCACCAAACTGTTGCATTCTTCTTTTGTGATGCTTTTCCAGAGTTGTACAGCAGCTTCATTCAGTTGTTGTTTGTTTTTGAGGGTTTCTCCTATCAGTCTCCTCTTCAGGAGGTGATATGCATTCTCTAAGGTCTGGTGATTAACTTGGCCAGTCCAAAATCTTCCACTTTTTTCCCCCCTGATGAAGTCCTTTGTTGTGTTGGCATTGTGTTTTGGGTCATTATCTTGCTGCATGATGAAGATCCTCCCAATTAGATTGGATGCATTTCTCTGTGAATTGGCAGACAGAATATTTCTGAATTCATTCTGCTGCTACCATCAGGAGTTACATCATCAATAAAGATTAGTGAGCCTGTTCCAAAAGCAGCCATGCAAGCCCAAGCCTTGACACTACCTCCACTGTGCTTGACAGATGAGCATCCGATGGTTTGGATCATGAGCAGAGCCTTTCTTTCTCCACACTTTGACCTTTCCATCCCTTTGGTAGAGATTAATCTTGGTTCCAGAACTTTTCTGGTTCATCTCTGTGTTTCTTTGCAAATTCCAATCTAGCCTGCTGATTCTCACTGCTGACGAGTGGTTTGCATCTTGTAGTATGGCCTCTATATTTCTATAATTCCTCACCTTCAAGAAGCACTCTCCTGATTGTTTAAATATAACACAGCAGCTGCACTCATTTGTGTTTATTTGAGCTTTGCACAGCAAACCAGAAGAACTTTTGCAGTCTAAACTACAGGTGCGGTGGAGTTATGTGGATGTCTTACAAGTAAGCTAGCCAGCAAACATACGTCACTTACCTTCCATATGTAATCTACCAGCTTACTAGTAACAAGTATAATTTTCAGAATACAAAGGTTGGTATAAGCCAACAAAACAAACAAACAAACAAACGAACAAACAGATAAATTCCCCCTTCATGGATCAAGACCTTGTTGTAGTGAACCTCAGGACTATATCACTGGGAGCGTAATGCTTCCAGTAAAGCCACACTTGGTGAAGGCAGAAGAGGCCTGGGAGCCTCCTCTGCCTGTAATAATGAAGTGGAGCCATTTTGTGGCCTCATCACCAGGAAGATGAAGGGTGGGAGTCAGGTTCAAAACCTGTCAGGTTGCAGGTATGTGATATACAGTCTTAGACAGACTAAACCCTTGCAAATATGGAACATGGAATGTCACATTGCTGGTAGGGAAAGAGTCAAAGTTACTGCATAAGATAGAAAGGTATACTGTATAGCTGGCCATACAATCAACACACAGTAAAGGTTCTGGTAACAAAATTTTTGATCGGCAGTGATCTCTCTCTCACACTGTCATTCCGAAGGAAAATAGGCCTAGGAGGGTGTGGGGATTCTTACCAGTTCCAGACTGAGGGCCTCGCAGTTGGGGTTTTTCCCACTGGACAAGAGGGCTGCCTCAATGAGATTTTGAGATCTCAGGAAGGAAAGCTCTGACTGTTTTTTGTGCATATGCACCAAATAGCAGTTCTGAATATTTAACATTCTTGAAGAAGGTGCAATGCTAAAGACGGAAGGCTAACTCCAAGCTATAAAGTGCCACAGAGCTTCATATCATTTAACAATAAATGCATGACTTGAAAATACAAAAATACCTCCTATGAATCCTGTAACTCCATGAGTAGTAACAAAGTGCCAAGCACCATATGGTGTGTATGTAGTTCCGAAATGCGTAAGAAGTGAGAAGAAGAAAGATAGCTGTATGCAGGGGGGGCTGGTATAAATGTGCTAGCAGAGCTAAGCCCCTTGTCTCTCAAAGATAAAAAGACATCAGTATAAGATTTCATTTTTGCCGTCCACAAAATACTTTTGTAGAATCAAGAGGAACATCACCACCAGTAGTCGTAAGAAAAATAAACAGAATGACTAAGAAGAATGATCAAGAGAGGCTAGGTCAGGCTAATTCTAACAAGCCCACTGCAGTAGATGGAACCAGCCTATCAGAGACAGTCATGTGATTACAAGTGAAACGCTTCCTATATTTGCTAGGTGTGTGTGTATGTAATACTTTGCCTTAATAATATCCTTATTATGCAACAAATGAGACCTTATAGTTTCAATGTTAGATTTTAGCCCTCCCAGCTAATATCAGCTGTCACTGGGTGCAGGACGTCTTACTCTAAATATTGTCATTTGTGATTTTACAAGTAAATGGAGACAATTGATGCCTAGGAGGATCACAAAAGGGCAAATGGATATTAAGTCATAAGGTCGATTTAATGGTACTCATTTCTAATGAGCTGCTTCCATAGTGAAGGCTTTAAATCAGTGTCCCTATCTTTTCCCTGGTCTTCAAGTCCTCAAACCTTAACAGTTGGCTTCCTGTTTCCTCTCTTCATTGATTTTACCTTATTTACATATTTTCACTGCTATGTTTGCAATATTTCTTATGTAACAAACTGCTGCAAAAGGGTCTCCACTGTGATTAATGGTTCCCATTACACATACACATAATCACTTTCCTCCTCCTCAGTCCCTCATCCAGGTTCAACCCTTCCTTCTTCTTCTTCACCTCTTTTGAATTGGTCAAATATTTGCTATTCCGGGGCACTGGTGAGTTTCTGGAGTGTGTTTCTGATGGCAGTGGGCCCGCACAGAGGCTCCTCAGATGGCAGAATGTTTGGTTTAGCAACGGGTGGTTGCCCTGAGCTCGCTGGCCCACTGACTTGTTCTCCTTCTCAGGGCATGCTGGTTCCTGGATCCTCACACACTGCACCTATTCAAGCACACATAGCAGTTTTAGTTATTGAAATATGTTCTGAAAGCAGAACTTGACTGGTCACCTAACTAACCCAATCATAAAACTCCTATTTGGTACACATACAGGATACAGTTAGAATTTTCTTTCAGCAATGGCAGGAATGCTAGGCTCTGGTTCCTCTCGTGGGGAAAAAAAAGTATTTGGATCTCAATCAAAACAATCAAATCTAATCTGCCATTTCACACCCCCAGACCCCTCTCCATCCTCTCCTGTGCCTACTTCCCTTCCTCTTACTCCTATAAAGGAGAGATTATTGGTGTGCAGTAAAGAACAGTTGGTGCATTAGCAGCCCTCTATTTGGCATATTCCATGATAGCTGAGCTCTGGGAGAGGCCCAAAGCTCTGGCCTTTTTTTTGGGCATTTCCTGACGCAGTCCTGGTACCAATCTTGTCTCCACAGGCTCACTTTCACACGATGGACATCAGCTCTTGGTCTGGATGCAAGGAGTATACTACAGACTAAACATTTAATCTGTGTTAACTTACCTAACAGATACTGTGTGTGCAGCATAGTTATAGAAGAAGAAGAAGAAGAAGAAGAAGAAGAAGAAATAAATAGGCAGTAAAATATTCAATTTAATAAAATTCAATTTTATTTGTCTAGTGTTTTTAACAATATACACTGTCATAAAGCAGCTTTACAGGAATCCAGATTTATATTTAGATCCCTAATGAGCAAGCCAGGGGTGACAGTGGCAAGGAAAAACTCCCTGAGACAACATGAGCAAGAAACCTCAAGGTAAACAGTCCTAAGAGGATACACAATGTTCAGTGGAAGGATTTCATAAATAGGAGTCCTGTGATGAACATAGCACAGTCTATAATCACAGCTGCAGTTCTTCTAAACTGCAAGACCCTGTGGTATCCAGATATGATTATCCACTGAAGCAGTGGATAAGTGGAAAAGTGAGTCATATGTGCAGAAAGCTCCAGAAGAAACAGAAGGAACAGAGCAAGATTAATGCAACAGGATCAATCAGACAGGTCAGGAAGGTGAGAGGAGCCATAGCAGGAGAAACGTGTTATGATCCGGCACTGGCCCTCAGTAACAGGAAATACATTATTATGAATGATAGGAACATGTGTCTGAATTCATTTTAAATAACTCACTGTCCATTCACTATTTATGTTTGTATATATTTATAGATATATCTATAGATATCACCCCAGTTAAATGGCATGAGCATGACCGTGGATGATGATGATAGGTCATGAACGATGGAGTGATCTGAGTTGAAAATCAACGTACATTGTTGGTAATGGAACTGCATGCTCAGAATTGGCAATAAGATAAGTGAACAAAATGTGTTTGAGAATTTGCCCAGGAAACCCACCGACCCTGCACTGTGAAAGACTCCACAAAAGAGACGATACAAATCTGAATTTAAGGAAGGAAAAATTGCTGCATGATGTGTGGTTTCCAGCTTCCCTCAATACCGGTTTAGATTAAAGATTATGGTTAAAGATTAGAGGCAATAAAAATGTTGTTTATTTCCACATTTATATAAAAAAAAAAATTTCATTGGAAAATAAAGAAATATTTAATTTTGATGTTTCAAAAATATGAACCTTAATATGAAAATATGAAATCTTAGCATGTATTGCTTAACGACTCGTTGAATGAAACATAAACAGCATATGGTAATCAGTTCAGTGACTCACTATTTTCAGCAGTCTGTGTGTGTATATTGAACAATACAGTTCTTTACATGCTTTATCAATACATGCTTTATCAATACATGCTTTATCAATACATGCTTTATCAATATCCAAATCAACTGCTAGTGTGACAGAGTACTGTATATAAATACTAACTGTTAAGAAAGGATTAAAATAACCTTGCCCATCTCTTAACTAAATTAAACAAGGACAGAGATTTAAAAAAAAAAAAAAAAAAACATTCAGTACATTTTATTTATATCATTTTCACCAGGATTTCACCAGGATATCAAAACTCCACAGGAAGGAGAGAAAGAACACTGCAAAAATGATATCTTAGTAAGTGAAAATATCTTTCTAATACCTTAATTTAGTCAAATATACACATTAGTGTATAATATGTATATAAAATTATTAAACCTATTTCTAGACATTTCTTTTTACTAATTTCAAGCTTGAACTAGTAGATAATATTGCAGATAATTTCTAAAAAGAAGCAAAATTATCTACCAATAGAAAACAAAAATTTAAAGCTTGAAACTGGTTAAGAAATATCTGAAAATACGTTTAATAATCTTATATTCGGTTTATTATGAGCTTATAATTGTAAATACTAGATAAATTGCACTATATTAAAGATATTTCCGCTTGCAAGAAGTCATTTTTTTTTTGCACTTTAGGATGTCATGAGCTTCATGTTCCCAAGCCAAAACCCAGATTTGTGCAGCTCTTTGTGCACTCATTAAAGTGCACACTCTGCACACTATCCTAAATGATCTCACTGTGCACTAAGTAAGAAGAAAAAAAAGGAAGGAGAAAAAGAGATGTGTGCCATGTGATGAAACAAAAGAATAAAGCTAAGTCAGCTAAGTGTGAATTGCTGATTACTGTGCTCTTCCATGGAAAAGACCCTTTGCTCAAGAATCTACATCTTAGGCTCTTGATCCACTGTGACCAAGATAAAGGATTTAATGAAGATGAATGAATCTTATGTTGTCAGATTTTCACTAATAGACTCAAAATCTATTATTTTCTCCTGTCTATTATTTCAGTCGATGAATAATATCTGTAATAAGGACTATTATATCCAGTGCCACTGTCTGACAATTTGTTGTAACCAAAGGCATTACCTAGTGAGTTTATATGAACTTGGATACTCAGATGACCGAAAAAGTAACTGTTTTAAACAGTAAAAACAGGAGTAATCTCTGGGGTGACCATTAAAGCATTGCAAAAAATCTTAGCAAGTGAAAAATTCCTAAATATAATAGTCCAATTTATCTAGAATTTCCTTTTATAGGATTACAATAAACCAAATATAAGATTCCTAAGCCTATTTCTTTAGACATTTTTAATGATATAATATAATAGGAAATATTAGATGAATTGGACTATATTCAAGATATTTTCACTTGATGTCATTTTTTTTTTTTTTGCACTGAGGTTCTTTATACACTTCTCCACCAAGAAAGTACAACCCTTTTAGCAACCTAGACTACAAATAATAAAAACAGACATCTTAGCAACAAGCGAAAATACCTTGAATATGCATAAATTTATCTAACAGTTCGTAGTATGAGATTATTATAAAGCAACTACATTATTATTTAGTCTGTTTTTAGATGCTTTTATACATTGAAAACATTACATTTTCTTATTCTATTTCGCAAATTATTTTATTTCTTTCTAATGCCTAAAATTAGTAACATTATCTGCCAATAGAAGAAGAAAACTATTTCAAGCTTGGTAGTAGAAATGAGTAGAAATAGGGTTATTATAATATTAGATAAATAATTTCACTTGCTATGATATGATATGATATAATATGATTGATACCATTGTTTTTTTGCAGTGTAAGAACACTTAACTGTTCAAAGAACCTCAGAAGAACTTTTTTTTTTCCCCCTAAGAATATACAGCAGGTCCATGAGAGCAATCTTTCAGACCTATATTAACATTTGTATTCTTATCAGATTACTTTGACTGGGGCAAAAAAAGGGGGAAAAAAATCCATCTTTATGTTTTGAATTAGTAACAAGGTGAATGAATGGTATCTAGGGCTTCATTACAGCTTGCAAGGCAATTATGCAATGTCAAGAAAATTGAAACTAATGAGGAATCTAATGCATTAGATGCATTAAATGCATTAACAATATTTTGATATTTTGAAAAAGATTGAATTTGACTGTAAAAGAGATTACTCTTTTTTTGATAAACCAGTTCGAGTAAAGTCAGATATTCATATTAGAGATGCTATCGCAAATTGGAACATCTCTATGCTGAAGTTATTTCTGAATAAATGAAATGAATAAAAATGATATGGAATTATAAATTCTTACAGTTTATTCCTTGTTGTAAAAGCTAGGAAAAGCATAAAGTTTAAAGAGGCAAATAAGGCAGAAGTAGCAAAACACGAGTCAAAACAGACTAGTTTCAGCACTTCTTATTTTCATGGCTTTTGGAGGAAAATGGCATGCCTTTTTATAGCACAATGGCTGGGTGGGGTCACTGAGTCCATGTGGCTGACAGAGTTTACTTTGTATGGCTTCCCTCCAGTCCAGAGAGAAGGAATAGGATGAAGAAGAAGGAAAGCAAAGATTGCAAGAGAGAAAATGGGAGACAGAGAGAGACAGTGGGAGAGAAGAACCTTCATAGTGATTTGCTACTGATCAGCAGACAATACCTCCTAATATTGCCTCATTTTAAGTGAAATAGTCTGGCTTCATAGGAAGCCAGAAAATGTTAGAGATTTATGTGTCTCCTTACACAGTTCTGAAAAAGATTGGCTTCAGGAAATATCTGAGTGATAACGAAACAAGACATCAGGGCAATAAAGAAATGAAATTTACTGAACACAGAACAACGAAACCCGAAAACACAAGCAGACTCTAAATCCTAATGTCCTAGATAGATAGATAGATAGATAGATAGATAGACCATTATCCATCCCAGAGGGATATTCACATATTAAGTAGTATAATATATACAACCCCTGGCAAAAATTATGGAATCGCCACACTTAGAGGATGTTCACCCAGCTTTTTTACTTTATAGCAAA
>CM075031.1:10096814-10129560 GCA_037576675.1 Pangasius sanitwongsei | reverse complement strand
GTTTGCTATAAAGTAAAAAAGCTGGGTGAACATCCTCTAAGTGTGGTGATTCCATAATTTTTGCCAGGGGTTGTAGAAGTATACTACAAGTAATTTAACATTAGAAATGAAACAAAATAAGAATTATATATATATATAAAGAATACAGTATAAGAGTGCGATGTGGTAGTGCAGTGGGGTGTAACCGCTGTAGATATAACACTTTAGTAGAATTATCAAGGATGAACAGGGATGTGCAATATTGTATCGAGTGGATATGAAAAAAGGAAAGAAAAGAGAAAAATGAATAGAAGTAAAATGGCACTGCATATGGATATAAATAGTGGATGGTGGTAAAGTTCAACTATTGTCCAATGAGCTTATCCTAAGACTAGCTTGTGAGAAATATTGCCCCAGCACAGTGATGAGCTGTGTACAGTGTGATCACTGTTGGTGCAAATGACCTCCTGTATCACTCCTTTCTACAGAGGAGCTGAATGAATTTCCTACTAAAGGAGCTCAGCTGTTTAACTAGTAGGTAATGGAGGGGATGCTATGTCAAACATTAAACAATGGATAGACTGTGTGTGTGTGTGTGTGTGTGTGTGTGTGTGCATGGGTATTTGGATACTTGTGTCGTAACCCAGAGAGGTTTATGAGTAACAGTGTCACTCTAACCGTCTGCAGTCCTTCAAAATCCTAACAGCTTGCTGTGAGTCAGTGCTGTGCGTCAACCAGCCTTAAGGTGCATGCTGACTGGCTGAGGCCGGGATGCTGTGATGAGATGTTAATAATGCCCCAAACACATCTCAGGTATAAACTATAAAACTTATCTCATACAGTACTTTCTGTGTTCCATAGGCTGGGGATATCTTTCCCCAACCAGAGTAATCTTACACTTGTGACATAAAGTGATGAAAAACATTTTCTAATAATAACTACTCAGGTTTATTTTTCTGCGTTTAATGTCACACACATCGATGTGATGACATTATTGAGTTATGATTTTTTTTTTTTTTTTTTTACAGTAAACTACAATCATAATATAGTGTCATATGTGTTTCCTGTAAATTCTGGTTTGGTACATGCAACAATGCCCCCAAGTGTGCATGCTCTTGTTACATGCAAGTATGAAGGTAGACACCTATGCGAGCATCCACTCACGATGCAAGGATTTTAAACCAGGTGTGTGTGTGTGTGTGTGCGCGCACATGTGTGTAGTTGATCGACGTGCTGCGCACACCACATGAGTCAGAAGAGTGTGGATGGCATTAATGAATATTTGCCCTGAGCTTATGATCATGAGCACATGATGTGCATGCTTCACTGCCAAACTATGGAGCAATTTCCACTTTCCATTACTACATGGAGGTTCAGGTCCTTCAATGTGTGCAGCAGGCTACTAGGGTTATGTTTTCAGCCTATTGTGGCCAGCGTTCTTTTCTAAGGTGGTCTACAGGGGCAGTAGCATCGCTGCTGGAGATGCTTAATAAACTGATAAAGAAAGCCAGCTCCATCACAGGACTCACTCTAACTCTCAGTTACAAGAGAAGAGGATGGCAGCACAACTGGAGAACATCTCGAATCATCCTCTCTGTGGTGTGTTGTTCAGGAGCAGTCAGTGTTTCAGTTCATCCCAAAGGTGTTCAGTGGGGTTGAGGTCAGGGATCTGTGCAGGACACTCGAGTTCTTCCACTCCAACCTTCACACCATGTCTTCATGGAGCTCGCTTTGTGCACAGGGGCATCGTCATGCTGGAACATGTTTAAGTCCCTTAGTTCCAGTGAAGAGAAATTGTAATGCTACAGCATATAAAGACATCCTATGCAATTGTGTGCTTCCAACTTTGTGGCAACAGTTTGGGGAAGAACCACATATGGGTGTGATGGTCAGGTGTCCACAAACATTTGACTATATCCCACAAACCAGTCTCACTACTTGATTGTTGTGGCTGTGTGAGGTTGTTTTCCGCACCTAGTCATGTCCTTTGCACTGCTGTGCTTTGAACTGTGAGCGATTTGTCAATATGTGCCCAGTCTAATATTTGTACACAATGTCTTTCTATTGTTTCAGTGTCTTTTGATGCTTTAGCACCCAGGTTTCCCGTTTGGGATCCATAAAGTCCATCCATCCATTCATCAAAATTTCCCCCAAAAACAATAACATTTATTCCAGATGAATATTATGGATTTTAATGTTTAATTCTCTTAAGGCGATCAGTGTTGAACAGGCAGGTAGTGCCTGTAAGAGGAAAGAATTGCATGCAAGAGACTCGCGTAAGGCCTTTCCACAAAAAAGTTTTGTCTTAGCATGTGCTGTGTTTGCCTAGCTGCCAAGTGTGCGTCTTTGTTTTCTACACAGTTACACCAAGCTATTCGGCGAAGCCACGCAAACGTCCTCTCCGCAGTAAGTATACCGGATTACATGTGTAACTCAAATCTGGATCTGGACCTCCTTACTAGCACGTACATGGGTAGGAATGACAGTGGCGCTACCACAATGCTTTTGTTTTTAAAAACGTGTATTTTGTAAATATTTGTAGCAGCACTACACTGCTACTCCCCCTTTCCAGCTAGTTAAAAAAAATTACACTAACGAACAGTAAGTACTTTGATAAGTACCCAGTTGACCCCCTTTTCATTGCACATGGAGAGTCAGTGGTATTTGCCAGTTTTAGAGAAACTACCTTTGTTGTATTTTTGTTTTGGGGGACAATCACTGAATAATTAATGGTTTCGTCAACAAATTTAAACCTCTTACATTTTTAACCTACCATACCAGTTACCCTTGCATATTTCATGATGGAAAGAGACGTGATATGTTGTACAAGCATACACCCACAACACACGTATACAGACCTTGCCCATTTGCAATCAGCTGCAGAGGTCTTTCTAATTGTTTAGTGTTTGTACATCATACATTCCTACTGAAGGCTGAGGCCTCCAAGGCTCAGAATTAAACTCAAGAATTACCCTTACCAACACCCCTGATACCAGTGCTTACTGTGAATTACTACTGTTGGATTGCCAAAGTGACTCAGAGCAGCCCAGGAACACCATGTAAAGTCCTCAATGATTATGCTTTTTTTTTCCCCAGAGATGCCAACTCTGGAGACAGCCTGATCCGAGTGAGAGAATGAGACAGAAAGAATGCGAGTCTTTTTTTCAGATCACGATTCTTTGGTGTCTGTTCTAAATTAAACAAATATTCATATGCATGCATGTGCAAACTGGTATGAGACCAGCATGTGTTTTTTAGTATGCACATATGCGTGTGTATGTGCGTGTGAAGGACGACCCACAGAGTGTGATGAGTGTGTAAACAGATTAGATGCCACTAATCGTACCCCATTGCATTCCACTTACCTTCTGAGCTGAGCCAACTGGTCAAACGTCCACAGGACAATGTACAGTTTGTCAGAAATGTAAGCTGAAATAAAAATAAATACATAAATAAAAGAATGTGTTAGTCCATAAGATAAGTATTTCATTCTCATTTATTATTTTTGAAGGCAACTTTGCTCTACAGCATTTCTTTGCATGTGCCTAAAACTTTTGCACAGTACTGTATATATATATATATACTCCTGTGTAGAGCACCAGTGCAGGGTTTAGTCAACTTTTAACAAGGCAACAGTCACAATGTTTGTTCACACTTCTCAAGGGTAAAGTTTTGTCCCCTATTTTTTGTTCCCTGTATATTTTGTTTCTCTGTCTCTTTTTTTTTTTTAATTTGTGATCTAGCTTTTTCCCAACTACAGTGCAATTTCTTTCTCACGCCCTTTATGCTCCCATTCCATCTCCCTGTGCCTCCACTGCAGTGCTCTCGTGTTTATTTAACAACTGGGTTAAATAAAGGCAACGTTAGTCACATACAAATGACTAACCAAAAGAAAAAAGCTTAACTGGTGATGGAAACAATGAGTTTTATTGTAAAATTCCACCAATCTTAATGCACAAATGTTATCCAGACCACTGATTCATCAAAGTTGCATAGTCATATTTGATGAATAAAAAAAGGGATTGACATTGTCCATTGACAGTTTACATATTTGTCGATTTCATCTTTGGCAGTGTGTGTACATCTGAGTGTAACATTTTAACATCTTGAAAAATGATTGCTTTGCAGGTAAATAATCAAAAGAATATTGTCATTAATTATGGCATGTATAATAAGCAAAATAGTATAAGTAATGACAATAAAAAACAAATAATGTTAATAATCACAACTGCCCTCGCAGGAACCCTGGACTAAAATATAGGCAATGGGGTTTAGTGTAAATGTAATTTGTAAATGTGCATCAGAATGCATAGACATGGATCTTTATCAACTCATTAGTACTTTAATTGTATTATAGGTGCATTTATGTACAAGAGGCACCATGTAACACTGCATTAGGCTTACTTGTATAACACGTTTAAAGCTACAGTGCATATGATTATAGAGACAAAAAGTACTTCATAATATGATGTTTCTTTGCTGTTATGAGTTGCCAGACAATCCTGTAATAGTGATTCACAGACAGCACTGTACACATCATAGATACACAATATACAGTATTTCAAACATCATCACAGCCCAACTTTAGCCAATTTTGAGGTTATTATATGATTTCATATCAACATTAAAATACAGTAAATTATTGTATACATTTTCCTAGTCTGCATTTCAGTGTTTGATTAATTTCTGTCAGCATTTTATTAATATGAAATAGATATCTGTTTATTAATTAAATCTGGCTTCAAAAAAGTCACATAACTACCTGAAATAAGGTTATAAAATGGTAGAGTTCACTATCTGATTTTGACCATAAGCAGTTTTATTTAAAAAATTAAACATGCTCAATAAACTTCCACTGTCTATACATGCCTACATGATACCATTACAATAATTTCATTAAAAACAAAAGGGTAACCCTTCACAATATGGGTCCATGAATAAACACTACTTAAAGTATGCCAACGTTCTGGAAAGGAGACATGTTCTAGTAGTTATTGATCCAAAACTAGGATTCAGAAAAAACAGTGTAGTTTTTGTCCATTCCATGGAACAGTGGGGCAGCTTTTTACTCTTGCACAGCTTAGTGAGAGGTCACAGGAGTACATTAATCCAGTGATGTGTTTTTTGGATTTGGAGAAGGTCATTCTTTGACATTTGTTGTAGGAGGCACTGCAGGACTACGTGGTATCTGGGTCATTATTTTGTGTGATCTGGTTTCCATATGTGTGCATTGAGTTGTGTCCTCATTCTTGGTGTAAATTTAAAAAATGTTTAAAGTGGATGTTGGACTCATCAAGGATGTGTCCTGTCTCTACTCCTGTTTGTGCTTACCATGGACAGGATATCAAGATACAACTAATATTAGAGAGGTGTAAAGTATGGGGTTAGAAGTAACATCCCTGTTATTTGCAGATGATGTGTGGTGTAGCTGCAGGCTTTCATTCCAGCCAAATAGCACGCACACTTTATAGTTGATTGGAGACCAAGATGAACTGAATAAACGAGTGGAACAAAGTGCTGCTCCTGCTTGCTTGGAACAAAAGCCTGCAGCCACCCTGGCTCTTTGTGGATAAGATTGACGACCCCTGCATAAGACCATTGACTACACCCACATCTGCTGGATTCTTCTTTCTGCCAAAGAAAATGGCCTTCAGCCATGTTTGGATTGCAGGTGTTTGAAACAAGTAAAGTACTGGTACTCATGATCCTTTGTCCCTTCATCTTTTGACTGAATAAGAAATTTCAGTGACTAAGGAATTCACCAAGCTTGATCTTATGAGTGCCTACAACCTGCAATGCATTCAGGCAGGGGGTGAGTGGAAAACCACATTTACCACCAACTCTGGCCACAACAGATATTACATATTGCTATATGGATTGGTCAATTCCCCATCAAAGTTTTCCAAGCATTCATAAATGGCATCCTCAGAGGCATGCTAGGAAGGTTGATCATGGCATACATTGGCAACATCTTGATTTGTAACCGCATGCCGTCAATGTTCTGGAGAACCAGCTCTTTGTCAAAGATAAAAGTATAAATTGTACATGCCTAAGGTGACTTACCTGGGAAATATCTGTAGCAAGGAGGGGGTCTTCATGGATGAAGTCAAAGTAAGTGTCAAATATCTAGTATCCAATTTCTAGAACCAATAAGGACCTACAGAGATTCCTGGGCTTTATAATTTTCAAGCACCCTAAAAAACACTTACTTTTATGATTGAGATTGATGGCTAATTGTTGACTCCATATAGCACAAACTGAGAAATATGACAGCGATCCCACAAATGCCAAGGTTTCTTGCTACAATTTTCTTTTTACTTCCCCACCAAGGGTGTTCCCACTGATAACAAAATCGCTCAATTAGTCTTATTAAAGGCAAAGCCCTAACAAGGGTCATAGCTCTATGGTCCCAAGGAGCTGCACATATTCCATGATGAATTCAGTAGTCTTTTTCACAATGTCTTTAATCACCCTCCATAAGGCACAGAGGCAGGAGAAGGTCTCTTCACTCTAAAACAAGGGACCAGAACTTGTTAAATGCTGAATAAGCAGAAGGCAGCAGGTGAAACAAGCCAGACACTTTGCAGCTTTCGTGTGAGGTGAGTTTACTGTTGATGTCATTAGCAAGGATGAAGCCAAAGGATCAGTACTGTTAAGGATCTCCTGAGATTCCTGTGGTTTCTACATTTTTATAGATGGGTTACATTTACATTTACACCATTTATCAGATGCCCTACTCCAGAGAGACTTAGAGAAGTGCTTTGTAGTCTCTATCAAAAACATATCCTCATGCTAGTTCAGGATTGTTAGGTCAGGGACAGGTCTTCAGTCTGTATTTGATGATAGCTAGTGTCTCAGCTGTTCAGACAGCCAGGGAAAGTTCATTCATTCCACCACCTGGGAGCCAGGACAGAGAAGAGTCTTGATGCATGTCTTCATTGTACCTTGAGAGATGGTGGGTCAAGTCATGCCATGCTAGAAGTTCAAAGGGAGTGCAGTGGAGATCTGGATGTGATAAGTGGCCTAAAGTAGGTGGGCGCTGGTCTGTTTTTGACTTTGTAGTCAAGCATCAGTGTAATTCATGGATTCACTTCATGGCAGCTCCTCCAACATCCATACTGAAAGGGAGCACATGTAAGCTAGCCTCAGAGTCACATGGTAAACATGCCTTCAAAAGACTTAAATAAAAAGCATTCATCACTGCAATCATTCTTAAGCATTCTAACACAATTCTTCATTTCATCTTTGAAGTTGATTTCTGACTCAGTGATAGGAGTGGTAGCAGTGTGCTCCCAATTGAGTAAGAAAAACAAAAAAACCAAAAGCTCAACCCTACAGCATTTTTCTCCTTTAAACTATGGCAACTATGATATTGGGAGAGAGCTCTTAACAGTACATTTTGCCTTGGAAGAATGGTGGCACTGATCATCATGTATCATGATGATATGTTTTCTTAGTGAAGTGAAGTGTTTGTCTTCTGAGTTTGATACAAGAGAAAGAGTTTTACCCCTTCAAGAACAACTGACTTGAGGTTATTGGTAACTGAACCTTAAGGGGGCTGTAAGTTACATGGGGGATGTTGAGAGAATCTGTACACGTTGGCTGTTCTCATATGTACAGATTCTCTCAATATCCCTGGAACTTACAGCCCTCTTAAGGTTCAGTCTCTCTCCAGGGAGCAGGAATTATGGAAGCCCTGTGGGACCCTTTTATACATGAAATACCTCTCTGCCTGCATGCCCCAAACTCATTAAAAAACACCCCCTAGCACAAAGGCCCCACCACACCAATCTCCACTTCCTGAATAGGTCAGTTTGTGGGTTGGGAACTTCAGAGCTAAGGGATGGAAATTAGGCCTAAAGTAACATGGGTCCTGCATGCTATCCCTATTTATGTCCACAAAAATGGAGAAATGTGATTTTGTTCTGGCTTTGACACTAAGGCTTACCCCTTTGAATACAATTGACTTGAGGTTACTGGTAAGGAGTCCACTCTCTCTGACCTCGAATAGTGGAAAAAAGGAAACCTTGATTGCTAAATAGTATTTTCTGAATTCAGTAAAAAGAATGCAAGTGGCCTTCACAGCCCAGGTTCTTAGCGAGAACAAAAACATGATCTCCATTGCCATTTCTATTAGTATTTATTATGTCGGAAGGAGCTGAGTAGATGCCTTGGTTATACCACTCAAAATTTACGAATCTGAAAGAGACAATAGAAAAAAAAAACAGCTGATGTTTTCAGAGCAGGTTTTAAATTAATAAAATGGAGGATATGGAGGCAGCTCCTTCCCAGAAAACTGGCCAAACTTTTATTGTGTATTACTATTATAGTTGAAAGGACAACAATAATAATAATAATAATAATAATAATAATAATAATAATAATAATAATAATAATACAAAGAAGATGAAAAAGATGAAGAATAGGCAGAGGAAGAAGAAGAAGAACTACAACAATAAAGATCAGTTTCTTTGGATTATTATTTGTAATTAGAAGAGGTGACATGGACTATCATGACCTCAATCATCTTGTGACTTATAGCTTAGTTCACTTTCACTACAACTTACCAAACCTAATGTTTTTGTAAGTATTTACTGAACCTTTTTGATTCTATTTGCAAATAAACTTTGCAAGATGTTTATTACCATTGCTATAAGTTCAAATCACACTATGGGACTACATAATTCATTCTGCTTTGTTTGAAAATTCATAATCCAGTGTTTATAATCCAATCTGCTCAATGTGAACAATAACTGAGATTTTCTGTATATCCTTTTTTAAAAATATGTTCAGGAGTGTTTTCTATAATCTTTTATGTAGTGTGTAGTTTTCACATTATAGTTTCTTATATACAGTGGGGTCCAAAAGTCTGAGACCACACTGACAATCTGGGATTTTTTTTTTCATTTGAAATTGGAAATAAACAGTAAGTTTTGGAATTTTTAAACATTTTAAAACAAAGACAGTAAATGTTTAATATCTTAATATATTATATATATATCTTAAATGTAATATTCAAGATTCTGCACTATTTCAAGGTTCCTATTTAAATGTAAGCATCATGCCTAACAATCTCTTCTACTGAAGCGTGTGTTCAGATGACACTCCAATGGATTTGATCTAAAGTGGATCATAAGGTTTTGCACAACCTTGTGGAGTCCGTGCCAGCTCGAGTGCACACTGTCATTAAAGCAAAAAAAGTGACGAACCAAATAATAAGAAACTCTGAAACTCATGTAAATATTTCAAAGTTTCTATTTTTCACTCAATAATATAATTTGTAATGAAAATTGTTGTATTAAATTAGAAAAGAATGTAAATTAGAAGCATTTTCAGTAGTAGTTTCAGACTTCTGAACCCCACTGTATGCCTTTATTGCACCCTGATACCCTCTTTGTATTTATACTGACTACTACATTATCGTTCCTTTATATCACTGTGACCCTGTGATGTACTGTGTATCATTGTGGACAGACTCCCATCTATCTCTACAGCATCTATTTCTTGAAAGTTGTCAATAAATACCACAGAGGGGCTTTATGCATTCAGCCAGCAGTTCTGCATAAATACCAGACCGTGCCATTCTGACTGACAGTGTAATTTTTCCAAAGCTTTATTCTTGTTCAGAGATTTTAGTACACAGTGGAGAAACGGTTACCATGCTATGTTCTTATGACTTGCTGGAAAAGACTGAAAACTGAAATATGTTTTTAGTAGTAGACATATAATCTCTAATCCAGATCTTCATAATCACTTGTGATTTTAGAATCATCAGTGATATGCAAACTTCACTAGTATGTCCTGGCGTTTTAATTGACTAGAGCATTAATTTTATAGTTTGATTCCCCCCCTTTCACCCCCAAGTGCTTCTAGTGTCTGCTTATTAACCATCCACTGAATGTCTTCTTTTATGTATTTCAGCAATGCTTTCACTTTCCAGAGACCTTCTCAAGCCTTAATCACTCACACATGTTACTTGTTAAATAAACGGAGACCAAGATCTCTCTCTCTCTCGCTCTCTCTCTTTCTCATATTTGTCACATACAGCTGTAAACCATTATGCTATAACTCACTGTTAAAACAGCTGCTCATTTGCCACTAGCATGCACTAAATTTATCATTCATGCTTATAATGCAATCAGGTTGCTTTCACAACTTGATTAAAGTTCACCTGTGGAAAATTTCCAGCTCAGTGAATAAAAGACTGACAAAAGGGACAAAAGCACTGCTAAAATTACTTTTTGTTAAGACTTCCCTTCCCTGGTGAGAATAAGAGTACTAAGCATCTTCCTCCAATGTCTAACTAGGCCGGAGAACATTTGTAGATTTGTAGAACTCATATTTTTAGTTTTATGCAATGAACTGCCCTCCTCGATGGTTTGCAGATGCTTGTTAAGGGTCTGTGTCTTGTTATAAAACCTATCTTAACTTACCCAAGTCTTAACTTACTGTCAGAGAAAACCAGGTCTTTACCTAAATTTAGTAAATTTATTTAGTAGAGTCCATGAAGCTTTCAATCTTCACAAGAGCCCCTGGACCACCAGGCGAAAAAAAAAGGAAAAAAAAAAAAACGAAAAGCAATCATAGGAACAGTAGTTAAGGGTATTTTTTCTTGTATTTTCCCTTCTTTTATTCCAAATACAGTCGGGTCCACAAGTATTTGGACAGTGACAGAATTTTCGTAATTTTGCCTCTGTACACCACCTCAGTGGATTTGAAATGAAGCAATCAAGATGATAGAAGTGTAGACTTTCAGCTTTAATTCAAGGAGTTTAACAAAAATATTGCATTAACTGTTTAGGAATTACAGCCATTTTTTACATAGTCCCTCCATTTACACAGGCTCAAAAGTAATTGGACAAACTAACATAATTATAAATGTTGGGATTTTTTTTAATACTTGGATGCAAATCCTTTGCAGTAAATGACTACCTGTAATCTGGAACCCATGGACATCACCAAATGCTGAGTTTCCTCCCTGGAGATGTTTTGCTAGGCCTTTACTGCAGCCACCTTCAGCTGCTGCTTGTTTGTGGGTCTTTCTGCCTTCAGTTTTGTCTTCAGTAAGTGAAAAGCATACTCAATTGGGTTGAGGTCAGGTGACTGACTCAACCATTTAAGTATATTACATTTCTTTGCCTTAAGAAGCTCTTGGATTTCTTTCGCGGTACGTTTTGGGTCACTATCCATCTGTACTGAGAAGCACTGTCCTGTCAGTTTTACAACATGTGTCTGAATCTGAGCAGAAAATATATCTCTATACACTTCAGAATTCATCCTGCTACTTCATTCAAGCAGTCACATCATCAACAAACAGCAGTGACTCAGTTCCCTTGGCAACCATACATGCCCATGCCATAACACTGTCTCCACATGTTTAACAGATGATGTGGTATGCTTTGGGTCATGAGCCCTTCCTTTCCTTCTCCATACTCTTTTCTTCCCATCATTCTGGTACAAGTTAATCTTGCTTCAGAACTGGTCAGGTTTTTTTTTTTAGAGGTTTTTAGCAAGGTCTAATCTGGCCTTTCTGTTCTCGAGTGTTACCAGTGGTTTGCATCTTGAGGTAAACTGCTTGTATTTACATTCATGAAGGCGGATACCTCTCTAACCTTGGCTGTGGAGTGGAGACAGGGCACCTCCTTGATAGAGTAGTAGTAACCCAGCTACTCCAGAATACTGCAGTACCTCCCACAACAAATTGAAACATATGATCATAGGCCTTCTCTAAATTCACAAAACACATATAGACTGAATTAGCATGCTCTCATGACCCATCACAAAGTTATGCAAGACTAAAAGAGCTGGTCCCCTGTTCCACAGCTTGGGCTTAAACTGCATTGTTCCTGCATTGTTCATACTAGGTTCAACTCTCTGGAGTCTCCTCTCCAGAATCCTGGCATAGAATTTTTCTTGGGTTGAAGAGTGATTCCCCTAAAACTATAACACATCCTCTGGTCCTCTTATTTTTTTTTTTTTTTAATAGTGACTGTCATCCCAGTTTTCCAGGCCAAAGCAATGCCCCACATCTCCATGCAACACTTTAGACACATGCTAGCCACACAACTCCAACTTTATCCAATGCCTTCAACATTTCCTGCTATATCTCATCATCTTTTTCCAAGGCCCCTCCAAACTTCTCCCATGCCTGAGCTTATGTTTCTGCAACTGGCTCTCCTGTACCTCTCAAGTGAATCAGGAGAGCCCTCTGTGAGCACTTATTGGAGGGCCTCCTTCTTCAATTTGACAGTTTCCCTCATCACTTGAGGCCGCAGCTTCTTGCAGCTGCTGCTATAATTAAGGACTTGAACATAGTCCATTCAGAACATCCTTGAGCTAGACTCTCAACCTTTATCTTGCAGGTGATGAGCCCACAAGATGGCTCCACATTACCATTTCAGGCTGAGAATGACTGGGTGAGGTGGGTGGCATATTCCCCAGCAGAAACCATCTCCAATGCTCGCTCCAGGAGTGGGCCCGATAATACTCTGATGCAGGCTATGCTTTCTCATTTTTGTACCTTTCATGGGGGGTCTTTTAGATCACTCATTATCTGAACTCTGCTCTCACCTCTGCTCAGGGTGGCAATACTGAGTGCATTAAGCTATTCGTGACCTGAAGTACACAAGCCCCTTCACCATGACAAGGCATCAATCCATGAAAAAGCCAATAGCTAACCAGACTGCAGATATTATAACATTCATAGAACAAATTAGCAAAATAAAAGCAGTTTATTAACTATCCTAGCTAGACCGCTAGTTAACATCAAGAATTTGCTTTCTAAAGTTTGTGGTGAGTAAATATGATCCTCCTATGAGTTAGTGTGAATCTTTATTTATCTGTCATGCTCACAGCAACAACAGAAATCAAAGCCAAATACTTAACAAAGCAGAAAATTATCAACTCTTTGTGACTTTGTGACTGTGCCTACGATCATATGCATGACTGTGTATGCTGCCACTATAAGTTTATTAGTTTAAAATATTCTGGGGATGCTGCAGGGGTGCTAATGTCAATTTCTGGGGGTGCTGAAGCGGGGGCAATTCCCTTCAGCACCATCCATTAACTTCCCTCAATTGGCTAGCACTGCTTGCTGTGTGCATGTTGAGCAGCAGACTGTGTGGAGAGCAGAGGGTGATATTCCCCCCATGTGCCTTGTGCATGTATCATTAATTACAGCAACAAATACATTTACATGCAGAGGCAGTGACAAAGTACAACCTTTCATTATATATAGATAACTGGAAACTGGACTGTGGTGCATTTTATTCCATACACCATACAAAATGTTAGTAATAATTAACAGCAGAGTATACAGTATCTGAAGTAGGAAGAAAAATCCTTATTATCAAGATACTAGCCCATTTACAGCTGTTATTTTTTTCATAAACCTGTAAACACAAAAAACAAATCTGAAAAAAAAAAACCCTTTCGGAATAGGTTATTACCCTTTCATAACAAATTCTTTAGAAATGAAATGAAAAGAAAATGAACACATAATGACAATCCTATAATATTATCCTATATAGATACAATAAACAGGCTTACATGGCTCTCCACAATGTAGACAAAGTTCTATGCAAAGTCCAGAGAAGAGAAGAGACGTGAGGGTTAGCATGTCTTTTGGAACACTCAACCAGATTTCTTGGACACTACTTTCATTGTTTGGCTTTAGATCCTTGCTCTGGTTTAATGTCAATAAAGCATGTAAAAGACAACAAAACAGAAGATAAAAATGAATTCATTAAAATTCCTACAAATGTCTAAAAAATAATTTGTCTTCACCTGGACAAGGGCTGTTGCTGCAAACACCTGCAGTAAACAAACACAACATATAAAGATTTAACTAGATATGTCTGTGCCTTCAATCATATTTTATGATATGATGAGTGAAATGAATTGACATCTTCAACTAACATGTGCTTGAATGCTAAGCCCATCCTTCTCCTCATTAAAGTGTGCATGGAGAAGCTACAAGACAAGACTCTCTGTACATCATCATTTGTTGGATTCCTCTTGAGGAAATCAATGATGAGCTTTCCACATTGTTGCGTGGATAGCTCCATAAGCCTGAAGATTTTTGTCCAGTGGACAATGTCCATAGATATACTTTTGAACGAAGACCATTTTGCCCACAGACCTTCAATGGATGGTGTTGGCATGCTATTTTAGCAATAGGTCAGCTCCATCACCTTACTGACTTCTCCTTCATATCTCCTGCATCATCTGATGCTTCACTTCAAGATTGTTTTCAATGCATTATTTTTCTTTAAGACTTTAAGCTGTGATACATGGGACGAATATCCACCTCCAGCAAAACACTTTGCATATTGTCTAATTATGCAATCTAGTCAGATTAGCTTCATATTTCATTATTTCATCAGCAAGGACTAATCCTTTGCTGACACTCAACAGGCAAAAGTCTGTTGCAATTTCCAGACTTTGTTGGACAGACTGGCAAACTAATGTGCTGCATTGTGGTTCTATGGTGCATAAAAAGGAAACATGCAAATATTAATAGCAATTATTCAATCTCATGCTTGCTGATTGTCTGCACATTAGCTTGTGGCTTCAAGACACTGAGGCGTTATTGGCACTGGATGAGCTGTAAGAAATCCAAGATGTCCTCTTCTTTGAGGTAAACCAAATCTTCTACACATTCTACTTCTTGGTCCACAAGCTTCTCAAATATCCGCTTTACCAACTTCTCAGGAAGGCTAGGCAGTACTAACAATATGGCATTTTCTAATCTCGTCTTTCAACTTGGACATCGTACTAGCAAATTCACAAAGTGTGTGCACTACACTTGTGGTGGTATTGTTTACACAAGAGACCAGTTACTCACTCTGAGGTCTCTGTCTTTGTTTGCTCAGCAAAGGCCAGAATGAAAATTGAGATGGCTGCAGAGCTAGTATGAAGGAATGGGCAAAAGAGGAGATATAAACTATATCTTCCTTCTATCATTATGGGAAATGGAAAATTGCTGGTAAGTAATATGGATGTCTGCACTAAAATATGCTATCTACACTAGGGAGTGCAGCCTCGTTTGAGAAAACATGGCTACACAAACACATTCCAGACTCCCATGTTAGCCTGAATGGATTTGCTGCTCTTTACCCCATACACACAACTATCGAGAGATTGTAGACCCAACATCCCAGCATTATAGTAATAGTGTCTGGTGACTCTACTTGACCCTACCCAGTTTGTTAACCAGTTTGCTAAATGTAAGATGAGAGAGAACAGGACACTGGACCTTCTGTATCCTAATGTCAGCCACGCCTACATCTCCAGGTCATCCTCTGCTGTGCAGAACAGACCACTACCTCATTCATCTCATGTCCCTTGTATAAACCCAGTATAGATCAACAAATAAGGAAGTGGTCATCAGAGGCTACTGAATCCCTGCTGGTCTGCTTTGAGGTGACAGGCTAGGATGTACTCTGTGAATCACATGGGTTAACAGTGAGCTAATCTCTCCTCAATCAGAAGAAGAGAGCATTCAGGGAAAGACACAAAGAGAAAATAAAGCAGGAGCAGAGAGAGCTTCTGGTGAGAAATAATAAGGGTTTAATTATGATTAAAGGAAGAAGTAGGAGAACAAGCTAGTACAAGAATGCATGTGAGGTGTGGAGAGACCTGAAGAACATCACCAGCTTCAACTAGCCCAGCTGAAAATTAGCAGCAGGAAACCATGAATGGGTGACCAAGTTAAACAGGTTCTTCAATACATTTGACAATGGCCCACTCGTCCCCCTCCTCCCCTTTGGTTCCCTCTCTTACCTGTCAGGATATTCTCTGCTGCCTCCTTCCCTCTTGCCAGCCCCAGCTGCTCACACTGACTGGACCCAGTGAACTATCATCTCCACCCCCCTATTGCCCCTGATACTGCCCCCTTCCCCAAGTAAAAGCAAGCAAAAGTCTAAATTTTCTAACCTGTGGCATCACACATGATAGGGGCCCTGAAGAGGCGGGTATTAGCTCAACCTCAGTCACCTCCTAAGTTTGCACAGCAGGGTAGCACTGGAGTGCTGAAAAGAGCATACCTCCTTTTGGACATAGCAGGCTACTCAAGTATATGCCACATGGTGAGCATTGATGAAAGACTTTGTTGACTGGAGCAGCCACAACTGAAAAAAATATGGTGCTGATGGTGATGGTCAATTGCCCCTGATGTCCCCTGTCATGATAGATGGCATTGAGCTGAAGACCTACAGGTACCGGAGCATGCACCTAGATGACAGAATGTCAACAGAGAAGTTATGTACAGGAAGGGACAGAGCAGAGACTGAGGTCCTTCTGTGCATGCGGACCTCTCCTTTGGACACTATCAGTCTGTTGTAGGCAGCGCAACATTCTGTGCAGTATTGTAAGTATGAAGAAATTCAACAAACTGAAAGGCTGGCTCTGTTTGTCAGGAGGATGTGGCACAATGGGGAACACTCCGTAAACTGCTTGCTGTTATGGACAGAGAACTCCATCTCACGTATGACACTTTGGATAAACAAAGAAGCACCTTTAGTAACAGACTGCACCACAAGCTGTTACTGTAGACTTGTTACTGTAGACCGAACAGCACTATGTTAGGTCTGGTCACAACAGTCAGGCTCTATAATAAATCACACTAATATGAAGGCAAAAGTCAGCCTTAATGAGCCTTAGTGCTGGCTTAGTGTTAGTGTCACTGCCCCTGACTTCTTGTGTTGTCTGGTGCAGTTACCGTAACACTACAATTTCCCTCAGGATCAATAAAACATCCACCCATCCATCATTCTATCCATCTATCGATCCATGGGAATGAATGATTAAGAGCTATTACAGGTAGGCCACATAAGCAGTACTCATGTAGTGGGTAATACTAAGCCGGACTTTTGTGACTAATGCACAAGTAGACTCTTGATGTCTTTCTGCTAAACTATTAGTCAAGGTCTTAAAGTTGTTCAATATCAGGCACAATGCTTAAAGTAGGAGTCTCATCTACAACTGAATGAATGGGCCTAAGTGTACAGTGATAATGTCCTAAAGAGATGATTTGGAAACATCATTAGACGAGTCTGCATGTATTATTCTGCCAGGACTGCTATACGTCTGGCATTCAGTAATGGCAGGAGTACAGAAAGAATCTACTATTTCTCAGAGTCGTAGTACCAGCTGCCATACTTCATACTTCATTATTGTTGCACCCTCCGAAAAGATCAGGACGATGACAACCATTTGAGTTTTGTCAGTTTATTTGCCCCAGTTTCCTTCTTTTTTCTGTGACAAATTTGGGGCTGAACTTGAACAACAAATGTTTTTTTTTTTTGGTTTTTCACAGCGCAACTGTGCAATACACATCCTCTCTCTTTTTTTCATTGGGTATGTGCTTAATATCCCTCCCCTTTACATAATAGTCATAATTAATGTTGACACCAACTACACTATCTGTGCCTCAAGCATTCAAGTCAAGATCTGTCTGCTTGAATTGACTCCCCTGGTTAAGGCTTTCACACAAGAAGTTGACTGAATTTTCCATCTGTCAATATCACAACATCTGTAAAAGGTGTTGCTCTTATGGAAATTTTCAACAAAGTCAATATTATGTGAGCCAAGATATTCTCCTGCATTTTTCTATTTAAGTCTTTAAGAACTTAAAATCCTGTTCATTACACAACAAAGCTAGCTGCATTTGGTTGATATTGGACCTACAATGAGACAAAGAGTCACAACAACAAGGACAAGGGCAACATAAATAGCAAGAATCTTATGTTCCTTCTTGCAAGAACCAAGTGGATTAGCAATTTTAAACAAATCTTGGTACAAGGTTAAGCCTATAGATTTTGAAAAAGAGATTTATTCACTATTTCTGCCATCCCAAACATCTTGAAGAAAACAGATTTTCTTGCTCTTATAGAGTTTTTCTTTTCTGATCAGTTTTTACTCCGTGGGTACAGCAAATACTTCATAGTGTCATAGTGTAGTCAAATTTTCCTTTTTGTCTGTGAAACAAATAATCATTTTACATCATATATTTCCAGACAGGCATCGCATTATCTGCATTATCCAGCACAAAATCTGACTGCTCTCCACCACTGCCATCATCCACATTTACATTTATGGCATTTGGCAGATGCCCTTATCCAGAGCTACTTACCGAAGTGCTTTGAAGTCTCTGTCAATAAATACATCCTCATACTGGTTCACTAGGTCAGGGACTAAGAGTACTGTCAGTCTAAAAACCCTATTGAGGAGATTAGTATAGTATGAAAAAACACATTTTTTTAAAATAACAAATTACTAATTTGAGTACTTCATGAAGAGGCAGATCTTTAGTCATTGTTTGAAGACTGCCAGTGACTTAGGGGAAGTTCATTCCACCACTAAGGTGCAAGGACAGAGAAGAGACTTGACACATGCCTTCCTTGTACCCTGAGAGATGGTAGGTCCAACCGAGCAGTGCTAGAGAATCAGAGGGAGCGTGGTGCAGTGCAAGGTGTGATAAGGTAAGGTGGATGTTAAGGTAGGTGGATGTTAATGTTTTTCTTGCTTTTTGTTTTAAAGATAATATGGTTTTGAACAATCTATCTATGGCCAAGTCTAATTGTTATGTCAGTGCTGAAAGCAGTGCTGGAATATATTCCCCATCATCCCCTGCACATCACATGCAACTGAGTCACGTTCAAGTCTAATGAGCAGTAGTATTTACACACTCCTGGTTTAGCGTTTGTCGTGTTCACTTCATGTTTGTGTGCATTTCCATGCTTGCTTAGTTCTTGCTCATGTTCTTAGTGTTTGTTTTCATATGTTGCACATTATTAAATAGTCATCTCCCCTTGCATCTGCCTCCAACTCCAGTACCTAACACTAATTCACTGTCAGTCCGAAGAAAAGGTTAAACTGACGGTCTGCTGGCTGCCACCCAGGTTCTACTGTATGAATAATGATACTATGATAATAAAACAGTTTATTATTTATACATAATATGTGATATATTAATTTCATTGTATACTACAGTGTACACTACCAGAGTGCTTCATCATTAATATCTTTAGAGGAGACCATGAATTAATGAAGACATGGGCACAGAACTTAATATACAAAAATTGAAAGCATGAATAAAGTATATTGTGTCCATGCTTTATGATTTCATGACCTCAATTTAGTACCTCAAATCCAGATTAAAATATTACAATTTAGTACATTGTGCACACAAAATAAAAATAATGAGAAAGTTCTTTTTGAGGCCTCTCCATGGCTCTGTAGGACACTTTGTTTTGTGCGTCAAAAAAGGCCTTTATGTTTGTAACAAATAACTCTTTCAGAATTCTAGGTTGCTGTTTTATTTTTCATAAATCAACTTAAAGTCATATTGCATACTGGCTTTATTTAACTTGATGTTGCCTTGATATGGCATGAAACCTAGCAGAGCTGTGGAACATCATTTTGTATGGACTCTGCTGTTTCACAGGGCCTTGAAAATAATTTTGCCATTTGAGGACACATTGTGTAAAAATGGATTTTCAATTCTGTGATCTACAGAAACAAATGAGCCTTTCAGGCCAAATATTAATTTGTCCATATTCATCCTTTTGTATAGTACTTTTTTTTTTTTCCCTAAATTGCACAATATCAGCAAAATAGTACGTTGGATTTTTTTCCCCACCAGTACTGCAAGAAATCCTGTTTAACAAAGAATGTATGCATATACATTAATAAACAAAGCAAGACATTTTTGAAAAGGAATTGTTGAATCCACAAATATTAGTCACACAGAACAGTTACGTGTCAGCTTGAAAAAATCAGCCTTGAGCCGAACAAGAAAATGGGAGAACTTATTCACTTGTATTGCTTGAAAGTAATCTTCCTAAAAGAGTTGTTCAGCTGCACAGCTCAGGAAAATCAGGAAATAATTAGGTGTATTCTCTCAGGTTACCATTGAGATTAAAGTAATAAGGTTATGTTGGATTCTAAACTTAGATATGAGCATAGACATTAACACCAGCACGATGACATGATTTTGAACATCTGTATTGCTATTTATACATTTTACATGGATCTTTGGCCAAAAGGTTTGTGCCTAATGTAGTGACAGATCATTTATTTTCTTGTTCTTTTTTTATTAGATATTTAACAATACGCTTAGTATTATTCCACAATTCACTTACCAATAATGAGACTAATTTGACTCGAGGCAAATTATTTAGGTTGATGGGAATCCTTGCTTTAAAGAGCTGAAGTCAGGGGAAGATTGAGAAATAGACAAAGATTAAGAGGCAGTGGAGGTAGATTGAATAGGAGGGTTGTGGAACGTACTTTTGCATTTAATCATTTTTACGTTAAGCCGTGGGCACATGGGGCCACTTCTGAAAGCTTTTATAGCTTTTATAAGCTTTGTGTTCTTGTGTCTACTAGTACCCAATGCTGTTGTATAACAGCTGAGCTGTTACCTGGCAACAAACTCTGTCCTGATTGCCTCAGTTTAGCTTCTGCCCATATCCAGGCAATTTGCTGGAACATATGAAGTAAGTGTGCATGCATTGTGGCCTCTATACTTTGCTTTAACACACAGCAGGAGTCATTAAGAGCTATTTAAAGAACAAGTGTTTTTTGTACAGTTGAACATTCAATGGCATTATTATAATCTCTGTTTCAATTAAACACTGTATTTGAGGGGGACTAATTCAAGTGAGCATTCGATTCAAGTATGAAAACTGCAGGGTTTTGTTACATTCTTCATTTGCCACATTCAAACAACGGGGAAGTCAAACCACAAACACGTGGCATACAAATCCTATTGTGTCATAAAATATAAGAGACTATCAGATTCAATATGCAAATGTAGCCCATGCAAATGACATGATGGCATTTTAAACTGTGGAAAATTTCAAGACTCCAACAAGAGATGAGGTTGAAAAGTGAAAAAGTATCGCTGATAAAATACTAAATTCTGGCAGGTGGTAAACAGCACATGCCTTATATTTCAGCCTGTAACCTTAGTGTTATAGTGCGCTTTGGCAAACTTTTCATATAGAACTAAAGCGAGAAATTGAATTTGGCACAAGCATCAATGCGTCCGGCGTAAAATGCCACATTGATTATCATGGGAGCTTAGAAGTATTGCCGCTGAGGTGCTCATTCCAAGATTATCGTGTCTGGTTTAAAATGGGCTTTATAGCAGAAGAGCAAACACTAACTTACGATCGAGTAACATCTATTGGTGATTAATGGTTCTTAGTTTTCTGCATTTCTGAAACTAATTAGCATTGAATAAAGCAAATGAACTTTTCAGGCTATTCATTTTTTGTTTTCTTGTTGCTGTTAGTATTTGTCTAGGTATCCTGTCTTCATACTGGTTTATTCAATATGCTGTCATCATTTTTCTATGAAATATATGCATCTACATCAATCTATGCATCTACATCAACTGGTACCTCAAATTCAAATTCAAAAATTCAAACTCCAGCTCTGTTATTCCCATTTATTGAACCCCAAATATATCTGAAGTCTTCTCAACCTTGGAGACTGTGCATGAAAGAAGTATGAAAGCTAGTAAACCAGTGGTGGTGTGCAAGCCTTTTCATGCAAATAATAATAATAATAATTATTATTATTAGAATAATAATTGAAATATATTGTGTTTGTAGTGTATTTTGCTTGTAGCTTCATTTTTGTGAATTAGTAGCAAAAGTACAATGTTTAGCTTGTTTAGGAGTAGTCTTTTCAGTGGAGAAAAATAAATAAATAAATAAGTAAATAATAATAATAGCCATAAACAGTGATCAACAGGGTCCAAGCACCCTTTGCCATTAACACCCTAGTGGCCAGTTCTTGCCAATTAAGTAAAACAGTAAAGGGACCATAGATGAACATACTTTTCAAGTTTTGTGACAGTAGGTCAATAAAACCATTTGATGTGCCTGCGGACAAGTGGCTGGCTGATGGCAGTCATGTTTCTAAAGTGACTTTGTTATCATTATGAATCCACTTACAGATTAGCATGACAATGCAGTACACCAAATTTCATGATTCCTGAAAAACAGTTATCTGAACTTAACTCTGCCTCTTATTGTTGACCACACATGAAACTCTGCAAACCTCAGAATCTTTTCCTGAACATGCCAGGTAAGTTTCATGTAAATCCTTGCAACCAGTTATGAGTTACAGATGTTTATGTATATTAAGCTCATGGTAATCACACCAGAGGTGAATGATTGACCTCCAGAGGCAGTGCGATCTTGATGGATGAGGAGAAACACACTGAGATTCACCCTGGTGGTGCAAGAGAGGACTTTTATCTCTGCTCCCAGGATTGTGTTTTTGTAATGTTCGCTTTCTGAGCAACAAGATGGACAAACTACAATTACCAGCCATTCCCCTCTGTTCTGACTAAATAACTCTTATACAATAGGGACTCTTTGCAAAGCAAAAGCTCATGCATGTATTCATTTTATTTACTCCTCTGAAAAAAAAATCACATCCTGTGTACTTACTTTAAACAATTAGTTATTCCATTACCATTATTTAACAATATATTGGTAGCTGAAAAAGAAAGTATTCTGCTGTTGGAACCAGGACTTGACTTCCTCTACACTAAAGAAGGTGAATACGAAACAAATGAGTAGATGAGATTGAGGGTGTGGGAATTAAAACCTCAACATTTCTTGCTCATACAAATTTCCTTAAAGTGTTATGTCATCTACACCTTGTGATATAATGCATTGCTCAAGGCTAATAGTTTCATTGTTGAGCATTTGATAGGTATTAGATTTTAGCCATCTCATCTAATATCTATCAAGAGCTCATCAATGAAACTATTAGCCTTGAGCAATGCATTATATCACAAGGTGTTGATGACATAATCAGTATGATGTGGAGCAAACTATTACACACACACTTTTTAAGGCAGATAGGCACCTGCATTTGTAACTTCTCATTGTGTTTCAAGCCCATAGTGCCTTACTGGGTTCATGTTGTGTTTCCTTGAAATACCAAAACTGGTAAAGTTGTAACCCTTTTTGTTCAAATATAAAAACTCACAGTAATGTTGTCTGTCAATTTGTGTAATTTGCACTTCCGTTGAACAATGTGTGCTTAGTCTGTCTACTAGTTTCTCCTCCTTACTATGGCAGAATTGGGATGACGTTCTAGAAACCTGAGAATTTTATGTTGCTTTTATTTGTCACTCTTCACACAGCTAGTGTGTATAGTACGTATATGTGTGTCATTACTCTGTGTGTGTGTTTCAGTGTTGGGAAGCTGATGTGTAGATTACTTTAGCAGTCTCGTTATCTGAGCTCACAGTTTCTGGTTCTCCTCCTGTAGCCCCCTCTGAGCAGAAACTATTGAAATTGTGGCCTGAAATTGGGTCTGTGTTTTCCTCATCAGGTTCTACAATAACTCCTTTTTTCCAACGCTGCATGCCCACCTCTTATCCGTTATCCTTAACATACAGTATTTCTCTTTGCTATCTTTATATGCTCTATTTATGTAAATATAAAATTTCCACTGACAACAGATTGTAGTACAGTTCCATTTAGTCAGCACAGTAATACTGCATGAATGATCTTCAAGTACTTGCCATATAATATAGATAAAATCTGTGTGTAGACTGGTTTGATCTCTATAGATATCAAAGACCTGTTAAATTTTTATTTACACCAGAAATAGTTATGTGGAATTATGTTTTCCACCTTAAAAGCTAGTTGAAGCTATTGTCCAGTAGAGCTGGATTTAACCAGAGACATGAATAGAAATAAAAGTGCTTGAAATAAAGATGAGCAATGCATAATATTCAGCATGGAGGATGTATTACGTTAGTACCGCCCCTCAGTACAAATCCAACCAATCGCCTTCTTCGTAAAGCTGTTAGGAAAAAAAAAAAGCCTGGCCAATCAGATTATACATTGACAGATGCGCAGGTAGCCTGAACAACCTGAAAAATTATTTAGACCATTTTGTGAGTTTTTAACAGCTATTTCACACCTGTGTTTGCAATCAGCTTGTTTCTGGTATCTTGGTTTCTGGTTTTGAAAAGATATGCCTGTATTTAGCGTTTTTTTCTTTCTTTTAGGGGGCAGTCGTGGCCTAATGGTTAGAGAGTCGGCCTTGCAACCCAAAGGTGAACCTGAAGGTTGCAGGTTCGAGTCTCGGGCCGGCAGGGATTGTAGGTGGGGGGAGTGAATGACCAGCGCTCTCTTCCACCCTCAATATGACAATGTGACTGAGGTGAGACCCTTGAGCAAGGCACCGAACCCCCAACTGCTCCCTGGGCGCTGCAGCAAAAAAGGCTGCTCACTGCTCCGTGTGTGTGTGTGTGTGTGTGTGCACTTGGATGGGTTAAATGCAGAGCACAAATTCCGAGTATGGGTCACTTCTATTTCCAGTTTTTAAGCTTTGTTATAGCTTTCTATAGAATTATTATACATACCTGTACCTGTGTCTGATGTAGTTTTTCTCTTTTTCCTTTTTCAGGACAGGTCAGCAGCTTTATATTCGATCTAAATGGAAGAGCAGGATAGAGCGTAGCCCAACCCATGATACAAAATGAACTTCCACTTGTAGCTTGAGCTAGCATTTTTCTACCAGAAGGTGCAAAATTCCAAACCTTTACAAACTTAGCTTTAAAGAATATGTAAAAATGCAGACAGGGACAGAAAGTAAATATCACACAGATGTTGCATCTTCCATAATTTGCTTCTACTGGCAGTCACTGAGTCAGTGGACCGTATGTCATGATGAATTGTTACCAGCTGTTCTTCTCAGACAGATGTGAATTCAAACAGTTCATGCAGTACAATGCATAGTCCCTACAAAAACAAATACACACTCAATAGCTTTGACCTTCCCCTCTGCCAGAGAAATATTAGATTGTATCAGGTTGCATTCCAGCAAACCAAGTCACAAAAACTTTGTGCTAAGCAAAAGGTGCAAACATTTTATATGAAACAGAGGAGCGTCGGATAAACTCACCACATAGATTACATACTTGAAATGAAAAGCTGATGGCGTTAATTGTGAGCTCTGAAGCGCCTGGCTGCGGGAAGTGTGCAGTACTTGCCAGCTAGCTAATTAAAAGCAACACAGGCTGTTTGCTCATGTGCTGAATGAGGTATGCTGTAAAGAAAAGGATGAATTAATGGGGATCAGACACTAGGTCAAATGGATTATTTAGTTCAATAATAAGTATTGTAAGTTCAAGAGAAATTTAAGGAGATTGGTGTTTTTGGGATAAATTTGATCAAGATGTCTTTCTGTCTTTGTCATGCTTTTAAACTTACTCTCTTTTGCCTCCACTGCTCTCCTCAGATGTGCAAATGTCTGATTTAGACTAGTTTTTCATTTAAAAAAAAATTTTTTTATAAAGGTTTCATAATTCAGGCAATGCTTCTGTACTTTGAGAAATGAAGGCTGCTTTCCAAACCACACTTAATTCCCTAGTCAGTGTGAGCTAGTACAGACATTTTGTACTGACTCATTGCTCATTTCTCCAACCTCAGAAACAACAGCTAGACTATGTACATTTAGAAGGAAGGAAAACAGACCAGAAGCTTAGGATTGTAACTGGGAAAGTAACAGCCTTAAGATAAGATTTAACCGTTAAATAGATCAGAGGTGTTCTTTTTACTATCTGGATTAGGCTGGCCAAGAAACGAGCACAAGCAGGTATTAACCCAGTGACACGTTGTACCCTGACTAACTCAACAAGTAGTCTCCCACGACTGAGTAGACTTGTGTGTATGTGTGTGTGAAAGAGAGAGGTATTTTTTTTCTTGAAATTGTCAGGTTAGGAAGCAGATTATACTACACTGATACAGTACTTCCTCCTTGCCATGAGTGTGGGGTGAAGTTAGGACTCCATGGATGTGTTTATTTGTAGTTCTGTGTAAGAGTGTGTTATTTGGGACATTTTTGCTTCACCTGCATACAAATGTGCCTGTGTGTTTGTGTTTTCTCTCTTTTTTTTTTCCATCTGTGGAAGTGTGTGTAAGAATGTCTGTGTATGAGTGTCTTCAGTCTATTTTGGTCTCTAAAGTCAGACTGTATTTGTCTTGGTTGGACAGTGTATTATTGTATGAGTGTCTGACTCTCTCTCTGTCGCAGGCTAACCATGTTTATTTTCTCTCGTTGTACATTCTAAGTATACCAGGCCCATTCAAACACCTAAATAGTGCAGTGTTTTCCAACCTTTAACATCCACATTCACACAAAAATCACCATATTCTTCATGGCTAGTGCTTCAAATAATGCAAAAAACTCAAGAAACAACATAGAGTAAGTATTGCACAGTACTCAAGTACCTATCCTTTCCTGCCACTCTGATAAATGGTCTGAGGGTCTAAACATGTGCTTTATTCCCACACACTGGAAGACTCTTATTTGCCTGTTGTCTGTGTTCCTGTCTTTGGGACCTGTGGATGCTTCTTAAATGTATAGATGAACTATGTGTCCCTGAGAGCCTGAGAAGGTAAAATAGGCAGCTTGCAAAAACCCACAAAGTTTGTTTGCAGACAATTGGGCTGAAAAAAAAATATATATTCCACATCAGCAACCATATACTGTATAATTAGCTGTTTTTGGTAGGCAGCTATAAATCTACATTTGTTCCTTTTCTATAATTAACATTTTTTCAGGGCATATGAAGGGCTGATTCTATCACGGTCACTCGTCCCCTGTTTAGAAAATTGGATATACCTCGATGCCTCTCTTCTAGAAGTGGATTGTGGTTCTGGTCAGTGGTGGAGAATCATAGGGAAGGATGACTTTGTGGCTAGACTGCACTGGAAGGAGTTAAGGAATCAGTGGACAACAGGGACACAAGGACCAAGAATCAAGAAACTGGCGCCTTTAAGTGACTCAGAGGTGAGTAGTTCATAACAGCTGAGGTAGGGAAGTGAATTAAAGATCCTTCAATCATGGACTGTTCATACTGTTAAGACTGGCAAGCACCATGGCTCTTATTTTGAAGCAAAATAAACCCAGCTAACTACTTTGGTGTCTAGAGAGATTCTAAAGATTATTGTGTGGTTACTGTGTGCACATTTATGATTTATGTTTGCAGGTGCATACTGGGATTTAATGACAGTAATCATATTGGAATACTGTCTGCTGCCTCCCTCATTGCCTTGCCACAGTCATGTGACGTGTCTTTAAACTGGAGCCCGGTGCCCTCTGAGTGCTCTCTAGTCCCAAAATGTAAAGAAAGCCGAATGAGGTTGTTCATTTCCTGTAGTTATGTCATGCTTAAATTCCCTATAATCAGAATTTTCCTTCCGTGTGATTGGGGGAGCCCAAGAGAGCTGCAGTGCACAGGAGGTAAAGCTGAAATGATGGGTTAAATGTGCTTGCATTAATTGCTGCAATTTTATTGTAATTACAAAATACCACATACCCCTTGCTGGTTCTGTTTTAAAATGTCGACCTGAAGACAGCATAATCTTTCAGCGCAGCACTTCCAATGCCATGAATTTCAGTCTGCTAATAAGAATCTTAAAATTTAGATTTGCAATATGAACACACTCCTTGTGCTTTTGTTACTGTTGGGAGTGGTTAAAGTGACTGGCTTCCAGTGGCCATTAGATTGTTAAATACAGTGGGGCCTTACCCAGCTATGGAACAGACAGAGCTGGCTCTGAATGCTATACAGAGTTTAGCATGAAACACAATCAAGACAGGAAAGTCAAATGAAAATAAATGGATAAAATTACCAACATTTGAAAAGAACCCAAATTGCCTGGACTGTTGTAGTTCCTATTATAGACAGTGTAGTCCACCATTATGGTTTACAGGATGTAACCTAACTTCCTTGTCAGAATACAGACACTTCTCAGTCTGTCTTTGTAGGGTATTTCCACTGACTTTTGTATTATTATTATTATTATTATTATTATTATTATTATTATTGTTAAGCAATGCTATACCTTCCCCTAACTTCAACCTAAGAAACCAGAAGGAAATATTGTCTGTCTTTTTCACAAGTACATAAATATACATAACCCTACAACAGAAGTACACAGAATATAAAGAACAATTATTAGCAAATATGCTTTTTAGTGTGTAATTTTGTAGGATAAAACATAGTTGTGTCCCTACAAGATCATCACCCAAAACTCTTGAAACCTTTCCTCCATGGAACAACAGTGCCTCCTGTCGTATACAAATAAGGAGTTTTCCATAAACTCCAAAAGAATTGCTAATAATTGTTCTGTATATTCTGTGTATTTCAGCTGTATTATGTGTTATGTATATTTACAGTATGTACTTGTGTACAGTGTTTTCTATTCTTTCCTGTTTGGGCATTGATATAGTCTGTTTTACCAGTATTTAAATACAACCTGCATGAAAAGAAACCACCAAACTGGCTAAATCCTATGGGTTGTATTCAGGGATGGAGCTTTACTGTGTGTCAGTGACTAAAGTTCAAAAGCTACACAGGAAAAGTTGTCCTTTGTGGGTGCTTGCTTTTCTTGGTGACCCATTCAAATGATGTTTTTTTTTTTTTTTTGCAGTTACCACTTGAATGGTTGCTAGATTTTTCTAACCACAAAGAAAATCAGAAAGAAAACCAGACAACAGTAAGTATTACTGCATTATAAGGTCAACTAAAAGCAGGAGACTGAGCAAAATAAATAAATAAATAAATAAATAAATACAAATGAGAAGTAGGCAAAATTCTAATAAACATGTAATAGTAGCCTAGTAATGTATATTGACAATATACTGAAGTTGACTTTTATGAGTAATAGTTAATCACATTGCAGTCCCCATTTCTGTTTTTTCTCTAGCTCTGCGAGACCACAGGATGTCCCGTTTCTCATTTAAGGTTCCAAATGGGTGCTCATGTGTCCTATACGCATACTTTCTGTATGCTTTGGCAAAGCCCACTGCAGTCTCAAAACCCCTTATGATCACTTGAAAGGACCAATCACAGTGGATGGGTTTGTTGAAATTAAAGGGAACGTTAAAGCCAATGATGATCCATTGCAAGGCCTAAGTGTGATCAGTTACCTACTTAATATTTATCGACTACACATGGTTTTGTATGGAGCTCCTCTGATTTTTCAATGTTATATCACTTCAATATGCCAGTGTGATCCTATGCAATTTGTTTTTTGGTGGGATTGAGGAAATGATTATGAATTTCATTCATCTCAGAATGGAAAGTGGTGTTTAAATTTTCATTTCGTGATAGTCTATTTAATCACGTTGGAACCATTTTGTTATCTTATTGCAGCTATTATCTCTATTTCTCATATACTTAGTACAAGCTTTTGAGTGAGTAATGGCTGTGCAATTTTGTCACTCATCACCAGTGTTATTGAATAGCAACACATTTTGAAAGCAATGTACTGAACACAGGTGTAAAGTAATGAAGCCTTGGGGACTGTCCCAAATGCTTGCTTTTATTATTTTTTGGAACTGGCCAATTCACAGACAATGCTGTGAGACATAAATAATAATAATAATAATAATAATAATAACATGGAAAAAACAAGTAGGCACAGCACAGTTCCAAAGCATTCTCCAGATAACACTAGAAATTTATGAAAAATACACTCACCATGGCAGAAGAGATGATACAGCTATCACCAGCTTCGATGGACAGATTATCTGTAGCTCAGACTGTAGTCGCAAGCTGTTAAGCAGATAGCTCTTAGTGAGGTACCTGTGGTCCGATGTGTACAAGGCGAGAAGAAGAGGAGGAAAGATGGGTACATACTGCAAATATTGTATCATCCATGCCTTTTTCGAGAGTGCTTCTTTGATAAAGATCCTTAATGACATCTGTTTAAATGTGGATTCTGGTCATACATCATTTCTATTTGATCTCAGTGAAGCCTTTAACACTATTGATCATAACATAGTCTTAGGCTCAGGAACAGTCCTATATTGGTTCAAATCTGCTACTTACAGGGCAGAGACTTCTTTGTTGAAATGAGGGAATACTGTATGTATCTGAGTGGACACCCGTGACCTGTGGTGTTCCCAATGTTTTCAATTTATACATGCTTGCACTTGGCCATATCCTACAAAACTATATAATATTTTATCACAGCTATGCAGATGACACTCAGGTTTATGATGCTCTTTCACCAAATGACTATACTTCCACTGAGTCATTTTGTCAATGCCTTGATGATATTATCAATTGGATGTGCCAAAATGTCCTACAGCTGAACAAAGATCAGACAAAGAACCTATATTGTTTAATTTGAAAACAAACATGAGAGATATAGACTTGCTGCTTGTCTCCATTCCATAGTCCTCAAATCTAAAGAACAAGTTTGTAACCTTTAATGGACTCTGATCTGTTTTAGCAGTCATATCAGGGAAATAATTACATCAGCCATCTATCTTCTCAAAAATATAGCCAAAATGAGAGATTTCCATGAGCAGCAGTTCGAAAAGATGCTGTTGGCTGGCTTCATGTGTCTCAAAGGAAGTCAAGCCTACTATTTCTAGTAGGATTGACTTCTGTAATGGTCTTCCCAAAAAACAGTCAAACAGCTTCAACTGATTTAAAATGCAGCTGACTGAGTTCTCACTAGAACCAAAAAAAAAGAGAAAACATCACCCCAATAAATCACCAAACCCTGGCTCCCAGTGCCCTACAGGACTGACTTAAAAATACTGCTTCTCATATTTAAATTACTAAATGGATTAGGATCAACATGCCGGTCAGATATACTCAAGCAATATAAGCATCTCAGGTCTCAGGTCATTTGGAAGTAGTCAGTTAGTCATTCTGAAGATAAATACTATGTGTAGAGAAGCTGCTTTTACCTTTTACTCCACTGATAGATAGGAGCATGTGCCACAGAGCCTCAGACATGCCACAACATTAGACATTTTTAAATCAAGACTGAGAACTTTCCTTCAACAAGCATAAAGTTGAAACTGTGATTTTAGCTCTTAGGGACAGAATTGCATTTTTATTACAAAATATTTTCATCTTTTTGCAAGTTATTTGTAATTTCTTAAATAATATTCTACTTATTACTGCTCTTTTAAACTGCACTATATCTTATCTGTGTTCAACATTAACCTTTATATTTTTAATTGCTTTTTATGACCTTTGTCTCATTATTTGTCCATTTGTCTTATATTTGTTTATTTCATTCGTAATGCACCTTGAATCTCCTTGTGTATGTAATATAAATAAATTTGTCTTGCCTTGCCTTTGTTGGAACGTCTCAGCATGGAAAGAAGGCATCCATCTGATTTTCATTTCCCCTGACCATTAGAGGATGAAATCTAAGCCAATATATTAAAATAGTGTAAATAAAATCCCAAGAATACAAACTAGATGCAGTTTTGCTTACGGTCATGTGAAAGTCATTTCAATTTGATGATCTAACAGACTGACGCCACTTCTACCAAATATAGTCCTGCACAACTCAAACTGTTGTTTTCTGAAGAAAATGGCAGAAAAAAGAACGAGCAATCTCTTAACTGAACAAACAATACTCTTTCTTTTGTTGAAACAGGCTTTTAAAATTAAAGATGTATTTTTTAAGTCTAAGCAAAATCGGTGTCTCAACTAACATAAATCACAAGATGGCAATATTGCTGCATCTTTAAGCTATGCAAAATATTGCACAGCATTCTAATGTCCTGTATGTATAGTTTCATTACATGCTTATTCAACACATTATGTTGTTAAATGACAATAGACTGTACACTATCATTAACTGTACATTACCATTTACCAGTATTGGGTCCTCTGTCATGATTCTCAATTTATTGAGAGCATAACACTGATATCAAATGCTCAATCAACCTCAGTGCAACTGAGAGTTTGGGGACTATCAACTGCTGAATTGGAGAAATTCTCTCTAGTTTCTGAATATTGGCTTGAATTGTGAACTAGAAATAATTTATGGCTTTGTAACCCTGATGACCATGTTCAAATGATTTAAATAATGATATATATACACATATAATGATATACACATACACATATACACACACACACCGATCAGCTATAACATTAAAACCACTGACAGGTGAAGTGAATGGCACCTGTCAAGGGGTGGGATATATTAGGCAGCAAGTGAACAGTCAGTTCTCAAAGCTGATGTGTTGGAAGCAGGAAAAACTGCCAAGCGTAAGGTTCTGAGCGACTTTGACAAGAACCAAAGTGTGTTGCCTAGATGACTGGGTCAGAGCCTCTCCAAAATGGCAGGTCTTGTTGGGTATTCCCGGTATGCAGTGGTTAGTACCTACCAAAAGTGGTCCAAGGAAGGGCAACCAGTGAACCGGCAACAGGGTCAGGGTCAGGGCCAAGGCTCATTGATGTGAGTGAAGTGGGAGTGAAGGCTAGGCTGCCTAGTCTGATCCAACAGAAGAGCTATTGTAGCACAAATTGCAGAAAAAATTAATGCTGGCTATGATAGAAAGGTGTCAGAACACGCAAAGACACACAGAGACCACCGCTGAAAGGGCCTGCAATGGGCACGTGAGCATCAGGACTGGACCATGGAGCAATGGAAGAAGGTGGCCTGGTCTGATGAATCACATTTTCTTTTACTGCATGTGGATAGCCAGGTGTGTGTGTGTGTCGCTTATCTGGGGAAGAGATGGCACCAGGATGCACTATGGGAAGAAGGCAAGCCAGCAGAGTCAGTGTGATGCTCTGGGCAATGTTCTGCTGGGAAATCTTGGGTCCTGGCATTCATGTAGATGTTACTTTGACACATGCCACCTACCTAAAAATTGTTGCAGACCAAGTACACCCCTTCATGGCAACAGTATTCCCTAATGGCAGTGGCCTCTTTCAGCAGGATAATGC